>CM031575.1:2886123-3099123 GCA_018467065.1 Ephestia elutella
AAATTACAACTCAAAAGTTAATATAGCAGAACCTCCGGTAAATAATTGTAATTACGGTAGGTAATTAAATTCTGATAGGTATATAATCAGAACATAATCATTCATGGATGCGGGCTGCGCTGGATCGGTCGTTGTGGAAATCCTTGGCGGTTTTGTTCAGCAGTGGACGTCTTTCGGCTGAGAGAGAGAGGTATATAATAATATAATCAATAGAACATCAAACAGAGATATTTTGGCGATGGATCGATGTAGATTTGGCTTTCTTCTACTCCTTCTCCTGTTTTTTATAAAATCGATCTATCTCGATTTTTTTTTACAAAAATGACTAATTCTTGAAATGGATTTAAAATATATTTTCGCAATTTTGTATATGCGTAAAAAATAGGTTACAAAGATAATTTCAGTGTATAAACGAAACACGTGTGATTGTAAATAACACGACGCGCCTTTGTGACTGACGTGATGCGGGCGACTGTACTCTGAATTTTTTTATAGATATTATATTCGCGACTGTACCTATACAAAATTAGCTACTATTCAGAACCCCTATTTTGAGGAAATTCATAACTTCACACTTTTAGTGGCGCGACGAATTATGATGTCTCTTTTATATAAGGTGCAATTGTTGCATTTTGGTATTGGTGAATTGTTTTATTATTAATAAATGATAACTATAACTACAAAACATCATAAATCATTTATTCACCAAGATATTAACATAGAATATAAGTGCTGGATCCCTGTGCTAAGTAAAAAGTTGTATTACAGCATTATTACAGTACAGGGACTCAATTCTTTTAAGGGAAACAGTTTTTTTTAACAATTAAATTAATAAAATAAACAGAATTTCTTAGCTACTTGCACATGTAGATACGTATATAAAATAATAACATGCAGCTATCAATCAATATTTAAATTCTTAAACCTTTGATAACAATATACGCTCTGATATATTTATTCAAAGATAAAAAAAATTATTCGATTGAGTATGTCAAGTGTGTGTGACCGTGAGTGATCGGAGGAGCTTCAAAGTCTTATTGGACTTATGTCAGGCGGCAACAAAATAACGCCCCTATACCACTTCTATTTGCCTTTTATGGTTCCAAATTTTTGAAACTGGACTGGCAATTTTGACGACCTCCGTGGCCTAATGGTCATCACGCCGGACGGCCACACCGGAGATCCCGGGTTAAATTCGATCCCCGGTCGGGTCAAGATGGAAAATGATCTTTTCCAGATTGACCTGGGTCTTGGATGTTTATCTATATAATGTATTTTTATAAAATATAGTATCGTTGAGTTAGCATCCGATAACACAAGTCTCGAACTTACTTTGGGGCTAACTCAATCTGTGTGATTTGTCCGTATATATCTATATTAATAATAAAAAAATAAAATCGATCTTCGTAATCGATAGTAATAGAGATGTAATCTCAACCTGTACGTAGTCGAGACAAATTGCATACAAATAGATGTAGACGAGGGTGGCTAATCTGATAGTTTTTACAAACGCATCAACCCCGCTTACACCCCCTGTTTAGTTACGCAATTAGACATGCCGATAGGGGGCGCTTCTGTTCGTATTGATAGATGCTCAACTTATTTTTTTTATTGTAATTTTTTTTAAGTAGTCAAAAAAGTCAGGGTTTTTATGTAGTCTTTATCGGTACTAAATTAACAAAAAAAAGACACAACATTTTTAGGAAATTTAAAGCATTTTTATTTTAGCAGATTAATTCTAATTTATCTGAAACTAAAATAAAAATAAACTTATGAAAAAAACTAAAACTATGAATAAAAAAATCCCTTTTATTAAATTTTCTTTTTGCTGGTTCAGTCAGTATAATGTTCATAGTAATTTAGAGAAACATCCTAATTTTTGGATTGTGATTTTGATTTTAATAAGATATTATTTTATTGTATGTAAAGTACGTGTATCGATACGAAATAGTACATTGTGATATAAGTGCGGTAAGTTGAAAATTACAGCCGAGGCGATATTGCTAGCCCGAGCCGTAGGCGAGGGCTACAAGAAAGGCAGAGGCTGTAATTTTCAAAGCGCACGTATATCATACGACGTTTTATAACATATTTGCGAGGAAATATTTAAATAAAACTCGGAAAACCAAAGAAAAAGCGCGCGGTATAATTTTACTTGTTCACAAATTAGCGATGCGCGCGCATCAGCGCTTTTTTTAAAGGCAAATGCACAAAAAACAGCCAGTATTACTAATAAAGTAAATTAATATTTTTGTGTTTTGTTACAGATAAATGGTTGTAATTTATTGTCAAAATTAATTTAAAGAATTAAATATTTATTTATTTTATCTCCTAAAGTTAATATTATTCATAAAATGTTGACCACTTTTCTGACATAAAAACTCTTTGCTAAGATTTAAAAAAGTATCGTTCGTTTTTAGACGGAGCGTGCGTTTTACTTTACAATAACGCACAAGTGCGTAATGAGATACAATACAATATTGAAATTGGTGAAATAAGTGACACTTTACGAGCAAATATGTTATAAAGAATATTAAATAAGCGTTTGTACTGAAAATATTAATACCTTATAATAACCATGGTGTGTCAGTGGTCTTATTGTGGCTGATAGCTACAATAAGACCACTGCTGGACAAGAAAATAATGTTCAGTATAAAAATGCAGTACTACTATACGTACATATCGCCGTAATTATATTAAAACATAGAGACAATTTATGTCCCTCAAATCAAACTCTTCTCGTTATGAGGCGAGCAAAAACCTTAAACAAATGTAAAGCATACTATCATATAATTTTGTACGTGGACACAAACTGAATGATTTGCAATCCATCACCGAAGCACAAAAAGCGCAACTGAGCCGATCATTTAAAGTCAATTCGGATGAACCGAGCATAATGTTATCTTACCTCTCCCTCTAGCCTTTACATCCCTCTATTTTTGTCCCTCTCTGACATTAAAAAAGGACCCCTCGGAACCGGTGAAGCATTATATTGCGATGATTATTCTTGCACTTGCCGCATTTAATTTAAATGGGAGATTAAAATGGCATATTATTTATTAAGGCCTATTGTGTTTAGTTCATTAGCCCATTGTCGTCAACACTTTTGTTAGTTTTTTTAAAAATGTCTATTCGTGATTTATGAATTTTTTTGCAGATTCTTTTTATTGATGATTTTTTTTTTAATTTGCGCTATGGACCAATCAATTAGTTTATTACTAAGGCAAATTTGGAAGCAGTTTTGTTTTTTACCATTTCAAAACTAAAAATCTATAACGGGTTTAGTAGTTAACTAAATTTTAAGTTAATCATTACGGTGTAAACAATCAATCAAGTATAAGTTCACTAAATACTATATTACTAAATTATTGTTTTACACATTATATTATCTTTTAATTTAGTTGCGTGTAAACCAGCCGTTTAAATTTAGTAGCTAATTTGTCATGCACTACAGGTACTTTTAAGTACATATATATTTTTTACCTATCTAGAATGAAGTCTAATCTGAAAATAGTTTCCGAAAATCTGGAAATACGTGCGCCGATCAACATGTGAAAAACCTATAAAGCGCTCCCTCTTTATTTAACCTAAAAATATCATCACCTCGGTCCCTGCTTTATCCGCCGAAGATTGTTCCTACATCCCGCGATTTTTATAAAATAGGCGAATAACACGTTTTGTGGCTTTAATTTTAAATTGAGCAGGTTTTGCGCAATCTTACTAAAGCTTCGACATCGAAGATCCCGCTTTTTTCACCTTCGCAGCTCGAAATCTCATTACTTTTTTGGAAAAAAATATATGGAATTAATTATGAGGGATTTTTGTCTGATCGTTTTTATTGAAAGAGTTTTATCCTATGTCTACTCTTGCGTACGCTCACTGTATTGGACACGTTCACAAAAAAGTTTACATTCGTTGGTATGCATATTGTTTTTGGAGGTTATCTCGTGTTGATATAATTCGTGTTCGTATTTACAGTAGATAAGAAAATAAGTTGCTAATTTTCGAATATTTGAATCTCATCGTGATTAGACAATTGTTTTATCTAAATAAATCTTATCTTTTTAGATATCCCACAAATAGGACTTTGTTGTTTAATTTCTAATCGATTCTCTTTTTTTTTTCTTTACGATTTCGAGTAACTATGTTTTAGTGTATGTTTTCTTCAAAATTCAAAATTGCTTTCAGCGATAAGGCCGCCTTTTGCGCATCTTCCTTTCTTTTTTTTGTTATAAGTTACTTTGTGTATGGAAATGTGATCTTGTGTGCTAATAAAGTATTCTTGTCTTGTCTTCTCGACCCTTGAAATGAAAAGGAGATTTTTCCTTTTTATGTTAAACCTATATAAAAGTGCTATTTATGAGCCTAATTAAATAAAAATATTTTGACTTTGATATTTTATAAAATTTTCTTGAAACGGCGGGCGCCTACGCTCAATCACTCCCCTACCCTGGTACTGCATTTGTCATTGGCAGTGGTGATCATTTTACCAGAATTAATTTAAAATAAATTACAAAAAAACTCTATTTTTAGAATCAACTTTTGACATTAATGTAAGTATCATAATCTCACCCGTTGGTCCGGAAACGTCAAACATATCCCGGGATAAGCGCGACAGTCAAACAGCGTGACGTAATGCGCGCGCGCCGTCTACCTGATGTGATTATCTCTGAGCCACGAGCACAAATATTTGCCGAGGTCCGACCACATCTCACTGTCGCCACGCTTATGGCCTGCGCTAAGGAATTTTCTAAGGAAATATTTGAGTGATGTGATGGATATGACTATAAATTGTATATGACCTTTAAAATGCTCCTTCTTTAAGGAAGAAACCGAAGAAATAGTTATTTCGAATGTGCCAGCTGCTTCTCCGCTCAGGTTGTAAAAGCCAATTAAGGGACGGGGATTCTTCTCATAGACGTTGGGCTAGCAACCTGTCACTTTATCATATTTATTTTATTTTATTTATTGGCACACAAAACAGTTTTACAACATATCATGACATTATATAATTACAAAGTTTCGATAACAAGTTGGAAAACCAAGAAGTTAGTGCTCACAGCATGCTATCTATATTCAATTTTAGTCGAAACAGGTCAATTAAAAAAATATATTTGTTACAAGTCATGCCTTCGTTTCTAAAACACTATTTCCATCTTTGAGTCTCACGACTCTTGGCTCTGTCTGCCTCGTAGGAGATAAAAACGTAACACTGTAACTGCATTTCCATCTTATTTCACTCTTGTTCTTTCTCCGTCTATATTGGTTGATACTATTCAATTAATATAATAGTATAATGTAACTAGACTATGTACTTACCACCTGTAACCCTGGGAAGACCGGTGGCTACACAGGTATATTTTACTTAAAAGGAGTCGCCTGCCACTTGTAGTAACCAATGTAAGTGAATCACTAAAATATTTTTCTTTTTTTTTTCATTTTGTCATTCAACAGAGTAATCCACTGAAATATGAAATTGACTCCAGCAAAATCTTCATTCTGTTGTCTTTGTTTATCTAAAAGATTTTTTATCTGTCGGGTCTTCAAGAAATCTTTTTTTCTGTAACACATATATTAATAGGTCCTATCATGTGTCTGTTTTTATACTCAACTTCGATTAGTGTGTCTGATTTATTGTCATAAAAAATACACCGGTGCCAAGCTGTCTATGCGTTGCCGACGTCACTGTTTTTTTTTTTGGCTACAAAAAATTGGCAACTGAGCCCGTGGGCCCGACTGTCGCTCGCTTTGATGGGGTCGTGATAAATTATATTTTTTACCCCCCTTTTCTTATAGTAGAATTTGCATGTTTACAATATTTTATTCGGTGTTTGCAACGGTTCAGATATTTGATACTTACACGTGTTTACTTTCAATTTTTAAAGCCGGTTGTGCGTCAGAGTTCTTGAGATTCCCAGTGCGAAAAATATCCTATCCATACAAATATTATTTAGAGAATTTTTTTCCCTACGACCGAATAAATAAGAAGAAAAAGACTTCACTGAGGATGCTGTTATTATATTGACTCTACATCATATATATCGTACAGATACTGATACAGTTTAACGTTTTTATTTCTTACGGGGTAGACAGAGCCATAAGTCGTGAGACTCGAAGTCTACGCTTAGCTGAATAGTGGGCTTATTGGTGGAATGGAGATTCAGATATAATGACAGGTTGCTGGCCCATCTGACAAGAATCTAAAATTTAAAGCCCTTTTCCTTGATTTACTTTTACAATCTGCACGGGGAGAGCAGCAGCTGGCACATTCTATGCATTTTCTTTGCTCCCAGACCATCATAGAAGCATATTTGTGTCTATTATATAATGTAGAGACTAAAATTATGTAGAGTCAAATCTCGTTCAACCCAATAAACTACTGAGTACAGTTTTAAATGCCTCTACAACTTAAACAGTAGGGCTGTCTCGTTATTAATATCTCTACAACTATTAACATGTGCACGGGCTATTAAACATAGTCGTCGGCAATTAGTCTAATAAATATGCCGCATAGCTTCGAGACATGTGACACGCATTCTGTTAACAAATTGTTAGTGTTATTCTAATAGGGTATGGGAAGTGTCTGTGTGGAGCATATTTTGACAAAATTTATGAGTACCACGCCTCCGTTGCGTTTTTTGGCGGAGGCCTAGGGGCGGATGCGACATCTGTCGCTCACGCCCTTCGCGAATCTTATGAATTTAGAAAATATTTACGCGTTTTTTGGCGGTTGCTTTGGATATCTGAAGAACTAACTTTTGCTGAGGCTTTACCAGCGTGAATGACGTTGATCATCACATTTGGGATAGAATTTCCAAAATTCCTTTCTTAGTTTACTTACGCTTTATTAAGAAAATCTCTAGAAAAAGCAACCCTTTTTTAATTTTAATAGTCAAATGTTTATAATTCTGTTGGATACCGATGCCTATTTACGGCTACGGTAATTTATCTTAAAAAAATTACTCTACCCCTAGTGTGGCTCGGTAGGAAACTTTTTTCCAACTTCTTTACAATTTTACGGACTCAGACACTGTCTTGATCAGTATAAAAAATATTTCTCAAATGCAACATTTCAAATTGTAGCATGAATGAATGAAAATTTTATTTGAAAAAGCTTAGCACACACATGCTTATACAGGTACTTAAATCTAAAACTAACAATACACAGTTTCAGCAAGTGTGCGCTGCAGCAATTCAAAAAGGCCGCTCATGCATAGCATAGAATATTAATTTAGATACCATAAAGTCAATCTTTTGCTGCTTTCCCACGAAGATATATATTAGGAAGCATATCTTAACATCAGGAAGGATATCGGAAACCATTTAACCAACAATAGCAATCCTTCATCAATCGAAGCCAATGAATTGCCCAGCACGAAATCGCATTTGTATCGGCGAACAATAAGTCAACAGTAGACAATATTTACCAGTCGGGTGATGGATAGTCCACAGATGGCGACACAGGAGCCATCTGTCAACCCGTTAGATGGTCACCCTTTCACTCTTAAATCCCGTTTTTGGGGTTAAAGGGTGATTTCGCTTTTCTTTGGTTTGGGAATCATTTTGGTGAGAATATTTCAAATTCCGTGGGTGGCCTATTAGGATTAATGAGATATGATATGGATTTATCGATGTTCATAGATTATTAAATTGTATTTGATGTTAGTGATGATAGACATAGGTATATAGTTATGACATAGTTAGTAGCCTTTTGCTATAATACAATTCTTTATAACGGAAGATCAAAATAAGTGTCATTTTTATGTTTATTTTATTCATGGTAACAAACGGTCATGTACAGATATAAATATACAGAAAATAATATTACAGTCTAAAAACCAAAACTATACATTTTAATAATATAAATTTAATTTGAAGAAAACACATAACGTAACAGGACATTAATATTACTTTAGTGTCAGTAGAGAAAAATTAAGCGCGATTAAATTAATTATTATTAAATTAATTGCGCTGTGCGTAGGTCATAAATTTTAATTGTATTACGAACAAAAAATGATTATTGTACCTACTAATTTATTGATTTTATCATCAGCAAAGTATTACAGTTATTTCTAACTCATAATCATAATAGTACAAATATACCCACGCCCAGGTACGTAATATTCCCAAAAGGCCCCAGCTCTGATACTTTCAGTTTATTCTCATTTTATTTGTCGCTATAAAAGGGAAGAATAACGGTTGTTAAAGAGTAGACATTGTACACACATCGAGCAATAAATCTCTATACTTTATGACAGATTGTCTGTTCGCCCTCGTACAAAAGATCTAGAACAAATAGCGATGTAATGTCCCAATGGTCGAAAGTCACAATACTCCATTGTAATCGCGACAATGTTTGCCCTAATATCGGTTAGAGTACACAAAATATTTTATTGTGTCTGATATTTATTGCTTCTAGTCTCTGTAACATGATCGCCAGTTTGTATGTTCATAAAAACAATAATGGCTTTGGGCGTGTTTTTGTTTTTTTATTTCCGAATTGGCCATTTACGCCGTACTTTTAATTATTTCGGAAGCTACTTAGAGAAACTAAAAAACATCTTTCATTTTCGCGGTTATAACATATATTAACGGGACTTAGCTTTGAATTAAAGACATAGATTCCGTGCAAATAATTAATAAATAAATAAAAATTGCCGATAAAAATAAATTAGCCAGCAGTAATTGTAAGGCATCATATGTCAATTCATAAGTTCCTTATTCAAAATAACCTTTAAAGAGGCATTAATAGAGTTCCGTTAGGACACTTCCGGTATGGAATCCTAAAAAACAAACCGGCTAAGTGCGAGTCAAACTCGCGCACCGAGGGTTTCGTACACGCAAAGCATCTCACATTATAGCTCTAACTAAAAGATCAACTAGTTTCAAAAACAAGCTTAAATTGCAGTTCGATCCCTAAGATTCATACTGAATTCAGCGCAAAAATAAGTTGGTAACACTTTTTTTAGACTTTCAACATATTTATAATTTTCAGATTTATTCCTGTATAAGTAATGTTAGACCTTGATTTTTGCCTAATTTTATAATTTTAGGTCAACAGGAATTACCCCATAGGTTTTGATTGCT
Organism: Ephestia elutella; assembly: GCA_018467065.1. NCBI lineage: Eukaryota > Metazoa > Arthropoda > Insecta > Lepidoptera > Pyralidae > Ephestia > Ephestia elutella. The sequence continues at coordinate 2,895,211 of CM031575.1, forward strand.
GCCTAAAATCGCAAAATATTCGAAAATTCGCAACATTTACAGTAATATCTCTTGATTGCGTTGATTGATAATTTTGATTATTTTTTTTCTGAAAGAGACCATGGATCCAAGTATTCGATATTAATTTCAACTTGATAACTTTAAGCGTTTCTGAGAAAAAAAAGTTTGACAGACAGACGTACAACAAATTGATCTTATAAGGGTTCCGTTTTTGCCTTCTTAGGTACGGAACCCTGAAAACAACAAAAAGTCTCAAAACACAATAATACTAAAGTAGTTCATTAATTAAACTTGATTTCTTTATAAAAAAATATACGATAGAGTGCGTTAGTATATAATATCTCGATGACGATAGGTTGATTTATCAATAATAGAGACATGAAAATCCAGTAGCTATTTTCTTCTCCTTATCGTATCAACTTCAAAACCCAGCGGAGAAATGCTGCCAGTAATTTTCGAATTGCCTCAATATGGCGAGCCATAAGATTTTAAAATACTATTTACTATCTAACGTGTATCTAACACTGTACGTTTTCACTTAGAATTCCGCATAATAAACGCGATGACGGTGCGAAGCTTCATCCACCGAATTTGAGTATAATTTCGGTGGCGTGTATAAAACACGGTGTCGTGACATCTGATGTATGAACTAGCAACAATGGCGGATGACACCGCTTTATGACGACGGGCCCCACGTAATTATATTATTATGACTCCACCATTATTCTCTAAATAATGCACGGCTAAGCCCCTTATGTGCATTATGTTTGCTATTTTTTTAACATCGTATTTTATCGTAAAAATATCTATATCTATCTTCTATTTATAAAAATTGGATGCTGACTGATTTGACTGAAGGCAGCGCAGAGACGAAATGAAACCACTGAACGTATAAACCTGAAATTTTGTAGTTTGTCTTTATCGTCTCACGACTCTTGGCTCTGTCTACGCCGTAAAGGATAAAGACGTGTGTCTATGTATGTATGTATGTCTTTATCATAGAGATACATTTTTTATTTTTTTTTTGGAGAGCAGAGTAAGCGGGATGTCAGATATGGTTTTTGTCTATGTTGGTGAAGGACAGGTAATATCTTCTGTGAGGCTCATTTTTGTTAAGTTTGACATTTTTGGTGTGTATTTGGTTTTATAGAATGAACAATCTGTAAAAAAATTGAATTTGGAGCACACTATTATGAACGTTTTTAGGGTTCCGTAGTCCGACAAGGAACCCTTATAAGATCGTTCAGTCCGTCCATCCGTCCTAGTCTGTCACAGCAGAATATCTTCTTCGTTTATGGACTGATTTGCATGTAACTTGATTCGAGGATACTTCACATATAGATCTCATTTTTAAGAATACAAAAAATAAAAATTACCCCTTTTTAAGGGTACCTCCCCATACATGTAAAGGGGGGGGGGGTGAATTATTTTTTTGAGTGCACCCCTTTGTGTGGGGTATCGTTGAAAAGGACTATGAAAATAAGGTAGGGTTTCCATACAACACTTTTTTATCAGCTTTACCATTTGCGAGATATAGCCCGCCAAAGTCGTTTACATGGTCCCCCCCCCCCCTGTAATTTCTAAAGTCTTGGACCTATAAACTTCAAATTAGTCACGTAAAGAAACAGCCGCGGAAACTCTTATTTAAAATTATTTCGGGTATCCTGTGATGAATACTTTTGAAATTATAAATAAGATAAAAATATATACTTTTCACTTCTCATGCTCTGAAAGTGCTTATTTGTGCAGGATATAGGCTGTACAAAATCGAATTTTGTGCACAAGGGCAGTATTACGTATCTACTCATAAATGTATCTATATTAAGGCAAAGAAAATGAGCCATACAGCTAAACACGATAAAAAGTTCATAGATAGAATTTGTTATTTTATAATATTTGCTTTTAATTTATTTGCCTTATGTGTTTTTAAGACATAAAATATATTAAAATTTAAATTCAAGTACGGTATGTTGTTTAATTAATTTAAGAATATTATTACAAAATTAATTTAAAAGTAGGCTGTATAGGTCTGCAGCCCAAGCCTATCAATGTCGTAAGATTTAAAAAAATATAGCGGCGGGAAACAGCTATTGTTTTTTTGTACGTTTACTAATTTCTTCAATTTGATTTATTTCCTCGCAATCGAAGTGAAAAGCACAGTTTATAACTCGTCCACAAAACGATTTTTATCCTCGACATTATCCTATCAGCCCTCGCCTTCGGCTCGAGCTGCTAAAAGTCTTGGATAAAAATGATTCGTTTTGTGCACTTGTTGTAAAATCTACTATTTTTCTTGCAAGAAATGCAAAACAGCGCGGTGCCAAAAATGACTACGGAACCCTACTTTATGCGTGGTCCGACACGCACTTGGCCGGGTTTTTGGGCTTCATTTGACACTCAAGTTTATAAGTCTATTAATTAAAGAATGATTTTTTTATATGTCTATTGTATTTATATAGCATAAGTGAGCATTTAGACAGGAAATTTGGAAATTCCAACCCCAAGGGGGTGTTGTGAAAAACAATATTCACGCAGGCGAAGCCGATAGCAAAAGCTATATCTTTAAATGGATTTTACTCAACAAACCACATCAAGTAATGTAATAATATATCAAGTAATGTGTTAATGTATCTATTAATTTATAATTTTACTAATTAATTGATAAATCTGACATTTAACTGTAAGACATATGTTGTAAAGTGACGTCTTTGGAGAAAATGCAGCAGTGGAGTTTGTTGCGCCGCTTCTTCTCTATTTGCTCTTTGGAGGCGGTGGTAACCTTAGGTAGCTATTACTTAAAGCTAAGGTTACCACCGCTACCAAAGCGCAAGACGTTAACTAACTAAAAAAAAGAATATGACGATTTAGAAGTGCTATTTTAAGCCTATTTAAATAAAAACAATTGACTTTGACTATTTGACACTAATTTAACACTAATTGCTCTTAATTTTTTAATGTTAACTCCAGAATTTTAAAAAGGTGTTTTCCAAAATCTGTCACAGGTTTATTCAATAATCACTCTCCTAGATACACCTTTAATGAATCAATATCAAGTTATATATATATAGTACGTCTAAAATACTGCCAAACATTGAAAGGTCATGACGAGGGTAGCATATTGCGGGCCTATTCCACCCCGAGCGGCTATAATTTCGTAATCACCATAAAATCTGTACCACTAATATATTTATGACATTATAGCTCCCACTAATATTTATGCAAATTGAAAATGAGAATAGCTCGGCGTCCCTAATCCCTGCAATGGATGGAAAAAATCAGATGTGTTTTGTCTATTTGCATTTATTAATTGATTTGTTGCTGTGTTTATGGTATGAGGACTAGACTTTATGGAAATACTAGCTTTCGCCCGCGTGAAATTCCCACGGGAACAGTGCTTTTTCCCGGAATGAAAGGTACCCTATGTCCTTCTCCATACTTCCAGCTATATGTATGCAAAATTTCAGGAAGATTGGTTCAGTAGATGGAGCGTGAAGAGGTAACAAACAAACAAACCAACAAACAAACAAACTCACTTTCGCTTTTATAATATTAGTTAGGATTAGGATATCTAATTAGGTACAAAAAGAGTAGAGAATTCTAGTATCGGAGGCCAAGATCCTTTTTGGATCGCTGAGGCATCGGTAGATAGATAGATACACATATACATTACAGTCTGTTTTTTTATTCTTTTGCAATGGGACTCTGTACTTCATTATACTTACGAGTCATCTTTTGACTCTACGTTGTAAAATTTCATGAATTTCAAGTGAATGTCTATTAACAAACAAATTAATTATAAAATCAGGATAAATTAAAGGATAATTTTAATTTATTCGATAATAATTAAAAGTTAGTAACATAAACATATTTAGTCGCAGCTTTATCACAGAATATTCGTAACGTAGCCAAACAGACTTCACCGAAACATTTGCGAAACCAATCTTAACATATTTTTATGAACATCATTCTAATAAAGCAAGAAAAGTAATCGTCATAATTTGCAATAAAAAGCCCTATTCTAGTCGGTTTGTTTACGACACAGGCATTACAATAACAGACCGCATGCTCCAAATCACGACACCCTATTCCACTTGTCATCGCAGTGGATTCTGCGCGCGAGTGCAAAAGTAATTTGGGCCCACATTTCGGCCCATATGGGACCAGTGATTGCCTTCTGAACACTTTCACCCTCGACCCGGGGAATAGTCTCTTGGTGGCCAATTCGGCGTCCCCTCAACTCATTTTCTTCATCTTTAATATTGCGGTGTGTACGATATCATTTCGGTAGGGTTGCGATGTCGCGAACATTTGGGTTATGATACGATAAGGTCAGTTTTTGGAATACCTTTCATGTTGGAATGTAATCTATTTTACGTAGAACAATATTTCTTAAGACTACTATAGTGGACTTATTTATTTGAGCACAATTTAATTCAATATCTGAATTATTTTACTAGGAGACACAAAATTTCCCTCAATATATTTAAATTTACAAAATCAATCAATTAATCAATCATTTAATTTATTAATTAATCTCAATTTATTTAATTTCAAATTTATTTAAATTAAGGGAAATTTTGTGTCTTCTTATTTATGATCTGATCATGCCTATTCTGTATTATGCCTATTCTGTCAACCATTTAAAGATGAACCACCTATTAGCTATATCATCAAAATATAAATCTGCAGGCTTTGCATTAATAACAGCAAGTGAATTCTTAAGCAAAAAATAGACCATAGAAATTGGATTTCTTTTATAGGAAAGCCCTTAATTTTAGGGTATAATTTTGTACCAATTTGAGATCAACAAAAAGTCGGGGCAGGCACTTGCTCATAATTTCTTCCGGTACCTACGTGTTCACGGCCTTTTCCTGGAGCCTTTTATCTACAGATACTTATTTTTGCGTGCAATTTTTGCTGTTTGTGCTTCATAGATATTACTATAAGATTTGTTAAAACTTGACTCTATATACTTTTATATTCATACGTTGTTAATTTCTAAAGCATTCCCCTTCTTTCTTATATTTAAGCTACATCTATTTTGTCCAGTTTGTACATGCGAAATTTCCTAATACAGGCATTGTTTTGCCTAAAAGGAGATTTCAAACTCTATTTCTTGTAATGAAGACTCTTTTTGATGAAATAAAGACAATTTTAATTTTTTAATTATTTTAAATAATACATCAAATCAACGAATTGGGATGGAGTGGTTGACAAGGCGGCTTTGCCAACCTTGAAGAAGATAATTTTTGACCAATATTATGGCCTTGACTGGCGATAGAAGACAGTGGAAGTTACTAGTGGAGGCCTATGCCAAGAGGCACTCTGAAACGAGAGATATTCTATCAATGTTACACAACATCAGAAACCGTTTCAGCATAGAAGTTATTATTATTATTATGGCCTTGTCATAATAAAAAAATATCCATATCGATTCGAGATGATGAGTAGTACACCCAATCTGCTTTGCAAAATTTAGTTTAAACTTTTATGACGATACTTATTGTTACTAATTTTAATTGCTATAAAAAATAGTTGTATGTCCTTAAATTCAAAATTAAATTAACATTATAACCGCGGTTAGTTAAGGGGCATATTTCACCCCAGCTAGTCTCGCAGCTAGTAATAATTTTGTGGGGTATTTTTGCCAGTCTCAGGTGGTCTGTAATTTGTTTGTGGTGGAAGGGTTACTGATTTATATCAGTATAATACCCCCCTGGGGAACTACTATTCGCACAGCGCACTTCCCGACCGTAAACACTAATTTATCTAGAATTTAGTTCGCAATAGAAATAGGCGGGCTATTTTGGTTGGTAGGATTTTGTTTGATTGGTTGATGGTTAGTTATTGTTGTGCTCTTGTTGTTTGATGAGTAGCTAAGATGGAAAACATAATTTGCAGTACATGTTTATATGTACTTCTATCTGCTGCTTATAGCTTCATTTATTGGGCCGAGAGCTTGGCCGGCATTATCTAGACTAGTCAAAATCGCACCAGTTTCGGCACATACATTGTCTCTATTTTGTATATTTATCGCAATGACTATTTTGTGTACATTATAGTAAGTTTTTTGATACTTTATGACATTCTTTGGGCGACATTTTTCGTTTTTTTTCGAACAGACAATCTTTTTGCCATCTTTTTTCTACGAACGCAAATATTGTACAGATAAGTAGGTGCAAAAAATTAAGTTACTTTATGATTCACCTTATTTCATTATCGTTGCTCTCTGAGTCACCTATCTCTTCATGAAATGTAAATATACGACCTAATCTTCCACAGTCATTGTGGAGTTATAAATAGTATGTCAAAGTACGCAAAGGTTGACCTTGAAACTGATACATCCATCTCAGTTCCCAGCCAATAGACAAAACCCGAGGCATCCTCAACCGTACGTGTGTCGCTCGCAACAATAACGAAACATGAAAAATTTCCAGACGCTCGCATCAGACTGATAAATGGCTTCCGAAAATCCAAAAGGAAGTTACAGCTTACTCGGGATTTGGTCTAGAACCTCTCACGTGCCATAACTGCTGCACTCCGCTTTATTACAATTACCATAAGCCTCAAAGTCCCGCACTCGACGAATGCTCACGGCGACTTCATCATTCTGAACCTACTCACGAGAACAATAAGACTGTTATTGCTTCGGTGAAATAGAAACCACGTCTGGGGCGAAGTCTCTGGGACGTTGCAAACAACTTTGGTACTTACTCTGTTAATCTTAAGATCGTAGTTGGTGTGTGTATGTTCGGTTGTGCAAAAGTTATGCGTCGTTCGTGCCTCGGGAGCGGTCCACTCTTTACATTTATGTACGTGTACGATATGTCGTGTCGGCGACTATTTGGAATACTAATTGGGGGTGTCTAGGGATTCCAAATGGTCTCTATTTATTCTTTTCTCGGGGTATATAAACATAACCCTTATTATGACCGTTTTGTATCATTGGACTGGAGAAAATTCAGTTCTTAACAGCACGGTCAGTTTAATTTCAACATTCAAAAGTAATTTAGAATGTTCAATTCAAACATTGGATTATGATAATGAGTTTACCTAAAAATAGAATTTGAAACAAGTTGAAGAAGATAATTACAAAAAGATAAGAATAATAGGTATAGGACAATCTATATGTAAACAGCTTTTGTAACCCTATTTACTGCAAATAAATGATTTGATTGATTCGATTTGAAAGAATACAAACTGCATAGTGAGTAGTGCGTGCACTAAACAGCGTATGATAATGGGTATTACATCGTCAATAAAGATATGGTTAATTAAGTAAATAAATAAGGCTTAAAAGTAAATTTTGATAGATATTTTAGAACAAAACGATAATAAATCTAGCGCGGAAATTCTACGGCAAACGCCAATGCCTCATCGTGAATGAAAACCAGCAAACCGCGAAATGATGATGAATCACGTTACAGAGGAGGGTCGCTAGAGGGAGACGGAGACAACAACTCCACACCAGTGTAACAGAGACAGAGCATCTCAAAATTAGTGGATGCTCCCGTGAATTTGTGTACGTTTTCAATGAAGGTTCTTTACGGTAGGTAAAATAGGAATAAAACGGATCGTCCCTAATCCGACGGCCATTTATATCTTACACGCCATTAATTTGAGTGATAATTCGTGAATAGCGACGCGATTGGCCATAGATATTGGTTCAGAGGTACAGTCAACACTTCAACCTTTCCAAACTCGTTGCAAATTCGCCCCTAATACCATTGCATAGAGTCTGTTGGGTAACTTACCATGCAGTCGACTGTATACAGGTAGCAGCTCGGCCCTCGCCTAACAATCCCTTATCAAAATATAATCTAATCAATTTTTGTAGTAATTTCGTAAGCAAAGTGTTTGCCGACACAAATTGCTACTGTATACTTACTGATACACCAATGATGTTGTATATTTTTAAGTATTTATATTTATCTAATAATAGAGTCTTAGGAGGATTTAGGGCTGCGTAACTTTGATTTGGTTGCTGTTAAAAGCTTTGTTTCGATACCTACATGTAAATGGAGCGTTCCAATAAATCCATACTAATATTATAAATGCGAAAGTTTGGATGTGAGTTTGTGAGTTTGTGAATTTGTGAGTTTGTGAATTTGTGAGTTTGTGAGTCTGTGAGTTTGTGAGGATGTTTGTTACTCAATCACGCAAAATCTACTGGACGGATTTCGATGAAATTTGGTACAGAGGTAGATAATGACCTGGAATAGCACATAGGCTAAATAGCCCGGGAAAAAGCACTGTTCCCGTGGGAAATTCACGCGGGCGAAGCCGCGGGCAAAAGCTAGTATTAAAATAAGTGTTTAGCTGTAGTTAATAAGTTCAATCGTCAAATAGACTACAATTTATATACGAAAACTTCAAAAAATCATCATACATCGCTAAGAAGAAACCCATTATATATCTTAACTTCTAACTCACTGACACAACAGAAAATGTATTGTTTATGCCCACCAGTAACTGCAGTGGCGCTCAAAATGTTATACAGTCTAGGCCAGTGATAACAGATGTTACATTATCGGGTGATGTGTTTGTTAATCGTCACACTAATGTTCGAGATAGCCCCCCACACACTAGATGCTTACCATCTCGAGTTCGGACAGGAAACTGGCGCTCGGACGCATCCGACAGCCGGGATTATGATACGAAGCAAACCATGCAGGTGTGGTCTCTGATTACTGCTACTCTGTGATTTCATAACCTGGTTTAGTTTGTAGTGGTTTGTATTCAAACAGTTTTTGATGATGTCATCAACGAGAACTTACAGTATATTAGAACTTTATGGATTTATCAGAAACTAGCTTATGCTCGCGGATTCGCCCGCGTGAATTTTCCACGGGAACAGTGCTTTTTCCCGAGATGAAAGGTATCCTATGTCCTTCTCAGTACTTCTAACTATGTGTATGCGAAATTTCAGGAAGATTGGTTCAGTAGATAAAGCGAAGAGGTAACAAACAAAAAAAACTCACTTTCGCACTAAGGCCACTACTGGTTGAGTTTGTAGTGGTAACTCACACCATTCAAACGCAGTTTTTGATGATATCATAAAAGAGCTCTTGCAGTATAATTTTTATTTATGCGGCCTTAGGTTTTCTTACTTTTTAGATTTCATCAGAATTTTACAAAATTTACAAAATAATTTTATTTTAAAACTGTCGTACTCGTACTTAACAAATTTAAACTTGCACACAACAAAGTTCTGAAGAAATTTACTATGATAAATTTAGTTCAATGTTAATTAAAGACCTGTCTACTTGGCTCAGAGTAAACTCAATAATATAGAGTTAGCAACGACAGAAGATAGTACAGTATATGCTATAAAAAAGTACTAAAAATCTAAGAGAGATACGACCCATAGCAAGTGAAATAAAACCGTCTACTATTCAAATATGCCAGGGTGGTGCAATAAATTATTCGCACTCCTTTACTGTTATAAGAAATATATTTTTACATTTTACTACGTGAAATATACACGATGTAGGATCGTATATTTTTAATTTTATGTCTTTTGAATTACGAATTCGCTTTTCCCGGTTTTTCTGTTATTTAAAAGCTGTTTTATTCCTCTTTCTGTTTTCAGAAACAAGTGTAAATGTTTGCCTCATAAAAGTTATGAAGCATCGTGTAATAGCTGTGATACAATTACGTTGACAGCCCTACAGGTACAATCGTGTACAAAATTCTAAGCGTTATTACTTTTTTTTAATGTATTTTTTGTTTAAAATTAGTTTACTTCATACTTTAACTACTCGTACCTACACAGGAAAAAGCAAAATTTGCAAAATATATTACTTATCTTGTTGAGCAGTTGTATAATGAACTCCACTGGGTAAAGCCTCTCCCTCTAGCTCATCATTCCATCTTTATGCCTAGTGGTATACATGAATGTAAAAGTTTGTGATGATAGTCTTTTGCGCGTTTAAGAATCTGTTTGGATCAATATTTGTTAATCCTTCACTCAAACACAACAGGTAACACAATAACAGTAACCACGTCAATATTACTAGTTCCTTAATTAAAAGACACATATATTATGTTATAAAGTGACGTCTTTGGAGAAAATGCAGCAGTGTAGTTTGTTGCGCCGCCTCTTCTCACTTGCGCTTTGGAGGCGGTAGTAACCTTAGCTTTGAGCAATTTTCTGACGTAAACTATCTAATCCAGTTTATTAGTATATGGCGATTTAAAAGTGCTATTTTTAAGCCAATTGAAATAAAAAATCAATTGACTTTGACATTACTCAATATATTGTCCAAATCATAAGTAACTATTCGATTGGAAATGAGATATCGCACGGTAGCAATCTTTTAATCCTCGGCTGCGCGAGAGTGTCCACGATTCGTCGCCGTAAACGCGCGTGGGCCACTTTATGGCCCCAATAAAACAATGAACGTACGCTTATCAGCGTTATCAAAGCTGCAAACATAAAATTTATTTGAACGTGTGTCGTTTGCACTGTCTGTACGTTTGTGCCGACGCTTGATAACGTCATATGTGTTGCTTTCTCTAGCATCACTATATTATTATTATTTTTTTCGTAGCTGTTCATGTCACACTGGGGGAACAGCGTTCCCTAACTTCTTCCACGCATCTCTTTCCTTGGTCGTTTCCCTCTGTGATTGAATAGACTGTATAAATGTTAATAAACTAAAGACTACGTGAAATCATACGATGGAAACTCAAAAATAATAGAATTTATATATAGTACAACCAAGCAAGCCCCTAATATATCACAACTGACATGTTTATTTACAATCACCGTTAAAAAATACAATCTTTTATCAAAAAAGGCTGCGAACCAACCAGTCGCCAACATTTCATTTCTTTAAATCATCCGACCATATATTCTTTGCCTCCCTCTTCTCCTGTAACCATCAGTTGGAACCCATATTATAATATTTTCATAAAAATATGTTCAGTATTTCTAGGCTCTAGTGTGAAGGTCTAAGATCTATGCTGAATACTTAAATTTTATCATTTGAAACATACGACAAATATAGGTAAGGTACGAATAGTTACAAGTAGGTCTGTGCTCATCCGAAAAGGTAAAATTTTAACTTCAATTTAAAGAAAATAATATATTTCTGTTATCGGAACAAGTTTAGTTGATAGTTATAAAACTATAATTAATCCTAAAAAATATTATAAATGCGAAGTGAAGAGGTAACAAACAAACTCACTTTTGTTTGTTTGTTACCTCTTCACGCTTTATGTAAGTACTAAATCAACTTCAAACACATAGTTAGAAGGACGGAGAAGGGTATAAGGTACCTTTCATCCCGAGAAAAAGCACTGTTCCCGCGGAAAATTCACACGGGCGAAGCTGCGGGCAAAAGCTAGTTTGAAATAAGTAAGAAGTTATATTATTCAAATTTATCAGTAAATTAAAAATGATAAAATAAATATGTAGTATGAGCAACTCTTATCTTGAATGTTGAATGCAGCAAAAATAACGCATTGGAGCTCAACAAACTTGATTATCAAGAAAGACTGAATTGACGTAAGAGAGTGGAACAAAAAAAAAAACAAAAGAAGCGCAGTTATATTTTTAATTGTAATTATCAGTCGTGATGGTTCGTGACTTTTCTCAAAACAATCGGATCAATGTTTGACGGGATGTCTACTAAAAATAAATATCACGTTAAAAAATCACAATGGAAACGGTGCATTTATTTTGATGTAAATAAGAAAAACGCCTCATTTTTTTAAAATATTTTTGAATAAAAGCGATGTTGCGAGTCTTACAATTTTATGTATCTATTTTTATTCTGTGGTTTGTTTGTAGATGTTTTTGTAGCAACATGGGTGGTGAGATAATGTGTAGTGAGATTAATTTACAAGAATTTTTGTAGCTTCATTTTGTTTGCGTTCTGAATCATATTTTACAAAAGCGTTTCTTTTATCTGTAATTCGTATTTATTTAAGCTTTTTATTAAGATTCATTTGTCCCGGTGTCCGTCAGTAATTTTATGTTATTTCTGATTGAGCTGAACATTTTCTTACAGGTATGTAAATTCGAAGACAATTCAAATTATTATCTATGACTTGTAGTTAGTTTTTTAAACTCTTGTAGTTGAGCTAATATGATGGAGCTTCAAGCTCCATCATTGTGGTTATTGGAACTGCAAATTCCTCTGATTTTCATAATTTTTCAGATTTTGATTTTCAAGAACGCTGGTCCTAAACAATTTACCATCAAAAAGCTCGTACCAAAATTATACAACTTTTAAATAAAATTACATTAATCATCGAAATTAATATCATATAAAAATAACCGTAAAAAATTTAATCAATCAGTTCAAATTTAATCTCAAGTTATTTCGCGATGTGCGAAAACGTAAAATAACTCAACTCTTTAAAAATAACCGTAAAAAATTCAAAACAAACATGCACATGCACCGAGCGGAGCGCTATAAATAAGGGCGCGCACACACGGTCTCCCGTGACTAATTTGTTAACAAGTGTTCGGGGGCACTTAATTACCGCCCAGCGACGGGGCGTCATCGTCTCTCAACGAATACATTACTTTGTCAAGATTTCCCCGTTAAATAATGACGCTATTAGTAAACGTTAATTGGATTTATGCGTGCACGTAAATTTTTGGCGGTTTTACCTGTTGTTTTAATAATTTTAACGTTATTGCGCTACGCTGGGAACCTCTATTTGTAAACGCGCTTATAATTTAACGTCCATTTTGTTGTTTTGATGAAAAACGTTATGACATGCGACGGCTGTTGGGTTTCTGCATCAAGTTTTAAATCGTCAAAATATTTTACAGACTACATCATCATCATCAGCTTTCCATGACCCACTGATGGGTATAGCCTCCTTGTCTACGCCAACATTCTCTATCCTTGGCCATCGCAATCCAGTTTTCGCCAGCACAATTTTTAAATCTATCCTTTATTTTTTTTCTTTACAGACTTAAGTACTTGACATTGATCATTTACTTTTAACTACCTAAGTTTACATTCTAAATCTATTAAATTTACCATTTAAAATTTATGAAAACCTTTTACCGAGCAATCGTTTACTAAATGTATGGTCTCAAAGTGCGAAATTTAGTGTCATAATATTTTTATTAATATTTTTTTTATCCACAGTATGGGCGGAGACCGGCGAGTTTCGGGACAGCGGGCACTCGTCGCTGGCGTCCGGGGGCTCCGGTGTGGAACAGTCCTTATACGCGCCGCCGAGACCTCGCCGGGACCGTAAGCATACTGATGATAGTGAGTAGTTAGACTTTCATTAGGAAGGTGTTATACAGGGAGAGAGTATGTATGAAGAGAGTGATGAGTGTAGAGGAAGCAAGAGAGATCTGTAAGGATCGTAGCAAGTGAAAATCGCTAGTCACTGCCTACCCCCACGGGAAAATGGCGTGAAAATATGTATGTATGTATTTTGTAGGTGGTGGGTGATGGAGTACCGGTTGGTACCAGTACCAAATCCTAATCCTAACTAATATTATAAATGCGAAAGTGAGTTTGTTTGTTTTTTTTACAACATAGAGCGGCAAACGAGCAAGCGGGTCACCAGGTCGGTCGGTCAGTTTGTTGGTTGGTTTGTTTGTTACCTCTTCACGCTTTATCTACTGAACCAATCTTCGTGAAATTTCGCATACACATAGCTGCAAGTACGGAGAAGGACATAGGGTACCTTTCATCTCGGGAAAAAGCACTGTTCCCGTGCCAAATTCACGCGGGCGATGCCGCGGGCGAAAGCTAGTTCTCATATAAAATACCGGTAATTTCTAAGAGTTTATATGGAAAATTTGATAGCGGTAGCTAGCCCTGCTTAGAACTAACCGTAAATCGAAATTTCATACTTCGCTCTCGTAAACCGGTACTGGAATACGTATACTCCTAGCAAAGAGTACTAGGATACTTTAGAACTAACGAACATCGACGTTTTATACTTCGACATTCAGTAGCGGAGTAGTTGAAAGTTCCTAAGATCAAATCCTTACTCCTGCGTTTGTATATTATCTAATAGGAATCAGCAACATCAACAACAAAAATCTTCGAAGAAACATTTCACTGGGTGGGCTACGTTGAAAACTTATAATTTGAAAGGTTTATAACGAATCATCCCAATCGTGGAAATCGTGGAATCGTGGGAATCTGCGTAGTAGAAAATAAGGGCGACTCTTGCTGTTATATTTAGTTTTAGTTGATTGAGTAACAAATCCATCCATTTTTTAATTACTGTCCGCGAAATACAGTATTTTTTTTGAAAATATCATTGGAGTGGTTTGCAATTACTGTGTCAAAATACATTGTTTTCAAATGGGCGTTTCTTAAATATAGAGTCGTGATTAAATCGATAAGGTAAAATTAGTATGAAACGAGAGATTTATATGAATCTCACACACACACACATCTCATGTTTTCCTTCACCGGAAGCAACCTGAATTGTGAGTAAACCTGCACTCTGGTTGATGATTATCAGCTAGTGTGTGAAATGGAGAAGGCAATGACAAATCACTCCATTAAAATTGCCAAGATAGTCGTTGTGTGTGTTTCATTCCATATAATGACCACGACCCTCAGTCATGAGGAATACGACTAAAAAGAGAGAGATATGAATCTATCGTTATATTTTTGGACTGTCGTGAAAAGCCAGTTAAAATACTATTATAATAAATTAATAGTAAAATAATAATCTTATCTGCACCTATTACAATTGTAATTTACCTAAGTAGACATCATGAACACTTACACGCAATCATAGTAAGCTTTGACAACTATACCGACTTTGTACTTTGTAGTGCCGACTATGTCAAGATCGATCGAGGCACTTGATCGATTTGAAAATAATCTCAAATCGAGTGATAATAGTTATCAAAGTCACGAGTTTAAAAATGTGTAATCTCTTTTGAATACATAGGCGGTGCTCGGAGTAGGTGTTATAAATTATGTATATTATCAGGTATTTACAATCATTATTAGATTGCATACAAAATTGGGGCAGTCCCGAAAATAAATGTATACTTAATTCGTTTGTTTATACGCTTTAATTAATTAATCTATATCACAGATTCTATATGATTTATCTGTGTTTTCCCCATATATAAACCTCAAAGATGTATTGACAGCTCATACAAATTAAGAATTATTAATAAACATAATCATTTTATTGATAAATAACATTTACACGTCATACAAATAAATGATTAAAAATTTAAAACAATAGCGGGTAATTAATATGATTCTAACCAATATGTTGAAATTAATTTAATGTCACTTTGGTTTTCCTTTTGGTTAAAGTAGTGTAGTCAAGCCACATACATATTTTTACTAAGATATAGAGTTTATTAAGTTAGGGCTTGTAGAGTTAGGGTACATAGTAATTATATTAATTCTGTGGGTAGGGCGTGTAGCGTTAGAAGCTTGGCTACATGTGATCTGCAACTTTTTTACATTGCGAGCCGTATAGTCTCTTGGCAACATTTTACAAAAAATGGTTTTGATGGAAAATTCACAGTTACTTTTAAAATCCGGACATTCCCCGTCGTCGGACGAAAACAAAACACTATCAACCGAAAGTGCCTCTAAAAACTGTGAATCGAAGCGACAGTTTTCCCAATGTGCAAACCTCACCATCCATTGCCGGACCACCAAAGTGACAAACTTAAAACTGTTAGCAAACCGAGTAAGCCCGCGGAACCTAGATCAAATAACCGGTGCGTTATTCTAATGCTCGTGCAAACAGTGAGAGCGACGCGACGCGACGCTACGTGCCTCGCTTGGTTTGTTTTGTTCGTAATCTGTTCTGTTATTTACATGCTTTCTCTTATTGCCAATGCTCTGTTTTGGCTGATAGAAGTATTTTTTGAAAATCTGTTATACAAATTTGACAACGGGAGGCGACTGCCGTGGCGTGATATAGCCTTAAATCGAGTCTTGGAAGAAGAAGAGAGAGGCCTGTGTACTGTGGCATATTAAGCATCTTAATAAATACATAGATAGGTACTTTGATAGGTGTGATAAACACTTGCATCCCGCGGGGATGGACCTCGTCAGACCATCGGACATAACACTAAAATTAATTTTATTTTAAGATTAGAATTTTATAATAAATAACCAAATCAACTCCAGCTAAACTGGCCATATTTGCTTACATAACGTGTAAATAGGTTTGTACATGCGTTTTTATCGAGTGTCGACTGTCGATATCTGTAACACATGTAGCTAGCTGTGTTTGCCGTGTCGGCGTCGCAAAGGCTTGATCGATGGTCGGCCGCTCAAAGCTGTGATAAGTGATAACGGTATCGCCCGCCGTATCAGGGGCAGGGTTGCTGTTTTTTTATTCAGTTTTCTCACCGTTTGTTACTTTTTGGTTTATTCTATGTAAGGACTAGTGGCTTACGTCTCAATTAAATTCGATTCGTCATAAACAATGTCTGTCGTCCCTTTGGAGCATATCATTTTTGGGAAGATACGAACGAACGTTCGTGCCTCGATCGTTGTTCTATGCTCATAGCATACTTTTTATCGAGCTTCGGGGCGCAGTTAAGTAGATTTAAAAATAAAGATTATAATCAAGAAATATAGAGGAGAGTCAACCCCAAATAAAGGAAATAGGAAAAGATGAAAAAGTAGAATTAAGAAATATAGTCAGTAGATTTAAAAATCTAGATATCCCAATTTAAGATCGTAGACATTAAGTCCAGAAATATTTTGCGCAATAGACTATTTTTCCACTGAATTTATCGTTAGAAAGAAACCGTTTCTATTCTAAAAATATTTTCCTTCAGGTATCTCTTTCTGAGGTCAAGAGTTAGACGCCTTATAAACATTAACAGTTATTTAGGAACTCTGAACCTCAAAGTTTGCGTCAGTAATCCTGGCTCAGTCATTACAAGCCAATGAGATTTCGCTCAGATTGATGGTTTTAATAAAGTTGTTCAATTTATGACGCGCAGTATAATCCCCCCAAATCGAGTCGCATGTATGAACTTTGGAATCAATGAACAAGTTCGTATAAATTGATTTATCTCGTTTCTGGTTCATGATTAATAAGATAATTTACAGGTTAATATAGTAGGGAAATGGTTCTCAATTCATACTTATATTAATAAGTACCTAGCTAACAGCGGCGTCTTTAAATCCATATACGAAGTTTAAATGATTTTCTTTTTGCAAAACCTGTTGTCAGATTTTTTCTAATCTAATATCATCTGACATGATACCAACTTATTACATTAATAACAGGTAACTACGAACTATTCGCATGTTACTATGTTCGGGCCTTAAACAAAAGAGTTTATCGCGTTTGCAAAAATTCGGGAACGCATCAGTAACCTTTTTAGGAGACTGCGGTGATGGCTTACCATCAGGCAAACGCATGCTCATTTGCCTAATATTCTATTTTAAAAAAAATGTATAACAAATATGACTCATTAACAACAGCAGCCGTATATACGCTATAATGAACAATCAGCTAGCGTGCGGGTTTCCTCACAATATTTTCCTTCACCGAAATAAAAGCAGTGGTCGATGAAAATGATCTGAAGTCGGATTAATCTTCAAATGTGTGTTAAAACTTGCAAGGATCTAAAATATATATGTGTTAATATAAAAATATGGCGAAATGTTATAAAAAATCTAAAACCATAGTGCTTTCCCATATAGTAGATATTTCTATAACTAAAAAACTTTCGAAATTTGCGAAATGATCCTATGTCGTAATAAAAGTATTACATGAACAATTAAAAAGTATAAACACTGCTCAATAATCCATTTATCTCAAGTTGTAAAAACGTCGAATTGTGAAGTATTCAATCAAGATATGTTATATTGCCAATAAAAGTGTTGTGTGTAATCGCGACTCTATAATTGATTTTTTATAGCAATTATCGTAAATCTATTATATATATAACTCAAAGGTGACTGACTGACATAGTGATCTATCAACGCACAGCCCAAACCATCCGGATCGGAAACGGATCGGGCTGAACTTTGGCATGCAGGTAGATGTTACGACGTAGGCATCCGCTAAGAAAGGATTAACGCGAGCGAAGCCGCGGGCAAAAGCTAGTAACATATAGATATTTCCGTGACGGAATGTAATTATATATCATATAGATAATATATATTTAACAGATTTTATATGTAGAACAAATATTTTTGACTCTAGAAAGAATAAATCTAAAAAGGTAAACAGCCATGCGACTCGCCTGATATTTATCGAAGTATATTATTTTTTACTTAAAGGAGTAACACTGTTATAAACCTCAATGGTTTATAACAGTGTTATTATTATGTCTGTTATATTGTGAAATAAATAAAATAATAATAATAAACACAAGCTTAAGCATTACTAGCTTTGCCCCAAGGCTTCGCTCCCGTGAAAATTTCGGTATTAAAAGTACCTTTTGTGCTATTCCAGATTAAAACCACTCGTGTACAACTTGTACAAGTTCATCGAAAACCGTCCAATAGATATTGCATGACTGATTAAAAACATTCATACAACCTCAGACATACATCCTTTCGCATTTAGTGGGACTTGGATGCAGTGTCACCGAAATAACCAGACCAATATGGCTGATTAGAATCGCAGTTATCAGTATGTAACATGCAATATCTCGCTATCTCCCTCTGATAGCAGACGGTGACACCATTATAATTACACAGAATATGAAACCATCTGTCAAGATTCCATATCTGTTGAGTGGCTGTGGGGTGTTTTGGTCAATTTTTTAATTAGTTTTTTTCGGCGTTCTTGATAGAATTACTTCTTATCGAGTGTGTTATTACTAACACTAGTGTCAGATTTTATTCAAGTCGCCAGATGCCTTTCTGCACTGACTTAACGACTACCGCCATCTAGTGGCAGTAGCCGTATACACACTAGTAAACTAAACAGCCAATGTGCAAGTTTCCTCACGATGTTTTCCTTCACCGGAAGCAGCCGGTCTATGAGAAAACTACCATACTATACATGAGTCAGATTGGTCTACAAACTCATGTGCACAGGTAGGATTTGATTTGATCTCAGGCGGCTGTCATTACGACTTGGCTACCACCGCTTCGTCATAGAATTACTGTAATAACGATTCTAATGATTTTAAAATGTTATTAGACAATAAGCTGCGTCAGCTGCGTTGGAATTTTTAATAATAAAAGTACCCTATGTGTTATTTCAAGTTATATTCTACCCGTGTACAAAATTTCATCAAAATCCATCCAGTAGGTTTTGCGTGATTGAGTAACAAACTTAACCTATTTTCATGAATTATGGCTAACTCAAAATCATTTCATCCGTTTGGGAGCTATGATGCACATACACGCCAAACTTATAACACTCCTCTTTTTACACAACTGACCTAAAAAGGAGTGTTATGTTCTCAGGGTTCATGTATGTTCGTACGTATGTAAGTTTCTTTATTCCACCATAAGTCCTGAACGGCTTAACAGATTTTGAAGTAAAAGGTATTTTTAGATTCCTTGCAATCCTCAGAGTGACATAAGCTATGTGAGTTGTCAGTCGTGTTTTTTTATTTTTTTATAAATTAGCTTGTTGCGTATGAGTTTAAAAGTAGAAAGATCTAAACCATTTATTTTGTTCCAGGCAATCGTCCCTTAACATCAGAACCAACGATCAAAACGGAGTCGACGACCCCAGGCATCGGTCCCGACGAGCCCTCAATGGATGACAAAGGCGACAAGAAGAACAAGCGGCAACGACGCCAGAGGACCCACTTCACCAGCCAACAGCTCCAGGAGTTAGAAGCCACGTTTGCGAGGAATCGGTACCCTGATATGTCCACGCGGGAAGAGATCGCCATGTGGACTAATTTGACGGAAGCACGAGTAAGAGTGAGTAATCTCTTTTATAATTTCTAAGGGCACGTTTTTCTGAACCACCCTGTTTTTGGTTGATTTAAGGCACCAAATAGTCATTGTCTGAATTTAGGAAAAACATATGTTGTAGTCCATGAACTGTTCTACATCAATCCGAATTTTCGGTGATGGTCGATTGGTTAAGAAGACACTCTGCTTATGGTCGAAAGGACCCAGGTTCAAATCTTTCTCGTGCCACATGAGTTTGCATACCAATCTGACTCATGAATGGTAGTTTCCATAGACCGACACTTGATTCCGAGAATGAAAACGTCGTCATGAGGAAACCTGCACACTGGCTGACTGTTTAGTCTACTAGTGTGTATACGACAAATTTCACTATATATAGCGGTGGTTGTTAAGTCAATGTCGTAAGACGATCTGTAAAATGGTATAATAGTATCAAAAATTACATGTTGTCATGAGTGGCGCATCTCTTGATATACTTACTTGAGCCATTTATCTTAGCTTTCTTAGCTCTGTATGTGTTTGTCAATATGCCATTAATTTCCTAGAACACCAGTGTTACCTATATCTACTTTACCCCGAATATTTGGCCAAAACGTCTACGATTGATTCTTGTGTTGTCTTTGTCTAGGAGCGAGACGGAGACAAAACGAAGTTGGGGACGTATTTTAATTACTTTTGAATGTTCGGCTGCCTGTCTCATAATACAAGGAAACTTACCCCGGGATACTAGGTCTATGTTGTGCACAGACCCTCACTAGATATATACCCTTATTTTGGTATCTAGTATTTACATTATATTAATATTGCGCGTTGATTACATTGCTTACGCTACCTATCTCACTTTCGGTTCAATTGATTTTACTTTCAACAAATTACAAGCATGTTTGATATCTCTAAATACTTATAGTTTGGGGCTGAGACCAACCGCATCTTGAATCAATAAATTGCTCGTCAAAAATATAACATAAAAAAACGCTTATACCAAAACATTAGCATTGCAATAAATTTTAATCCGCTGTTTACATTCGCGACTTTACGAATTATAACTGCACGCACGTTTTATTTACCTTATGTGGATTGTGACAGCTGAGCATCACAAATTAACGCGGTAGATGTTAAACTAATCGTCTCATCCGGCGCTCCTTCGATATTTTTGTGCCGTGCCTCGGACGGAACATGGAATCCCTTAATCCAAGAGGATTTGAACCGTCTATTTCGGTCTCTTCATAATCCCTAGCTTAATTCTGATCGCATCCACACTCACTGTCAATAGTTTTGGAAGGCCCGTTAGATTCTGCGGTGGCCGCCGTCCCTGTGTTATTTACACCAGGACCGGATTCAGAGCATACTTTTCGGTTTCTTCGGTATTCCGTGCTAGATCGGATAATCTTTAAAACATGTGTATCCGTTGAATTCCAGTGTTGTTAGTTTTCGTTTAAAAATGGGTTTGGAATTACTTATTTAATGGGAGCAACTGAATTTTTTATAATTTTGTTGTGTCTTAATAGGAGCAACTCAATTTTTTGTAATTTAATTTACTCAATTTAGGTAAATTGCAAATTACTTCTTTATTGTTTCTAAATGAATGGAATGATATTAGTATTATTCACTGTTATGTGCAAAGTATGGCTTTTGCAGTACGTATAGCAGCCTTGCAGTCAACTACTAACGCCAATTTGTTAAAAATGCATGAAACAACAATTGTAACTGCAGTTACATGAACACTTTGAACACTAAACAGTCAAACGGATAGCATTTCAGTTAAATAACATGTGAACTCAGTTCTCTATCCATGTAATTATCGTATTATTGCCAAAAACATATTTTTTTTTTACAATAATCTCTCTCTCTCTCAGCCAAAAGACGTCCACTGCTGGACAAAGGCCTCCCCCAATTACTATAATCAGAATGATGTAAATTACAGAATGCCGTCAATTGTGTCTCAAGATCCAAAGAAATTGAAATAAAGTGACAAGATCCCTGTAAGATTTCTATGTTTTATTACGATTTCTTTGGCTTTTGAGACACAACTGAGGCACGACATCTACGTTTGTAATTTGTAGAATCAAGGGCCAGATCTTAAACTTAAAAACATTTTTTTTAATGATAAATGTAAAACATGCGAGATGAAGACTGTAAATTGATACTTTTATGGCTTGTTCGAATTCGATTGCTGCGATCGGTATTGCTACAGTATGTGTTCTTCAAAACATTCAGTAGAATTTCCGTAGGGTTGCCTCCATATTATTATTATAAGTAAATGTGTTTACTTCATTTAAATATTTGAGCCATAAACGTTAAATAAAAAATAATATATTTGCAAATTAGAATCACGAGTAAATATTTCTGTTAAGTTGAATTATTTTACATGACCAATTTTTATTAGCATTTTTATAGCAAGCATCACACAACTTTTCCTTGCAACATACAGACATATGTTTTTCATTAATGAGTAAATAATACCTGTATAAGCTATATATATACTTTTTTATATTTAAGATTAAAAAATGTGCTATTTTATTTACCATGATAAGTGTAATAAAATACACGAGTGATTTATATTAATGTAGAGCAACAGCCCTGACATGGGATTAGGCGGTCTGCGCGCGCATAAATCTGAGATGCGTGCGCGCCGATAAATCGTTCTCCATTATTTTTGTTGCCGCCCAAGAATCTAGAACCAAATGGAAGTTTGGAAGTACAAAATTAGTCTTTATATAGTGATAGAATATGACCCAAAACTTACTAGGAGATAGGAAACTAACATGTATAAGTATAATATTTTCACTAGTTAATTATGATATACTTATACTATTTTAGCGAACTTTTAACTTATTTACGCAATATTGCATAATTTCATGTTTTATTTTAGCATAAAAATGGACCAACTCAACAATATAAAACAAAAATCAAACCATACAACGTTTTTTCTCAATTCTAAATACATAAGAGGGCAAATGGCTCGTTTAAAATCTCCATATGCCTAAAATTAGATAAAAAAACGAAAATTGAAACGAAAAGAAAGCACATCAAAAAGGAATTTAAAAAAATAGCTAATAGCTTGATTAGCAGCATGAGTTTCCGAAAAGTTTTCCATTGCTCCTTTTATGAAAAGACAAAAATCTTGTTTGTCAAAATGTTGTGGATATTTTTCTGTAGACTTTTTGACGAAGCAGGTTGCGGATATTTTTCTGTATTCTTTTTGACCAAGCATATTGCAGATATTTTTCTGTAGTCTTTTTGACGAAGCAGGTTGCGGATATTTTCTGTAGTCTTTTTGACCAAGCATATTGCAGATATTTTTCTGTAGTCTGTTTGACGAAGCATGTTGCGGATATATTTCTGTTTTGACGAAGCATGTTGCGGACGCTTTTTTGTGTACATTTTTACGAAGCATGTTGCGGATCGTAAGATGTCCATCATTTGTATTATTATTGAGTTGCCAATAAACTTATCTACTTAAAACCTTTTGATTTAATTGTTCCTAGGATGGTTTATAGCGTATCTCTGTTGGTTTATAAGCTCCCAGGCGCGCGCATTATTTTTGTTGCCGGCTCATTAGGGTCATTGCCTGCTTGTCTCAATTAGCCCGTTAAATATGAGGCCTTACATCTCCTTCCAAACGTTTAGTTGGTTCTTACAAGTGTCAAATTTAACATTAATTTCTGAGAAGTTAATGACAAATTTTAAATGGCGACATAGGGCAGAAGCCACTTATAAATATTAATGAAGATGTATCATGTAACATATTAAGATTTTATAAAATGCGTTGCTAATACTTCTAATTGTTTCGTTGATTGTTACAAATATCAATAGAGATATTATAGATAGGTATCTCATATTAGACAGTTAAATATAAACTATTATATCTCCTTTTAAATGTTAATTTGTTCAAAAAATTTAGAATTTTTATTTTAAATGGCAAACAAACAAAAAATATTCTATAGACATGTAGAAAAGCATCAGAATAAATTTAATTGTTACAATTGTCAAACTAAAAAATATACATTTCGCAAATCTCTAACACCTTACATTATTCTGATCATAGTAGTCTATAAGATAATATCATGAGACTTCTCACATTCCATGTTTATAATTTAAATACTTTCTTATCGTATTTTCTCACATCGATTCCAAGCAACAAGCAACCCTGTTTGGCAACTCGGAGCCATACGTTTTGAATTTTCTATTATATTGACGCCACAGCTAGACTAAACAATGCACCTAACTGCATAGCTAAAATAACTCTCTTTTTGGTAACTGAGTTTTTTCGCAAACATTATCTATTTATGTTCCCAGTTTTTGTTCATCACGCCGCTTTCGGAGATCTTCCTCCGACCGCCCCGTGAATCAGTTCTTGACACATTTCATTTGGTCTTTTTATGTTCTTTGTTACTGAATGTTAGCTATCAATTCCTTGAATTTTCCACTGTTGCTTCCCGTCTACTCCTTGAAGTATTAGTTTTTTTATGATATCTAAGTATACCTTGCAGAAAATGTTTCCAATGTTTCCCATCATGGTAGTCTGAAGTATTGAAGTACAGTCAGGGGCAAATAAAACTGACCCTCCTCACTGAATCCCATCTCCAGGGGTCAGGTTTCTCTCAGGCTCTCGATTGTGCATAATACTAAAAAGAGAGATTCCTCTTATACTACGTTGGTATTTTAACTTCGTTGTCTTATTGCTAACATAGAGCAACACGGACTACGTGCGCTCTGGGTCATACTTTTTGGACCTAAATGTCCTGGAATCGGAGAAAACACAATCTAATGATTATTATGAGTATTAAAAATAATCATGATGACTATTTCTCACATCAGTTGACCGAGCGAGCGAGGCGAGCGAGGGCTAGCCTATAATTCAAGTTAGGGCGAAAATACATTGTTTGTATGTATGTATGTTTGTTCCGCAATAACTCTCGAACCGTTGAATTAATTTCGATGATAAGAATACGTGTAGCAACTACCCATAGAATTTTTAAGCTCGTTGCGCAACAAAATCGGTTCAGCCGTTTTTGAATATACGCATATTTTTAAAATAATAATTGCGAGGTCTCGCGGCGAACCACTAGTTTTTATCAAATTAAACAGAATCTCTCTATTTCGCAGGAGGTACCTGTTTTCGCAAACATTATTTATGTCCACAGTTTTTGTTCACCGTACTCGGAGCTTCGTCTCCAACGGTCCGTGAAACAGCTCTCGACACGTTTCATTTGGTGCCAATCCCCCGCGCGAGCAGAATCGATACAAATAAATTATTTTCCTGACGGTTTACTTATTGTGTCTTGCCGAGTTGTATTATATTATTTGTAAGATGTGTATAGTCTATACCTAATCATTTTTGTTAGTCTGTGACTTGTACACTAGCCACGCCCTGGGCTTCGCTTCGAAGGAATTTCGAGATAAAAAGTACCCTATATGATGGTCCAAACCACACATTTCTCTCTATTTGTATTTTTGTATAGTCAGCAAATCGCCGCGCCATATATTATCATTCTTTTTAATTGTAAAATTAGTTTACGTTTTTCGCCACATCTTTTTTATTTATTTATTTATTCCATTTCATTTAGAAAACAATATTCGTATTGTGTTGGAATTAAAATTACAAATAAAAACTTATATCTAAAAAAATACAATTTAAAATAATATTGGAGGAGATAGATTAACAAGATTACAATTAATTTATTTTAATTCTAATTTAATTTAATTCGTCCACACTATAAAAACATTTCCTCCAACAAATAAGTCCTCAATTGCTTCTTAAAATACTTTCACATTTGTAATTGTTTTTTAAATTACGAGGGTAGTTTGTTGAATAGATTTGTCGCTTGGAATTGTACGCTTTGCTTAGTTATTTTTAAGTGTGGTTGTAGTAAATTTACAATATCTTTTCGTCTAGAACTTAAACGCTTCTTCTCTCTTTCTTGCTCTGTTTCATACTCATTTAAGTGTTTAACTAGATTTGTAAGTATTATTTGAATATACAAGCATGGTACAGTCAGCTAGATCTCCAATTTCACGAAATAACTTCTTGCACGACTCCGTCTGGTGTAAATGGAGCAATGTTCTTAGTGCTCCTTTTTTGCAACACGAATGCTTTGTTTATGTTAGTAATCTCATAGCTTTTCCCCCAAAATTTAATACTATATCTCAAGTGAGACTCAACTAGTGCGTGGTAGATCATTTTTAATTGTTTTAAAGTCAATTACTCTCTTAAGCTTCTTAGAGCATAACAAGCAGAACTTACTTTGCTTTCAATGTGTTACTTTAGCTCTTCTTTCCAATTCAGATACCTATCAATATGTATACCAGAAACTTCACAGCATCTGCAATATCCACACGATTCATTATTCCAAGCTCACCTCTAAAGGTGTCTCTTGTTCCTAGCAGTAGTTCCAAACAGAATGAGCTTTGGTCTTTTGCAGATTTAGTTTGAGGTTATTGCGCACATTGAACCATTCCAGAGAAGGCCAAAACTGCCTTATTCACTGCTATATTAAGTTCCTCAATATCTTGTGCTGCTATGACTGCAGATTCGTATCGTCTGCAAATACCAGCCAGCCTCGATATCTGGCATGACGTTATACATAAAAAGGTATCAAGTCATTCATAAAAATTAAGAAAAATAATGGCCCTAAAATTGATCCCTGTGGTACGCCTTTAGTAATTCTTAGTGAATAACTTTGATTTATAAATTTTTACATATTTATTTTCTGTACATTTAAGCTCCACAAATTGGTATCTGTTTGTTAAGTAAGACTTCAAAAGTTTTAGAAACATTATGTTTAATGCTGCATAAAATTCTAGCTTATTCAGTAAGATCTCTATGATCAACCGTATCAAAAAGCTGAGCTCAAGTCCAAAAACAGTCCAGCAACTTTCATTTTTCCTGTTTTAAATATTGGATAACCTCTTGAACCAAGGTCTCTATCTGCTTCACTAGTCTCCAATATCCGTCCAGATAGTTCCAAATTGCCTTGGGCTCAGTATGTTGTTAATATTGAGATGTTTTGTAAGACGCTTTTTAATTAATTTCTCAAAAAGATTTTTGAAAGGGTCGGCAATAAAGAAATGGGCCTGTAGTTGCTTGGTTCAGTCTTTGATCCCTTTTTATGCACAGGCAAAACTTTTGCTATCTTTAACTGATCCGGAAATATTCCCCTGTTCATAACACTTGTTAAAGAAAATGGCAAAGCGGTTCAGCCAATAGGTCTAAATTTTCGCTTAAATACTGAGATAGGTATTCCATCCCACCCACATGATCTTTTATCTTCCATTTTTCGGATACTTTATGCTGGTAATTTCTTCAGAGTCACAATGTCCCACAATGTCCTGTCATCAGCTGTCACAATCATGCTCAATATCACAATCATAGATCATTTCTAAATCTTAGTTTCCGGACGTGCAATAAATATCATTCCTATCAATATCATCTTTCTCTTATCAAGCAGTTAAAGGTGTCCGTACATCTTTATGGTCCTTCGAGCATTTTGAACAGCTCAGGGTCATTTTCGCGTGGACTATTAGATTGACAGACAGTTTTCGTGTGAGTGATTCTGCAGTGCAAGCAATACCTTGGATGCAGTGCCATTTTATCAAAGGATTATCAAGGGTCTTAGCAAAGCAGCTGAGGCCACTAGCAGGTTATCAAGTTACCAGTTCACAGCAGAACAAGTAAGAACTTTCCATTTCACTAGTATCCTATCAATTACTAGCTATCAACATGGAAGATCTAATTTAATCTGTTTATTTTTGGAACATAATAATGTTGACATTTTTTGTGTCACAGAACACTTCTTTAAAGCATGAAATTCTAAACTAAACTTCCCGGGATAAATATATATTAGCAAGTGCATTTTCTTAAGACAAAATTCTGACCACGGTGGGTCCTTAATATTAATAAACAGAGATTATAGAAATGCAAAGAGAGAAAATACATAGTAAAGCAGCTGTCTCTTGAATGTACAATAGAACTTTCTTGTGTGGAGTTGGACAAATATATTATTATCTTGTGCTTATAGACCCATAGCTTCTTCAGCTAGTTATGACACCCTTTTAAATGTTTTGGAAGAAGCCTCTTAGGCGGGTTAGTTCTAGTAGTAAACATATAATTTTTATGCGGTGATTTTAACGTTGGATATTTTAGTTTCATGTTCGGAAAGCAATGGATTTAGAGAATTTGCTTGATTCATTTGAATTTGAAAAACACATTCTTTTGAACCCACTAGAATTACTCTCCCAACCTCTCTGCCAAATGTATAGATGCTGAACATTTTCTGTGATTGCTCGGTCTCTGATGAAAAGCTTTTTTGCCTGTCTGGGGTCTGACCACCTGGGTCAACAGGTGTCACTGACACGTGACGAAGAGTCTAACGCTTAGCTCCGCTCCCCTGTAACCTGTAGGCCGCTGGGACTAAGTACCGGAAAATGCGTTTTCGCTTGAATCTATAAATAAAAAAATTGCCTGAAATAGACCCAAATAAAAATCCGAATGACCATTATGATGAGGTTTTTAATACAGTGAAACAAGAATTTAACAAATCTTTTCCTCTTAAAACATTTGATAAGAAAACAAAACTAAATTTCTGCCCGATTGGGCCACAAATGGCATTTTTATATTAGTAGAAATAAGCTATATGAACTGTATGGCCAAAAAACAATATAATTTTAAACCGGAATTTGTATCATATGTTAGATGTTATTCAAAAACTTTTAAAAAGGTGGCATGCTGCTGCAAAGGCAAAATCTTTATATCTGACTAATAAAAAAGATAAAAAACTCTAATGATAAAAGATCAAAGCTGCTTGGTCTATTATCAATAACGAGACAGACAAATCGAAATTCGCGCGACATTAATATTTCTTTTAAAAATTGGTGATAAAACCATAACTTCTAACGACGAAGTAGCCAACGTGAATTCAATAATTTTTTTTGCCAATATTTCTAAGAATATCATGCAGGATCCTCTCCTCTGCTTTAATCCCAGTGCTGCAGATGAAGCTTATTAAAAGAGAAATGCTCTCCGATCCTAAGTCCATTTTCTCTTTAGATTTAGAAGTATCACATCGGGATGAGGAACTCTTATCTGCGTATAAGGTACACTCAACTTATGAAAAATACTGAGGATCTCTGGGGTATATCTGTCGCAGTTCTGAGCAGTATTATTGATTTTGATTGCTCCTCATCTAATCTGTGATTTTCAATAAAGTGTGTGCATTTCCGAGTGGTGTATTTCCCTGACCTCATGAAAATAAGTAAAATTATTCCTTTATTCAAACAGGGTACAAAAAATGATCCCACTAATTAATACAGACCCATTTCTATATTACCCGCTTTAAGTAAAATATTTGAAAAATTAAATTTTAACGCAATTAGTCTCTTATTTTAACGTAAATAAAATCTTACATAATTCGTCAGTACGAGGTTTCACCATAAAGGTCGTTCCACTACTGATGCAACATCTACTTTAGTTCAAATAATCTATGAAGCGTGGGAATCCAGCCAAGCATGTCATAGGTATTTTTTGCGACCTTTCAAAAGCCTTTGACTGCGTGGATCATAATATACTAAAAAAACAAGCTTAAATTTATATGGTGTTACTGGGACGGCCCTTGAGTGTACTAGCTTCTTACCTGGACAACAGAACTTCAGAAAGTAGAAGTTAAACAGAGCTGCTTCCAGCAGCTGCGGCGGTACACATGGGCGTGCCTCAAGGCTCCACTAATCGGTCCTTTTTCTATTCCTTGCTTTACATAAATGACCTTCCATGTCTCTTGCCCAACAATTGTGTGAAGTTGTTTTGTTGCGGACGACACATCAATTTGCTATTTAAAGTCAACAGAAATAGTCAAAATTATGACGATGTAAGTAATACTATGACACTTGTGCTTGACTGGTTTACAACCAACAACTCTGGCTTTTAAACACGGACAAGACCAAGTGTATAAAGTTTTCTCTCTCGAACGCACCTTCCATACATGATATACCTTTTAATAGTTAATGGCAAAGTATTAGAGTGGGTACACAGTGTCAAATTCTTAAGGCGTTACCGTTGGACTGTAAGTTAAAGTGGGATAAACATACATTGAACTCACGGCCAAAAAACTTAGCTCGGCGGCTTATGCAGTGAGAAGGATAAGACAGTGCACAAACATTGAAACAGCTAGACTCGTGTATTTCAGCTACTTTCATAGCATAAAGTCATACGGATTATTGATATGGGGAAATGCAGCCGATATAGGGAAAATATTTGTATTACAGAAAAGAGCAATTCGTTTTATGTACGGGCTAAAACGACGCGATTCTCTACGAGAGCTCTTTAAATCAATAAAAATTCTTACTGTTGCATCTCAATACATCTTCAGCTCATGTACTTATTTTTGTTAAATCCAATTTAAACCCTCTTTAAAAAAAATCTGCGATGCGTACATAGTATAAACACCCGCAATAAGAAAATAAACTTTATACGCCCTGCTTTAGGCTTAAAAAGGTTCATGGCGGTCTTTCGTGGGTCAAAGTGTAAAAATGTTTAACAAAAGCTTCCCTCGACGAGGAACTATAAATTTACCGATGCAAAAATTTAAAACATATCTTAAAAATACTTTGATGAATAAAGCGTATTACACAATAAGTGATTATTTGAACGATAAAAAAGTTTGGTCTCTCCCTACAACTTCGCCACTCCACACTTGATTACATTCTTTTGATATTGTGAAAAAATAACCTTACCTTTTTTATTTTATTTAATTACATTGACATTTAATTGTTAAACATGTACGTGTATTGTGATCTTCAAGTGACTGAAAGTATTTATTTTTCTAAAATGTTCAAACTTGTGAACGGGTGTTGCCAGGGGATCCTGCTTCGATCCTGATTCGAATTTTATTTTTATTTTTTGTTCTTAACCAATTCATTGTCAGGATTTACTTGAGTCACAAACATAACATGTTTTATTATATTATTATTATTTTTTTACTTATATTTTATTTTGCATTTTTCTTGACTGTACACAATCTAGTGTATGTATAAAGTTAATGAATAGCCCCTCTGGCATGCTAGGCGACCAAGACTGTTTCATGAGTTTCTTTTCGGCATTTCTTCTCAGCAGTGGTCGTTCCGAAATGCTAGTGTAGTTTGTAGCTTTGAGACAATAAAAACGATTATGATTAAATAATTAGTTATCGACGTGAAAAAGAGCCTTCTTTTGAAGTGCCAAAGTTTCAATAAAAAATTTTGACTTTTGACTTTGGTCTTCTTGGCAACCCAGAATCAAATTATGGGAGCTATGAATCAGCTCCTCATCGGAATTTCAAAAAAGATGGGGCAGATCGCAAGATCTGTTCCATATACTTCAAAGAAAAAGCGATCTGGAGACACTGGAAGCAATACTGGATTGGAGTTCCAGACCAATCACAATAAGTTATGTGAGAGTCCGAAGATCAGTATACTTGTTCGGCTGTATACTCTTTCTGAAAATCATTATCAAAAGAAAGCTTATCAATTTTGCAATGGAAAATTCGTGCAGTCTTTCAAAGTAAAAGTACATTCTCCACAAGATCCTAAACCACTGGTCAGGCCGGCGACTCCTTTTTTTTAGCATTGCCTAAATTTTTAGACAACTCCTTCTGATCCAAGAGTTATCACCCAATGCCACTCCTTTGCCCCTCCGGGACCACCCCCGGGGACCTCTCAATCAATAGAACTTCCATCATTCACATTCTCCAAACAACCAAAAATCCCAAACTAGTTTCGAGGCGGAAATAATAGTAAGGTTAGGAGGAGAGATGTTGCATAAGCAAAAGAGCAACTTTAGGGCATTTTCTCGCACAGTATCAAAAACCAATCTGAAAGACTCTTTTAACGGCTAGGTGGGAATTAGAAGATTTTCTCAAGTTCGGTCAACTCAATACGATGGTCCACTATTGACGAGCTCCACTGGGAGATTGATAGTGAATTAGTTTTGAGGACAACCCCGACTACGATCAAAGCCTACAGCATGTAAAAGTGAAGAGAGAAATTCAAATCAAATCAAGAAAGAAGTTAACAACAAAGAGATTTATTTGTGGTCTACCTGCCATCTAGAAGGAGAAATCAACTCCCTCAAATTGAGATTCCTACTTTCAATGGGTCTTACCATACAATGGACTTCCTTCAAAGATCTTTTCTGCGAAGCTTTCATCCACAATAACAGGATCCAATCTTAAATGCGCAAAACAAAATTACAATATCTTAAAGAGTAAACTTCGGGAGGAGAAGCCGAAAAAATTGTACAACATCTGAAAATTACTTCTGACAATTTATCAAGTCTGTTGGGACATTTTGAACCACGAAGATATAATCACAGCAAAATTAATTTTCGGCTCTCACATCAATATCATTCTCAATTTACCTACTTCTCAACAGCAATCATCTGCGCATATCAAGAAAATTCAAGCTGACAGTACCATCGAAAGTTTAAAACGCAATCAAGAACTTAGGTATCGACATATCAACATGCGGGATCCTCTATTGGTGCATCTCATTTCTCAAGGAAACTCGATCCTATGAAAGTCATAAAGGAATATATCGAGTCTCTTAAAATCCCAGAGATTTACCCGAAGTTTTAAAGTTGATTTTACCGATTTTCTGGAAAGCAAGTTTACATCATTAGAAGTATCAAAACGTAAAAGCAGGAAAATATGGTCTCCAAAATCATCAAATCAGCCTGAAAATTCAAATTCCAAAAAACATCATTATTTGAAATCATTTAGTAATCAAACTAAAAACCATATTTCAAGGAACAAAAAGGCACAAACAGGATGCCCACTATGCAAAAAAATCGCATGGAATTTTTTCATTGCGACACGTTTCTCGGATTACAACCTACTGCGTCGCAATATGGCAATTAGCGAAATACACAACTTTGCATAAATTGCTCGCTTTACGATCATCACGGTAAAATGCGTGCATGTCCGAAAAAAGGTGTCGTGAATGTAATGAACAGCACAATACTCTCATCCACGATGCTTTCATCAAACAACAGCAATCGGATCCCCGAAAAATGTAAATCTACGTATCCCAAAATGAGATATCAATGAAACTCTCCTAGCAACAGCCTACGTGAAGGTGCAAGCAGTAGACGGGACTCTTATCAATCTACGGGCTCTCCTATCGATCCCGGCTCTCCAGGTTTTCTCTTATCTCTCTTAGGGCCGCGTGAGGTGTTAGGGGCTTCCCCGTCAACATTGCAAGGGTACTATTTTCGGTATAGGTTCTAGCGCAAACTCAAGTAAAGGTGTTATGACAATAACATGTCACTCTAATCACAGCGACTATTCATTTTCCACTGACGTTCTCGTCATGTGTAATCTCATCTAGTTTACCCAATTATTCATTCCCCAAACCATCCTGGCAATTCTTAGAAGGCATACAGTTAGCAGTACCCCGATTTCTATATCAGTCGTCCCATCGATTTGTTATTGGGAGCTGACATATACGCCTCCATCACTTCATGAACGGTATCATCAGGAGAAAACGAATCATTGTACCAATAGCACAGGCTTTCATCACGGCTCGGCTGGATTCTTTGCGGTAACTTCAAATCATTCCAGACTGGCAACGTCGTCGTAAACAACGTCGATGAACTCAAGCAATTTTGGACGATTGAAGACATTCAACCGGAATCATCATTACTATCACAGGAAGATTATAAGTGTATAAGCAGCATTATAAATCAACTACAACCAGAAACGAAGAAGGCCGGTGGTACGTCGTATTATTACTGTAATGCATGAAGATGCTGAAGAAAAAGCTAGGGAACTCGTAAAATCCAAATCTGTCGCTCAATTTCTGCAAATCGAAAGTGCTGAAATTTCAGAAAAATCTCCAAATTAGCAGCTGATTATAGATCATTTATGTCGGAATATATCAAACTAGGTCATATGCAGCATTTCAGTATTGCAATAGTAGATTATTCAGCAATTTTCTCCCACACCATGGTGCTCACTGTCCTGACAATCGAGTACCTTCACTACGCGTCGTGTTCAATGGCGCCTAAAGACATCGAGTGGATACAGCTTAAACGATGTCATGTACTGTAGCCCAAATTTGGTAAATGCAAGATTTGTTAAATTTAATACTAAAAATGGCGTAAATATCAATATGTATTTTTAGCAGATATACAAATGATGTATAGGGATGATTCTTATCAATATTGAAGATCAGCATTATCAAAAAATCATCTGGAGAGAATCTCCACGAGACAAATTACAAGAATATCAGCAAGCAACTGTCACATATGGCACTAAGGCAGCACCTTTCCTAGCCATGATGACCTCTAAGCAATTAGCAGCGGATGAGGGCTCATGCAAATCTGTCAGCAGTCCAGCAGCCAAAGTTCTGGAAGAACAATTCTACATGGACGACGTCCTGAGCGGAGGTCATGACCTCACTTTACTTGTAACGAAGCAGCTGCAAACAGATCTGATAGTGCACTTCTCAAATCAGGAGTGGATTCAACTTGCGAAAGTGGTCATCTAATAAACAAGAACTTCTTAGATGGGATGAGTACAGTGCAAAAAACACAAGATGCCTACTCTTTCAAACACCAAGAGTCGTAACAAAAACCTTAGGCCTGCGCTGGTGTCCTGAAAGTGATCAATTTGAATTCAAATTAAACATCGACACGTCAGCAAATCAAACAACATCAAAAAGAAAATTACTATCAGGAGATATCCAAGCTATTTGATCCTGCCGGCTGGCTTTCTCCAATATCAATCAAGCTCAAAATGTTATTCCAAAAAGTGTGGGTCTATGACAACCCAACCTGGGATGATAACCCACCTGTTATCAATCAAGAGTGGAATAAAATAAAATCAGATTAAGAAAATATCAACACTATCAAGGTACCAAGATGGCTTCAAACGGGTAAAGGCCAAACAGTTGGAACTTCATGGTTTTTGTGACGCATCAAATAAGGCATATGCATGCGTCATATACTGTAAAGTTATCAAATCAAATCAAGAACCCTCTATTGTTATAGTTGCAGCGTAATCACAGCTCGTATCACCTAACAGAGATACGTCACTACCTCGGCTATTCCTCGAGTTATGTATTTATTTATTCCATTTCATTAGGAAAACAATATTCATTGTGTTGGAATTAAAATTACAAATAAAAACTTATATCTAAAAAAATACAATTTAAAATAATATTGAGGAGATAGATTAACAAGATTACAATTAATTTATTTAATTCAATTTAATTTAATTCGTCCACACTATAAAAACATTTCTCCAACAAATAAGTCCTCAATTGCTTCTTAAATACTTTCACATTTGTAATTGTTTTTAAATTACGAGGTAGTTTGTTGAATAGATTTGTTTGCTTGGAATTGTACGCTTTGCTTAGTTATTTTTAAGTGTATTGTAGTAAATTTACAATATCTTTTCGTCTAGAACTTAAACGCTTCTCTCTTTCTTGCTCTGTTTCATACTCATTTAAGTGTTTAACCAGATTTGTGGGCACATTTGAATATACAAGCATGGTACAGTCAGGATCTCCAATTTCACGAAATAACTTCTGCACGACTCCGTCTGGTGTAAATGGAGCATTGTTCTTGGTGCCCTTTTTTGCAACACGAATGCTTTGTTTATGTTATAATCATAGCTTTTCCCCAAAAATTTAATACTATATCTCAAGTGAGACTCAACTAGTGCGTGGTAGATCATTTTTAATTGTTTTAAAGTCAATTCCTCTCTTAAGCTTCTTAGAGCATAAATAAGCAGAACTTACTTTGCTTTCAATGTACTTTAGCTCTTCTTTCCAATTCAGATACCTATCAATATGTATACCAAGAAACTTCACAGCATCTGCAAATATCCACACGATCATTAATCAGGCTCACCTCTAAGGTGTCCTTGTTCCTAGCAGTAGTTCCAAACAGAATGGCTTTGGTCTTTTGCAGATTTAGTTTGAGGTTATTGGCATTGAACCATTCAGAGAAGGCCAAAAACTGCCTTATTCACTGCTATATTAAGTTCCTCAATATCTTGTGCTGGCTATGACCGTATCTGTATCGTCTGCAAACACCACCAGCCCGATATCTGGCATGACGTTATACATGTGCTGTATCAAGTCATTCATAAAAATTAAGAAAAATAATGGCCCAAAAATTGATCTCTTGTACGCCTTTAGTAATCTTAGTCAACTTTGATTTATAAATTTTTACATATTTATTTTCTGTACATTTAAGCTCCACAAATTGGTATCTGTTTGTTAAGTAAAAGACTTCAAAAGTTTTAGAACATTATAATTAATGCCATAAAATTCTAGCTTATTCAGTAAGATCTCATGATCAACCGTATCAAAAGCTGAGCTTCCAAGTCCAAAAACAGTCCAGCAACTTTCATTTTCCTGTTTAAATATTGGATAACCTCTTGAACCAAGGTCTTCATCGCTTCACTAGTTCCAATATCCGTCCGATATCCAAATTGCTCTTGGGCTCAGAATGTTGTTAATATTGAGATGTTTTGTAAGACGCTTTTTAATTAATTTCTCAAAGATTTTTGAAAGGGTCGGCAATAAAGAAATGGGCCTGTAGTTGCTTGGTTCAGTCTTTGATCCCTTTTTTATGCACAGGCAAAACTTTTGCTATCTTTAACTGATCCGGAAATATTCCCTGTTCATAACACTTGTTAAAGAAAATGGCAAGCGGTTCAGCCAATAGGTCTTAAATTTCGCTTAAATACTGAGATAGGTATTCCATCCCACCCGCATGATCTTTTATCTTCCATTTTCGATACTATGCTGGTAATTTCTTCAGGAGTCACAATGTCCCAAGTCATATCATGTTTGCATTTCTGACTGTTGTGCTTAAGTAATCTCATTGATAGTTGTAAATTTCCTGTGATGGAAGACCGACTATGATCAAATTTTTCAGCAAAGATATCCACTATAGTATCTTTACTATCTATGTATTTATTGTTATCTTTCAACAATATTTTCTCCTTATCTAAATTTGAAACTTTCTTTCTGTGTTTGTTCACCACACTCCATATAGCTTTAGTTGAACCTTTTGATTTCCAGATTATCTCTGACACCATTGTATTGCTAACTTTAATGGCGCATCTTACCACTTTTCTAAATATTCTAATGTAATTTTGTCTATAATGTATTAAATTTTCGTCATTTACTGATCCATGTGCAGGCACTAGAAAGCGTTTCATTGTGCTAGATACCTTTATTCCCTTTGTTATCCAGTTTAGGTTCTGTGATTGTCCAGATCTAAAATGTTTCACTTTTCTTTTTAAAACTCTTATCAAAAATTTCATTTATATACTTTAGAAGAAGTATTTATCCCATAATCGTTCCAATTATGTTCAACAATGTGTTTTCGGAACGTATTATTATTTGCCTCATTAAATATTCTTTGTTCTTTCTTAATTGTTTCAGTTTTCTTCTTTATTGCACCTATTAATGGTAGTTCCAACTTACACAGAAGCGCTGCATGACCATCTGAAATACCAGTATGTGGTCTCATCTAAGTATGCATTCGTAAGTATTCGTTATGAAATTATCCAGACGATTGTCTATTAACTGTTATGAAAGTGACCGACGAAATAAGAGGTCTAAAGCTGTAGCATTGTCAATAAAGATAGAAATTACCTTTGTCTTTATCAGTGAGAAGATCCACATTGAAATCCCCACAAATAATACACTTTTTCAATAAGAGAAAGTCCGACCTAGATGTTCAAAAATGGTTTTGAAATCCCCACAAAGTTATACACTTTACCGGTACGATGAAGTTTTGAAGCAACATGTCAAATTGAGTTATAAAGGCCTTAAAGTATTTGCAGTCAAAAAGCATGTATACTTTAATGCCACAAACTTCAAAGTACTCCATTTTATATAATTTCTTACAAACCAATAATTCTTCAACATCTCGCAATCCTTTGTCCCAATATAAGGCTACCGCCCACATTTTAGTAGCTCTACTATTATGCGATAAGATATCATAATTAGTTAGGTGAAACAGTTCAACTATTTTGCTATTTAAAAAATGTTCAGTAATACAAAGAAATTGAGGCCTTGATTTGTTTAGTGATTCTATATACATGTCCAATTCATTCTTTTTTGTCGTCAAACCACACACATTTTGGTGATGCAATATGTAAAAATCACTCAATACAGTATTATTATCTATTACTAAATCAAAAGTTACATCATTATCATTAACTGTTATGGTTGTGAGTACACTACCATTGTCAATATTTACTTTGTCTTTATCAGTATCATAAACAGGATAATAATAATTTGTGTCAACGAAAAAAGGTCCTAGCTAGATGTTCAAAAATGGTTTTGATTCCCAAGTTACTTACTTTACCGGTACGATGGGAAAAATCAAATGTTAAATGTTAATTGCAGTCAAAAGCATGTATATTATCGAACAACTGTAAACTATTTTGTACTTTAATGTTAAACATCTCGACTCTATAATTATACAAAGCTTATGGAATAATAAGTGCAAGCTTGCCTTATATGACTACGAATATCACTCT
This sequence comes from Ephestia elutella, assembly GCA_018467065.1. Lineage (NCBI taxonomy): Eukaryota > Metazoa > Arthropoda > Insecta > Lepidoptera > Pyralidae > Ephestia > Ephestia elutella. The sequence goes on from CM031575.1 coordinate 2,933,576, forward strand.
TAAATACTTTTACAGATATCGTATAGTTTTAGATATTTTAAAATCCTCTCCCTACAAGAGTATGCAATAATCGTTTAAAGTGAAATCCCTTATTTTTGTTTCTAAACCCCTCAAAAGTTCCTTAGTTGTAGCGTAAGGTTTTATATAATGACAATATTCTAGACCTATAATATTTAGTTTTTCTACAGCTTGTACCACTTTGTTTTTATTATTGCTACTTATAACGCACAATTTGAAATCTTTATGTTTTGCTTGTTCATTCGTTTTTGTCGAGTTATGTGCGGCCGAGTTATTACCGAACAACTTATGGAAAAGTGCAAGCTTGCCTTAATTTGGTCACGAAATCACTCAATACTGTTGGTCAGACTCGACTGCAGTCCTCAGGATGGTTACAAGCAGATCCCAAACGTTGGCGTCCATTTGTAGCCAAACCGAGTCGCCAAAATAACAGCAATCATTCCCGCAAAATGTTGGCGTTACGTCAAATCAGGCGATAACCCAGCTGATTGTGCATCCAGGCAGCATCTCTACCGAACAACTTAAACAGCATCCAATTTGGTGGAGCGGACCGTCGTGGCTATCATCATTCTCAGATCGAGGAGAAACCCCAATCTTCAGTACAAACGAAGAGCTGAAAAATTCAAAACAAACACACGTCACTACAACTACGTCCGAACACGTCATAAGTCCCACGGATGACATAATAGGCGGTCTTATCAATAAACATAGCAGCTGGACGCGCGTAACCCGAGTACTCGCTTGGATATTACGTGTAGGAAATCAAAACAATCGTTCGTGTCCTTATCTTACTATTAGTGAGTTACGGAAATCTAAATTATTAATTATCAGATACGTACAGCAACTGGAATTCACGCAGGAAATTCAGGATCTGAAAAATAATAAATCAATTAATACAAAAAGCAAACTACTCCCTCTAAATCCATTCTTAGACAAAGATGGTTTGCTTAGAGTAGGAGGCAGACTCTGAAAACGCCGCTCACATTCATCCAGACATGATTCATCCATACATCCTTCCTCGCGACAATTTAGTAACTAACTTATTAATAGATCATGCGCACACATACTTACCTATCATGGAGGAGCTAAGGTTGGACACAGGCTTGGCTCCGCCACCAGTTCTGGATCCTAGTGAGGAAATAGAGCTGTAAAGGAAACGTTTACGTACCTGTATCAATTGTAGGAGACACAATCCAATCCTGCAATCCCAAATCATGGGGGGAATTTTACCTGAAGCAAGGGTTAATCATGCACGTCCATTCGAAAATGTTGGAGTCGACTACACCGGTTTCGTTCTCGTTAAATCTAGCAAAGGTCGAGGAATATTATCATCAAAAGGATACATAGCAGTATTCGTGTGTATGGTTACTAAGGCCGTACACCTCGAGTTAGTCATCAGATCTAACTTCATCAGCATTTTATGGCGGCCCTTCGTCGCATGTCGGCGAGGCGTGGAGCACCGCGTCACGTTTACAGCCAGACAACGGGACAAATTTTCGTCGGAGCAAACAACACACTGCAACGAGAATACCTAGATCTCACCACCATTGTAGACAACGAGTTTTTTAGCAGAGTTAAGCAGCATGAAAATCAGCTGGCACTTCAATGCTGGAACCTGGGCTAGCGCCGGAGGGCTCTGGGAAAGTGCGTAGTGAAAAGTCTCAAATATCACATGAAACGTATGTTATTGGAGAGCAAAAAATTAACGTTCGAAAGAGTTTACTACACTTTTAACGTGCAACTGGAAGCATGTCTAAACACTAGACCCCTCTTAGCATTGACGGAAGATCCAAATGACTTGGACTACCTTACTCCATCACACTTTCAAGCAAGCGGTCCAGTTTTGAACATCATTGAGACTGAGACTGACCAACGCACTCGTTGGTGCACTACTCAAAAAATATTCTCCGACATATGGAAACGCGTTGGAAGACAGAATATTTAACACAATTTCATCAACCCGTACAAAATGGTTGAAACAGCAACGCAATATGCAAGTAGGCGATATTGTCCTTATTCATGACGCTAACTTACCTTCCGGCAAGTGGGCAATGGGCAGGGTCATTGACCTTCATCCGGGTGCAGACGGGTTGGTTAGGGTAGTGACTCTCAAAACAAAGTCAGGCACTCTCAAAAGGCCCATAACAAAATTATCACCATTATTATGTGACGAAGAAAACAAGTCCATTCAGCAAAAAGTTGAGAAATCATCTCATGTTATCACTACGCCAACATCAAGTAACGTATCGTCGTCGAAACAGAACTTTAGTTTTTATACCTTATGCTTATTATTGATGAGTATGTTCGTATCAACAGCGAAAGCCTCATTCAATAATACTGCCATCAACAATCAAAGCATTTATTTCGACAAAATCTCCAACATGTATTTAGTACGCGATGACTGGAAGCTTATAGTATACTACAATATGGATCCCTATTGGCTTAGTACTGATCTATTTACTAAATACATGGATCATCTTGACAGCATATGCACAAACCAAACAGAAAAGAACCTTTGTGACGTAGTTCTCATGCAGCTACACAACAGTTATATGGAGCTCAAGTACTACAACGATATGTTGATTAATCAGCGTTTTGGCACGGCCGGCGCCGGTGCCACCTTGTCTCGATCGCGCCGAGGGCTTATCAATGGCATAGGACATCTTGCAAATAGTCTATTCGGCATTTTAGATCAAGATTTTGCGGAGCAATATAGCAAGGACATCAAGTTAATTCAGGAAAACCAAAAACATGTCATGCACTTGTGGAAAAATCAAACTTCAGTAGTAGAAGCAGAATATAACCTTTTGAAAAGAGTGGAAGACAATATGGAAAAGCAATACAAAATCGTCAATCATCACATCAACAATTTAGAATCAATCGTCACGACGCTAAGATCACACATGGAATTTACTACTTCAGCAATTTTAGCCAATGGATTAATCACTCACTTAAAAAACATTCAAAATTGTTTCCTGGACACTATTGCTGATATCTACCATGGTAAATTAGACATTCATCTTATCACCCCTGATCAATTGAGAGAAGAACTGAATACCATTTCGGGACAATTGTCAACAGACTTATCTCTCCCCATCGACAACATACACAACGATTTATCCAAAATTTATCATTTATTGAAAGTCAAGGCCAGAGTTACTACAGACTACTTGATCTTCGAAATAAAAATCCCTCTCGTCAGCAGAGACAGTTTCGAAATTTTCAGTATGTTGCCTATCCCTCATCAAGACACTAACACCAAGATTGAAATCGTTCCCATCTCAACTCACCTAGCCATCAATATTCGGAAGGATACTTACCTACCGATGTCTATCAATGATCTTCACAACTGTGCTCATTTCGATACAAATAGATACTTGTGCGAATTATCTACCCCTATCTATCAATTGACCTCTGAAAACATTTTATGTCTAAAGGAGCAAGAAACAAAGCAATGCAAATATAACAGGCAGGAATGTACTAACGTATGGAATCAGCTGACTGTTATCAATCACTACCTATACTTCTGTTGCGGCCACTGTACTTTGCGTATCATATGTGGATCTCAAGTTACTCCACAACAAGTGAGTGCCGCCGGTATAATAAGTCTCGTTGATAATTGTATTATCAAAACTGATACATTTACGGTTTATCCTCGCCATCAACGATCAAATGAACTCCATATTCAATCTGATTTCGTAAAGTTAGAAATCCCTCCTCTAAACATATATCATAAAATTACCGATTCCTATCAATGAGACTCGATCAAACTTCACTATGGAGCTCCAACAAATTGGTGACCGTATTCAAGAAATCAAAAGGAAGAACCTGTCATTGACTCCATTTCGTATCATGACGTCCATCACTACGTCGTCATCTATCTACTCCTGGGAGCAGCGGCGGGAGCAGCGCTCGCCTGGCGGGCGCGCCGCCGCCGCCGGGCCGCCTCGGCGACCGAGCCGCGCGCCGACACGGTCGGTGCCGGTGCCCTCTCCTCGGTATCAATATCAGTGAAAGTGTACAGTGCGGGAGTGTAAAAGCAGAGTATCCGAATGTATGTCCCAGTGTTAGTTTTTCAAAGAACCCTCCTCGCGTTGTCATTAACAAAGCAACCTCCCCCATTTTTACAAAATTGGACTTTAGTGAAATTAAGGACGATTAGTCATTTAATTTTAAATCATTTGACAAATCAATTCAATATCATTTTATTTTAAGCAAATTGTTCTTCACCTTGTATTAGCGTTTAGCTCATCTTTACATCATCATCTCTCTGGGCCCGCAGCATGTATGGTCCAAACCACACATTTCTCTATTTTTATTTTGTATAGTCAGCAAATCGCCGCGCCGCGCATATTATCATTCTTTTAATTGTAAAATTAGTTTACGTTTTTCGCCACATCAGCGCGGACGCATACTCAATATCACAATCATTTTATCATTTCTAAATCTTAGTTTCCGGACGTGCAATAAATATCATTCCTATCAATATCATCTTTCATTTAGCAATCAGTTAAAGGTGTCCCGTACATACCCTATGTGCTAATTCCGATACTTTTCTACCCATACACTAAATTTCATTGAAATCCATCCAGTAAATTGTAAGTGATTGAGTAACAAACATCTAACTTTCGCATTTATACTATTAGTAGTAGTAAATGAACTATTCATTATTAAACTTTTACATGATCTTTCCATAAATAAAAAAACAAATTTGTAAAAACCCTATTTTTTATGTAAACAATCACGGAAACGTAGATTTTTATTAGAGAACAGAAGAGACAGATTTTATTATTTACCATTTAGAAGAATATAACTCGCAAAATTACATAAACACAAAGGTAGGTACAATTTTCCAACGACGTTGATAAAGGTACACGTTCATTTTTTCCCGGCAAAAAACTGCCGTCATTCCAACACATGGAGGGAAAACATTTTTAATATTGCCAGTGTAAAAAACGGCGTGGACAGGACAACGCAAAGGACATTATTTATTTTAGGTGAAAACCGCTCGCGCGCTGCCTAGTATTTTTTTTTGTGTGCCAGTATTTCAAACAATTTAGTACTTCAACTTTTAGTTTACATTGTCTATGAATATACTGCCATTAAAATAGAAAAAATATTTTATGTCCATAAAGTTTCTTTTTCATTTTTTATACATATACTTACATTATTTTTCTTGAGTTAATAAATAATTTAATTAAATTATTTAATATAATATTTGTTAACCTTTTTGAAATAGTAGGTAAATGATTAGTTAAAATTAATTCTAGACAGGAGTGAATGAAGTAGTTATAGAGGCAGTTAGCCAAAAAGAATAAAGTGTTTCAATCGTAAATTTGAGGTTTGGAGACAGCTGGTTTAATAATAAAGCCACTAAGCTGAAGAGATTTTCACGAAGTAGAGGGATTCAATTTTATTACAGCAAATAATAAACTAAAACAAGACATACCTACGGTTAAATACCACGCGTCAAGACTAAATTATTAAGCCGAAAAACACGATTTTATGCATCTAAAATTATATACGAAAATCTGCCGTCAATTAAACTTCGAATTTATATCCAGCCAGCACTTGTAAAATCACAAAATGATGCGAAACAAAGATATTATGCAATTATTAAATAACAGTGATTAAATAACAGTGATTGGCTTCAGCCCAAAGTAACACCTAATGAAATCCCGACTAATACTCTGTTTCATAAACAAGCAATTCAGCATTAGATGACTTCAATTTCAGATTTATTTCTCCGATTCCTATGCCAAATATACGTGTTGTACAGATTGAAACTCTATGATTTAAAGATACGGTCTATTTTGGGATGTGTTTAAATTGTTGAGTATTTATTTGCTAGTGTTTTGATAGGATCGTAGGCTAGTTGTGATAGCACGGATTTCACGTGTCCGTACGGATTTATATAGATGTGTAGCTTCATTTGTTACATTTTAGATGACTACGAGACTAGCTCTATATTTGTATCAACTTATCCTATGAATGTTAATAATTCCTCATATATTCTTCTTCTCCTACTTTTCGAGTCGAAAATGGCAATCAATAAAAATGGTTATTGACCAAATTTATTTATTTAAAACTTTATTAGACCAAAATAATACAATAGTATAAAAGGCGGACTTAACGCTAACAGCATTCTCTACCAGTCAACCTTCGGGATAAACAGAAATCATTATGGCATGAATGCACAAAGTGACTGAAGTCTGTATAAATACCACATATATACTACATAAATATGAAAGCAAACAAACATACATATATAAATATAAAAAAAAATATACCTAACCAAATAAGTGTAAATAAGTCCTGTCATAGGCCTAATTGAGATCCTCTACTGTTTTATATACTCTAAGAGCAGCATTTGTACCCAAAATAGCCTATATGTTCTTGATAATTTTCAGGATAATTGATGATAGAATCTTTTATATAAAAATATTATGTTAAATCCGACTAGTAATTACAAATATTAGCGCCTTGAAACAGCACCTTAAAAAGATTTATTTAATTAAGCATGTAGTGAATATTTGGGGTTCCTCAACACACACGGCATGAAACTCTCGCCAAATTTGCAATAACATTTTCTGAAGTCGGATTCGAATTTAGCATCATTAGCAAAGAGATCCGCGGATGAAGTCGCCACATCTCCACAGGGTGCATTTAATAATCAACTAGAATAAACTCGGAGAATAGGGTTGTCAACCGCCCGCCCGCTAGCCGTCACTGTCACGTCGTGTGATATGTGACAGTTATGAATCCGATGGAATGATGCGTTTATTATCGCGCGAGTGAATTATTTTTGTTAATATATTTTCTCAAGGTTAAGTGGCAGTAGTTGATATTTTATCTATTTGACTAAATTAGATGCATCTCTAGAGAAATCTATACATATTTCTTTATTTTTTGATACTGTTATACAGGGTTTAATTCAATGATCGTAGCCCATCATTACAAATACTTTTATGCTTTAAAAGTTATAAAAACATAGGTTATGCCCTTAAAACCGCCGAAACCGCGAAAACAACATTGTTTGTATGTATGTTTGTTCCGCGAATACGTGTAGCAACTATCCATAGAATTTTTTAGTTCGTTGCGCAACAAAATCGGTTCAGCCGTTTTTGAGATATACGCATTTTTATTCATATTTTAAAAATAATAATCGCGAGGTCTAAGTTCGCGGCGAACAACTAGTATATCCTTAAATCTAATCTTACTACAGTCTATACTTATATAATACGAACACATGTATTCCATTTCTCCCTCTATCTGGCAGAATAGTAAAATCAGTTATAAACTTTCTTCGTCTCTCCATAAAATTACCATTCCTTTTCTCATTTCGCGAAAATGAGCTGTCAGGCAGCCCTGCCACGTGTCAATTCGGAGTTTATATTCTCTATCCATTTATACGAGCCCGTGTTTATTTGACTTTGGAATACAATACACACACACGAAACTAAACTCTATTACTTGAGCACACGAACTATTTCGAATCGTGCTTAAACTAAGCACCAGTTAGGATAAAGCGTTGTTTGATTGATGACACTAATAAAACTGTGATTCCAGTTTAATTTGAATTTAAGGCAATTTGGAGACCCTGCGGTCTGGCTGACCGTAAAATGGTTCATTATTGGAACCGGCCGCCGTCATCCATCAGGATTACCAGCGAATTTGTCACGTGCGAAACCAATTGTTGTTTTGAACAACTTTTTACGCGATTTCTCCAGGACGTATAGATTAGGGTGCCAAGATTAAAAAAAAAAAAACATTCGCTTTTTTCAAGTTTCGCGATTCTATTAAATAAATTATTTTTAACTAGATTTTGCCCGCGGCTTCGCCCGCGTGATTTTCCCACGGGAGCAGTGCTTTTTCCAGGGATGAAAAGTACTCATGTCTTCTTCAGTATAGTTCTAACTATGTGCATGCGAAATTTCAGGAAGATTGGTTAAAGCGATAATTGGTACCATCCTTTAAATATTCAAAGTTCGTATCCTCAATTTTCCTAACAATTTAAAGCTGAAAATAAATAGTTGAATACCCATTTGTACAACTTACCACCTAGAAATGAGACCATCGTTTACAGCGACGTAGCCGTTACAATAAAGAGGATATCGGTAATGCGCCATATGTATTCTGCCCGATATGGTCCAATTGACTAGTGATCTTTGTTATCTAAGGCATATAGTGGATCAAGCTGGTTGTAGTGGCTAACCAAATAGTCGAGGGCCTAGACTTGCGTCCAAAATCTCTTTAGTCTTATTTCCTCATGACTGAGGGTCGTGGTCATTATATGGAATGAAACACACGTACACAACGGCTCTCTTGGCAATTTTAATGGAGTGGTTTGCCATTGCCTTCTCCCTCACACACTAGCTGATAATCATCAGCCAGAGTGCAGGTTTCCTGACGATGTTTTGCTTCACCAGAAACAAGTGGTAGTCGATGAAAACTAACATAGGTACATGAGTCAGATTGGTATACAAACTAATGTAACACGGGCAGGATTCGAACCTGGGACCTTTTCAGCCACAGGCGGGCGCCTTACCACTCGGCCATCACCGCTTCGTCCGAAATACGCAGGTTCAAATCTCGACACGATATGTTATGACTCTGTAGCTCATGCTCATGTATAGGGGTGAATTTCCCAAATGAGTTTTTCGATTGTACTTCTTGAAATTCGTAGTTTATAATTAAAATGGCGGACCGAATTATTTTTTTTGTTAAGATAAGATAGTTATTGGTTTGTGGCAAAAATATAATTCTTTTGAGACTACTTTTGAGGGTAGAAATATATACATAAACACCAAATTTTCTGTAATCGGTGGCTGTTCTTCTACTGTTCTTGTAGACAAAGAAGCTCATAATTTATCAAATATGCGTAAATCCAGTTTAAAACTTATCCATTTTTATAGAATATTAGTTCCATTATTAATATGAAGCATATTTTCTTACATAACTAGCTAAGTTTTTTGCTGACAGGTACAAACGTATTGTTTTACAAAACGTCCTGAGATCGGTGAGCAAAAGTAATTTAGGCCTAACATTACATATCAGAACCCGAAGGTATCCCCGCCCCTAATTTTGTTTCACGTCAGTTATGTGCTAAAGCGTAGGCAAGACGGACGTGCGCCAGATCGTCGCGTTTTCGCGCCAATAAGTTAAGTAAGCCATTTCAGTTTCTCCCGGACAATTTTTTCCTATGATCGGTGGTCTGATTTATCTAGTCTAAAAAGCAGTTATGTCATAGTTGTTGGATTCAAATACATGTAGTTAGAGTATAAGTTTAATTAACTGTTATTGAAAATAACGTACATATTATGCATCTCTTCTAATTTTTGAAAAAGTGCATTTTTTCTGACCTCGGTGTTCTGAAGTCGGTGGCATCGGTGGACATTTTTGTCCACCGATCTCATAAAATCCACCGATAACACCAGAGAATTTGAATCGGTGGCATATGTCTGTAATCGGTGTCAAATTTATAATTTGAAGCACAGTTATCTGAAATCGGTGGACTGCTTTATCAAATCGGTGGGCAATTCTATCTTATCGGTGGCTTGTTTTATGAAATCGGTGTGATTTCAATTTTTTTTCTAATATTTTATTAAGTTTTTGCATTAACACCTTAGGTTAAGTACTAAATCGTATTTTACATGTTCCACATCCCTAAATATATTACAAAACAGTTTTCAATATTAGAAGGCCACCTTCCATTATTGAATCTTATATCGGTGTATAATCTTCTCAAATCGGTGGATAGCCGTCTCAAATCGGTGGATAGGATTGTATACTCGGTGGACAGAAAATCTAATCGGTGGACAATTTACGTAATCGGTGGCAACCAAATTTGATCTCAATTTTCTCCTTCGTTATGACTGATACGTTGTTGTCGTAAACAATGCAAATATATAATATCATAAGAAATACATAAAAACTCAAAAATACATTAAAAAAAGGAAAACAAAAAAATCCACCGATAACATAAAAAAATCACCGTTTGTTGAAATTCACCCATGGTTACCATTTCCCCCTTCTGCTAAAGAAACCTGCACATTCATTCACTGGGTGTTTAATTTCACTGCTTTCTTCTTTCTAATCGAGTGTGTTATTACTAACACTGGCGTCAGATTTTATTCAAGTCGCCTAAAGGCATCTGACATGACTTTTACGACTACCGCCATCTAGTGGCAGTAGCCGTATACACACTAGTAAATTAAACAGTCAGGTTTCCTCACGATGTTTTCCTTCACCGGAAGCAGTTGGTGGTCTATGACAAAACTACCATACATGAGTCAGATTGGTCTACAAACTCATGTGACACAGGCAGGATTTGAACCCGGGTCCTATACGACCTCAGGCGGACGTCATTACCACTTGGCCACCATTCAATTTCACTGCTGATATTAGGTGGTGGTTATAATTAATGACAGCTGTAACTTGACACTGAAAAGAAAGAATGAGACATGAGCAATCTCACAACAGTTTTAGCAATAACATAAGATTCTTATTTCAAGTCTACGTCTACGTAAAAACAAGTCTACGTCTTTTTAAAAGGCCGGCAACACTCCTGCGATACCCCTGGTGTTGTGGTTGTCCATGGGCAGCGGTGATTACTTACCATCAGGTGTCCCGCTTGCTGGTTTGCCGCCCTATGTTATAAAAAAAAGTACTGTGCCTGTACCATGCCAATTATCATACACATTTCTAGGTTTGACAACTTTCCTCTTTACATTTTTTTTATTTACATATTTTTGGTGCTTATCCTAGCTTGTTTTTGAATGGATTGCCTTCAATTCGAGATACATAGTTTCATCAAGCTTTAGTTTGTTTGTGTTTATAAACTGACCAATAGGCGGAAAGGAGACAATTTGCCATTTTTCATTAAAACTTTGTCCACGTAAGGTTATACTATTAGCTAGCATACCGCTTATCTATTACGTGTGCAAATCCCAAAAACATTGGAATCGATTTCAGAACGTTAAAAAGTAGTCCCCTCGCTGGGGCTCGCTCACGACCATAATATATTTAAAAGATTAACCCGTCGTAATATCGCGACCCTTCCCGCTATTCAAATAATGGAAATTATTTCCACATATGTGCGCCTAAATAAATATCATTGTCATTATTGAACGCGGAGGCATTTCCACCCGCGGCGGTTTTCATGGGAAGCGCCGGATGGCACGCAACTTTTTGTTTTGCGATGTGCTTCAATGTATTTGCGGATTGCTACGCGGATTACCTCATTATGACACGTGTTCTTGATTGTGTTATTTAATATCTGATTCCGGCATTGTTTTTTTATTGGGATATAACACTAATACATTTTAACCTGAGAACAAAACACGCGTTTGTGAAAATGCGAAATTTATGTTTCGAAAAATAAACGATTGTATATGGGGTGGAAACGACCGTTTATGTTCACTTAACCGAGGAAAGAGGGTATTATTTACCGTTTCGGCTGGGTGAACCCGCCACTGCGAGTGAGACAAATACGCCGCCGGCGATATTTATTGCGCTCGCTACGTGGATTGCGCAATTTATCGCGGAGGTGTCGTCGATCGATCGCGCTGACGGACGCGCGCCATACATCAGCACGCGTTATCTGCGACTTATCGCCGCATCACTCCGCCTCCGCTAAATAACAACATCGATTCGGAGGCTCGACGCGACCCTGCAGCCATCGCTCGCGACTCCCGTCCCGGCCAATCGCGATGCTCGTTTATCTTCATTTCCTAGCCGCAATTAGACGGGTCGTTGGCTGCGGGCTCGCTCGCCAACACTACGTGGCCCGAATACGCCGCGCCGCTCTGTCAACTTTGTAATGAGTAAAGTTAATAGCTACACGCAGCTCGCGTCCTATTCTGAATCTCGTTAAAAGTTTGCAGATTTCGTTGTCGCGGTCAATGACAGTTAGAGGTGCCCCTTTTCAGGAATTTCGCCCTCCCTTAATGGAGAACGAAGGTAGCATAGGTAATTTCGTCTGAGATATTGTCCCTACCTTGCTGCATCCTGTAACTAAATCTAAGAAAATAACCAATTTTCTTTCTTTACAGGTTTGGTTTAAAAACCGGAGAGCGAAATGGCGGAAACGCGAACGCAACGCGATGAACGCGGCGGCAGCGGCCGCGGCGGACTTCAAGAACGGCTTCAGCACGCAATTCAACGGACTGATGCAGCCCTTCCCCGACACCGACGCGTTATACTCATCCTACCCGTACAACAACTGGGCAGCAAAGGTGCCCAGCCCCTTAGGCACGAAAAGTTTTCCGTGGCCAGTGAATCCTCTAGGGTCAGTGGTTCCAGCGAGTCATCATCAAGGTTCAGTGAACTGCTTTAACACGGCGACGTCAATGGGGGGAGTAGGGGGTAGTGGAATGGCCGGTAGCTCAGCCGGGGTCGGAGGGGGGGTCGCGCCTTGTCCGTACACGGCGCCGCCGAACCCGTACAGCATGTACCGCGCGGAGCCATGTCCGGCGATGTCGTCGTCGATAGCGTCTTTGCGGTTGAAGGCGAAGCAGCATTCTGGTTTTGTTGGGGGGTACGGGGCGGTGTCGCCGGTGTCTCGGGCAGGGTCTGCGCCGCTGTCGGCGTGCCAGTACGCGGGGGGAGTGGGGGTGGGGGACCGCGTGCTCTGAGACGAGGCCCGCGGCCGCGAGGACGCGCGCTCCCCCACGCCGCTGCTCGCCGCCGCACGCGCATCCTAGTCGCCGCCAGACGCCGCGCACACGCACCCCACCCCACTTTACAGACACCTCTGGGACTGGTTCGACTGACGTGCGCAGGAACGTTAACCCTTCTACTAAAAGTTTCATTATTGAAGCTGGGGCACGGTCCGTTTTCGCCGAGTGTGCGGTGTTACCAAATTAAGGTTCGTTACGAAACTTCGGGCAATAATAATAACGATTCGTTCTAGATTGTAAATATGTAGTTATGTATGTACGTATACCAAAGCGATGTGTGCAATTTTTACAAGCTTACTTAGGTTACGGTTAATTTTAAGTGAGTAGCTTTATTTGAAGCTGTAAATATTATAGGTAATTTATTGGTTTCGTATCGAGCGAGATTTTGGTTACAACATTAACGGTTACTACACTGTGCTGCAATTTGTTGTTCGATTTGTATAATCTTTTGTTTAGTGGTTTAAAACATGGCATTGATCAGAGATGTGTTGCATATCAGTAGAAATGGCCATTGCAATTTATATTTTGAAACAAAATGCCGTGTAGTTTATTAAATTAACAATTATTGTTTTGTTACTGATTATTGTCATCGAACTCTATATAAATAAAATAAAAATGTATAAAGTAAATGAAATTACAATGAACATAAAAAGTTTGATATTCTCACAACGAAAAAATACTGTTGAAAAATCCTTCAAAATCTGTTTCAGTTACATACGAAAAACCAGTGAATGAAAAAAAACAAACTAAAAAATAAAATAAGGATAGCGCTACACATTTCGTAGCACGGTCTACGATTGCTACGACTCGTAGACGCGACTTCGTGGTTCGTAGCTTCAATTCTCGTAGATGCAATTTATTTTTTACAATGTACTGCGCAAAGGCAATATTCATAGTAAATACCTAAATATAAAATAGGCATTGAAATACGTGGATATACAAAGTGAGAAAGATGCGAAGTAAAATGTCAAAATGTCTGTAAAAAAGAACAAATTATAGTCAAATATTTAATTTTATCCAAAGCCATCGATTTATTTAAAATGTTCTTTTTGCCGTATCTATAGGCATTTAACTAAATTATAAAATAATTGTAAATAAAAGTCTGCAACTTATTTGTCGACCAAAATAATTACCTATTACGAAATGGAATTACTAATCAATTTATAAAAATCCATCAATATCGTTACAGCCGCCTACGTACATATGAGATTAACATAAACGGGATCTCACTATTTATTTAAATATTTATTGGTGGAATGCAGTGTACATAAATGGAGGATTGTTAGGTTAGCTATTCATAGAAATGAAGTCGGGAATTCTTCTTTATACGTATACTAGAGGCCCGGGACTTTGTACCAGTGCGAATTTCGGGAAATCCTTTCTAAGTGCTCCCTTACACTCCCTAAGGAACCTACATACCAAATTTCAGCTTCCTACGGCCAGTAGTGTTGGCTGTGCGTTCTCTGTCAGTCAATCAATCAATAACGGAAGAATTTTATATATTGACTAGCTGGCGCCCGCGGCTTCGCTCGCGTTAATCCTTTCTTAGCGGATGCCTACGTCATAACATCTACCTGCATGCCAAATTTCAGCCCGATCCGTCCAGTGGTTTGGGCTGTGCGTTGATAGATCACTATGTCAGTCAGTCGGTCAGTCGAGTCACCTTTGAGTTATATATATAAAGATTGTTAACTCAGAATGCTTTAAATGTACACTCAACTGCATGTCAGGTGTCTCAACTGATGTGACGGTAATATTGTTTGTTTGTATTCTTCCATCCTTTTCCGTTTAATTTATTTTTAAAAATGCATTTATTTGCAAAGCTTGCTCTGTTTAAATCATAAAGTTAAATATTCTAGCGAAATATTCAACATTATTGCATTTATTTGACAATATTTTATCAACTTGAGGCACTTTACTTTTAAGTAGTCAAAATACTGCATTGTGACTTTGATTCCTAAACTATTATTTTGTATTATTAATATCTAGACTCAACTAGATCTAAACGTATATTGACAAAGGCAAGGCCTTACTCTGAAATGGCAACACCTACCCTTGTAGCTAGTTAAGCTAAATTAAGCTTTATGACTCATAACTGAGAGTCAAATTTAGATTGCTACAACGATAGCGTTTGCAACATCAGATTAAAGCCACAGAAGCTACACTTCCATGAATAGATGCCTGATTGTAAATAATGTACGTTAGATAAATAGTTTGTATCAAGAGTTAGGAGTATCTAAATCTGTGTGCCTATTTATTGGTGGAACTTTAATCCAGGGCTGCTATTCTTTGGATTTGTGACTCATGGAAAACCTGTGAGATGAGCTATTGTCGATGTCACATGATTTTCTTTAATGGTGAGACGAATATACGAGTATATGATATATACAATGTATATATAGTATATCTATATATACAATGTGTCCCGTCATCAGTGTCGGAGCCATTAATGGTATGTTATATGGCATTTTTTATGTACAAATAACCTACCAAAACTTTTGTTTTTAAATTTTTTTCTTTTTTATCTTTCGTTTCCAAAAACTAAAAATAAACATTTTAATGGGCTAGTTTATTCACAAAAAGCTAATAATAATTCAAAAAAACAAAAAAAATATTTTTTTTTTTTTGCTTTTACGTTTTTTCTATTTTTTGTCTTTCATATTGAAACATCTTTCTCATTTTATTGTTGTCTACATGATTAGCTTTTTAATGAGACCTATTTTATGTCGATTTGACTTTTACACGAGTAGTTACGATTGAATTAGTATAAGAGCCTGAAAACCGAAACAACAGTAGAAGAAAAAAAAGTTTTGAGTGGATAGAAGAAAAAAAAGTTTTGAGTGGATATGTTCATAAAAAATGCCATATAACATACCATTAAAGGCTCTGACACTGATGACGGGACACATTGTATAATAACCAGGTTTTTGTGAATCGCGGTTCAAAAATAGCACTCCAGGTCCTTGATTCTCAATTACAAAAGTAGATATTGTGTTTGAATTGTGTCTCCAAAGCCAAAGAGATTATACTAAATCATAGAAAACTCTAAATACAGACTCTTCGGCTTTTGTGACACAATTGAGATACGATATCTCCGATTGTAATTTGTAGAATCGGCCCCCAGATGTTACGACATTCTGAAATTATTTTATTTTCAACAACAAACACTTATTACTATCAAATTGATACATTATAAATAAACATTTAACTTATTGGAATGTTGTATTCACTGTGGACCGTTTTTTAAATGAATGAATATTGTAAATAAATTTTATCTTAGTCGAATGTGAACTGATCGAGGTTTTCGTTTTATACATATCAAAATCAATATAATAGCAATCGATTGTTATTTTGTAAAATAACTTAAGGAATACCGATTGTTTTGTAACTTAAAAACCTCTAGTCATAATAAAAAATATCACCAAGAATGTTTTGACTTTCATTCATTTTTTATATCCTAAAATTTAGGGCTTTTTACCCTAATTA
This sequence comes from Ephestia elutella, assembly GCA_018467065.1. Lineage (NCBI taxonomy): Eukaryota > Metazoa > Arthropoda > Insecta > Lepidoptera > Pyralidae > Ephestia > Ephestia elutella. The sequence continues at coordinate 2,949,760 of CM031575.1, forward strand.
TAACATGGTCGGCCGAGTCGTCAGTGTTCTTAGCGACCTGAGTGCCGAAATTCTATAGTAATACTTCTTCTACAGTAACAAGAACTGTGTAAAAAAAGCATTACTATTGAAGTTTAAGATACAGAATACAGGTCTACCAAAATCTGATGGCAAAAAAATATATGAAAATCGCTTCATATATTTTTACACGACTGACCAAAAAAGGAGTGTTATGTTTTCAGGGTTCATGTATGTATGTATGTATGTATGTAATTTCTTTATTCCACCATAAGTCCTGAACGGCTTAACAGATTTTGATGTGTGTATTGTTAGATTCCTTGCATTAGCCCGAATGACATAGGCTATGTAAGATGTCAGTCGTGTTTTTTATTTTTAAATAATTAGCTTGTTGCCATCTGATCCTGGTAGACCTATAATAAGACTTCACCATAGAAAAAAATATATTTTTTTCTAACTTTATGGACTTAATGTTCGTCAACCAACTACAACCTGGAGGCTGTGGGTTCGAATCCTACAAGAAACATGCTTTAATTTTTTCCAATTCTGTTAGGAAATCACTGACTGAATCACCAGGGCGTCGAAAAAAACAAATAAGCTATGAGTTATCCCAACAAAAGTAGTTAGTTTTTCATTTCAGTGCTGTTAACCGTTGAGAGTCGATGCTGGATGGACGGTGCATCCAGCATCGACTCTCAACGTTATGCTTATCATCATAAAAATATAAATATTTTAGTGGACATGCATACACTGAAAGTTACTTAAAACTTTTTAAATAAATGATACCTCTGAAATACGTAGAATTACTCAGGATTATGTAAGACTAGCGCGCCGCCTTGGCTTCGATCGGGAGTTACATACATAAACTGTAACCTATGTCACTCAGGTATAATGTAGCTTTCTATTGGTGAAAGAACTTTCGAAATCGGTTTAGTAGATCCGAAGATTATCTCCTACAAACAAATTCAAAAACTTATAAACAAGTGTGAAATCGAAGGTACCACCTCATACATCTTCTATCCTACGAATAATATGATTGAGAAAGTTTGGTTGGATGTATGGATTTTGTTGGATGTATGGATGGGGCAGCGCAGGACCGGTCGTTGTGGAAATCCTTGGGAAGGCCTTTGTCCAGCAGTGGACGTCTTTCGGCTGAGAAGAAGATGGATTTTGTTGAAATTCAGAACACTTGAAGAAGAAAACGTGAAATAACACATAGTCTACTTTTTATTCTGAAATTATTCATCAATTTAAATAAAATTGGTCGTCGACTAATTGGGATATCAACGCAGAGACAAAACCGCTAAACGGTAGAAACTTGGAATTTTTCAGAGGTTCTTTATAAGCATAAAGCATAAGTGATCTTTTTCAGATTGGCCTGGGTGTTGGATGTTTATCTATAAATGTATTTGTTAAAAAAAATATAATATCTTTTTACTCGTAGTATCGTTGTACTAGTATCCCATAACATAAGTCTCGAACTTACTTTGGGGCTAACTTAATCTGTGTGATTTGTCCGTATACATCCTAATCCTAACTAATATAATAAATGCGAAAGTGAGTTTGCTGGTTACCTCTTCACGCTTTATCTACTAAACCAATCTTCCTGAAATTTTGCATACACATAGTTAAAGGTACGGAGAAGGACATAGGGTACCTTTCATTCTGGGAAAAAGCACTGTTCCCGTGGGAAAATCACGCGGGTGAAAGCTATCACAGGAATAAAGACTATATACATTTACTCACATGAACCCCTCGATGTCTCTTATTTACTAGTCTCTATTCACAACAATACCTATTCAGAAATTTATTTAAAATTTAAAATCCATTATAAAAGTATCAAGACTACTCAATAAGATATCCGAATGCGGGATAAAGTGGCCTTTAGAAAGTTGCAGTGGATGCACAATAAATGGGAATGGAAATAAATTTCGCGTTACACTGAGCTGCTCTGTAGTGACGAGTGCAAGATAGATGGCGCTGTGACGTCTAGCAACTAAAGCTTAGCGTGCTGCGGGTAGTTGATGAAATTAATGTTTTTACTTAGGTAAATCAATTTTTCATGAGTGCTTTTTTCTAATGTACCATGCATTCCTTCCTTCATTCGTATTTCTCATGACTGAGGGTCGTGGTCATTATATGGAATGAAATACACACAACGACTATGACAGCACAACGACTGGCAATGTTAATGGAGTGGTTTCCCATTGCCTTTTTACTTCACACACTAGCTGATAATCATTAGATTAGAGTGCAGGTTTCCTCAAGATGTTTTTCTTCACTGGAAGCAAGAGGTGGTCATTGGTATACAATCTAAAATACGAGCACAGACAGGATTTGAGAACCTGGGACCTTTGCAGCCATTTTATTTTATTTGTTATAATGCTTCCTCTGCCTTAAAGAACTCGAAATATATATCATAACTTTATAACATACACTATTTAAAAAGAATTCCAGCCTGTATACTTCATCTGATAAAATCGAATTCAAAAAACGTCATTATCAATACAAAATTACAAATCGTATATAAACAACCTCCGTCCAAATCTCTAAATCCGTCTCCAAAAGTTAAACGGGTCGCAATCCGAATGACAATCGATTGCAAACAATTGATTCGCCACCGACATTAGCCGGAAAGTATATAATCCTGCAAATGATGATCAGCGGGCACGCAAACACAGTTTCCAGGTGCTCAAATCCTGAAGGATTTAGAGCGGATTTGCTTTCAATATTAGCCGGCGAGCGAGCCGTTCGTTTCGCCGCACTTTTTTATTATTTTGTCGCGTCGTTTTGGCTCTAAATGGAATCATTCCGCCATCTACATTTTTATTTTTCAATTGCACTCCGATTAGTGGGATTAGCCGTATCGCTTTCCGATTCTTTGCTCCTTTTGGTGGCGTTCGCGGACTAGCGGCCGCTCTAATGACTTTGCGATGGGAGAGACTCTGCTCTATAACTAAAATAGTGACTTAACTAGGCCTACAATTCGAATCGTTAAGGCTTTTTCAAATAAAGATTTTTCTTTCTTTCTTAGCAACGTCAATACAGCTAGTTGAAATCAGTTCCTTAATTGGAATAGCACAGAGGTTTCTTTTTAATCCTTACTAGTACCCCGCCCCGACTTTGCACGGAAGGAACATATATAAATTGTAGCCTATGTCACTCAGGCATGATGAAAGTGAAAGGAAAGGAAGGGTGAAGGAATTATTGAAATCGTTCAGTAGTTTCGAAAATACGCCCTACAAAAAAAACTCATAAACACTTTCCTTTTTATAATATTGGTATGATTAGTATGAAATATGTACACATGTAGTTTACTTTTACATTAAAACACATGTAGTTTAGCCCCGTACACATGTAGTTTACTTTTACATTAAAAATTTACATGGAGTAAAATTTATCAATCGAAAAACAAAGCTTAACTAGGTATTTACGTCAAAAAGGTTAGTGCGTGCGCTGTTTTACTTTGTGTTTAATACTTTGTCCATATCTAAAGTTTATCTAAACGTCAGTGAGTCAAAGCATTTTAGTATTTGTGGTAACATTAAAATAGTATTTGCTCACGGTTTTGCTTTCGTGTGCGGTGGTCGGGGACGGGCGTCACATTTTTATCTTTATGGCGGCAAACATTAGTGTTTTTATTTTATCAAAGTTTCTCTGAGGTCTCTGCGGGTCTTATCAACCAGGGGCGGATTTGCCTAGTAGCAAATGTTAAGGGCCCTAAGCATTTTAAGGGCCCCGTTCAATTTGGGGTCCCCGCGAAGTTTGATGACTTATTTTTAGGGTATGCTACGGGTGGGTACATTACCCGTAGCATACCCTAAAAATAAGTATAGCATCATCGTCATCATCAACCATTTTGTATCCCTACTTAAGCATTTTCCTTCCATGGATTAATAGGATTTGCCATGGCAGATGCGGTTTTAATAAACATAGATTAGTGGGTTTTAACGACTGAAAATACACCGGAACCAAAAGTTTTAGGCCTTTTGGTTTCGGTGTATTTGCAGTGTCCGAAGCACTGAGTAGCTCGAGATAGTAAATTTTTGATCAAAATCAATCTAAATCAAAATTTATTTATTGGAACTTGACCTTCAAAGGCTCTTTTTCACGTCAAAAACTAATTATATAATCATTTATACAAATTAATTATATAATCATATGTATAGTACTCGTACTCGTATAGTACTCGTAGAACAGATAGCCGTTGGGGCAGAAAAGTTCTCGAGTGGCGACCACGAACCGGAAAACGTAGTGTTGGCAGGCCTCCCACTCGGTGGACCGACGACCTGGTGAAGGTCGTGGGATGCGCATGGATGCGGGCAGCGCAGGACCGGTCGTTGTGGAAATCCTTGGGGGAGGCCTTTGTCCAGCAGTGGACATCTTTCGACTGAGAGAGAGATAGTATATTATCTCTCAAAGCTACAAACTACTAGCATTTCGGAACGACCACTGCTGAGAAGAAATGCCGAAAGAAACTCATGAAACAGTTTTGGTCGCCTAACATGCGCCAACCATTGCGAAAGTTTCTTATCCGCCACTGTTGCAGCTCCTTAAGTGACGGGTAATTTAGTATTTCCTTTCTTACAACTTATAATTACGACTGCAGTAGCAATGGGCAAAAAATTACCCATGTTACTACTGGTAGTAGCATTGGTAGTAATAGGGGCAATAAAGAGACCTTTTTTGGTTATGCTACAGGCCCTGCGCGGCCTTAATCCGGCCCTGTGATCAACCCCACTATATTATATTTACACGTAGCCAACTGAGACGTAATATCAACAGGATTCAAAGCAGAAACGTGTTATTATCGCATTTCCATACAAAGGTGCTCGCACTTGGGCTTGATAAACGTAAGTACGTATCCCCTGGGTGGTATAATTTGTGGACATTGTCTTCTGATTGTATTATCTTGAAATAATCTTTATACGAATGTTAATTATCGCATAAAAAATGTTACGAATATAATGTTTAAAAAAACCTTTTCTCAAAAATGCTCGGATATGTACACATTATTGTAGAAAAAAGTTCACAGGTAGGAAGTTTGTGATTCCTAGCTCATGCATTACTTTCCTGGCCTAGGCCGGGAAATTTGTATGAAAATTCGTTACTGGCCGCTGCTAAAATTTTAATTTATCTGTCAATGTCATATTAATTATGTAACTTGTCATACAGATACAGCCAACTGCTACCTTCATTAAAAAAATGCATTATTCGAGCCATAGACTTACAATCTTTGAGCATATTAATCACAGATTTTTTTAATATTAAGAGTATTTAAGTCTGTGATATTAATGCATTTTCGTTGTGAGAGAAAAAAACAAAATCTATGCTACATTTTTCGCGTAAAATATGACTGGGCTGTATGGGCTGTTTCCTTGTCACTAATTGACAAATATTTAAAAATGTCCGAATATAACAAATACATGGAAGTAATAAGTACTTATTACTTTTTTCATGGCCTCGCTAGCGCTCGGCGTTGAAACCTACTTGTCCGGCAAATTCTGACTTCCCGGCCTCTGTAGTAATGTACTATTTTTTCTGTCTAGACTCTATAGTTACAAATTATTAAATTGATGCAGTAAGATTCTCTAATACAAACTTTAGTGTAATATATATAAAAGTTTTAGAAAGCACTTTCTCTTTTATGGAGTGTGTAAAAAGGTCAATGAACTCGTTCACATCAGTTTTTAATAAATCCACTGTCCAGGCCCTTGATTCTACAAGTTACAAACGTACTATATCGTGCCTCAGTTGTGTCTCAAAAGCCAAAGAAATGGCAATAAAACATAGAAATCTTACTGAGATCTTGTCGCTTTAGTTCAATTTCTTTGGATCTTGAGACAATTGACACACGACATCTACGTTTGTAATTAGTAGAATAGGACTCCAGGTCTCAAAAACTGCTGAAATTATTTAAACAAATAGATTTTACACAAAAGTCAAAATAAAAAATTCTTTACTTAAACTAAACTTGGCCTTCAAAGAAGGCTCTTTTTCACGTCGAAAACTAATTATTTAATCATAATATATTATGTCTCAAAGCTACAAACTACTAGCATTTCGGAACGACCACTGCTGAGAGGAAATGCCGAAAGAAACTCATGAAACAGTCTTTGTCGCCTAACATGCCAGAGGGGCTATTTATTAACTTTATTTCCGATCTAAAATCTAGCATTGAGAAAAACAAATCTTTTTTAGGGCCACTTCAGAAAAAACGTCATCCAGCCAGTGATTATGTTATCATCTATCATAAACCATCAGTAATTACAATAAATTTCGGTAAGCACATTTACAATACTTATTTTTGAAGTGCAAATAGGTAAAGATTTATGATGTTATTGAATGTCTGTGACGTACGTGTGACGTGCGTGCCGGATCATAAGAAATCCCACCAAAATGACTTTTTTCGACTTTGACATTTTCCGACTTTGCATTTTTTCATGTAAAGTGTAGCCAAGAGGAGACCATATTAATGGCTCGTACTGTTAAAATTTATCAAATCTCTAATAGAGCCAAACTTCTAACACTACCACCCTAACTCTACGAGTCCGAACTTTACAAACTCTACACCTAGCCAACATATGTGGCCAGCTGTATGATAGCCGCTAATATAATATTTCTATGACTGAAGATGTCTACGTACATCATTACAGAATTTACTTCGTAGTATTTTAGAACGTACAATTCCAAATAAATAAATTCGTTGGTAATGCATCCTACCAGGGTTCGCTTGTCCGTCTATCCGACCGACCCCAGTCCATACATTATTAAGTCCATACAAACAAACAGGTACATACCCTGTCAATAGTTGCCAGAGGGCCAGGTTTTGGGTGGAAGGATCAAAACCGGATTAGAGGAACGACAACCAATCAAGGGTAACTGGACTGGTATACCTACGCGAAATAAATGCGCCGCATAAAACTTAAAATTTACTTACCCAAATTAAACTCTAGGATTCAACAATAAAGTCGAAATTTGGTTGTGTGTAGAGTTTATTGATGTTTTGTTTGGAAAGGAGGGTGCTTCAAGGGGGTGAGGGGAGCGATGCAGCCTCCGCAGACGATCTTACAAGTTAATTGTGTTCCGAGCCGAGTCCTGACTACAAAATAATATTCACTCCGATGTAGGTATCTATCTATCTACCTACATTGTGTCTACGTCTCTGTAAGTACCTACTATAGATGTAAAGTTTGGTTCGTTAGTGGATTTCGATTAATTGATTAAGGAATCAATATACGATACTCTTCTGTTACTGAGTGACTGACAGACAATGCACAGCTAAAACTTCTGGGCGTAGAAAGCTGAAAGGTATGTAGGTTCCTTGGGGAATGTAGGAGAGCACTAAGCGAGGGTTTTCAGAAATTATTATGGGAATAGAATAATTTATTTGCTTAGATTAGGTACATAAATTTACATAAGTCTGGTCAACAAACATACATATTATCATGCCTTTTTCCCGTGAGACTAGCGATTTCCACTTGCTACGATCCTTACAGATCTCTCTTGGTTCCTCTACACTCATCACTCTCTTCGTACATATTCTCCGGTTATGGATGTTCCAAATATTTCCACAACCTAGTCGCAGTGCGTCTTAGGTTAATATGTAACGAAATATTAAAAATTATATGTACGTTACATACATTACTACACTTGGAAAAACTTACTGGCTCAGATATGCGAGCTAAGTTTAACTTGGTTTAGATTGCGTTGGTCAGTGTAAATAAATAAGTAATTATCCTAGTAAAATACTTCTATTTAACATCTATGCTTACCTTAGGTAATTTATAGAGATAGTTAAATGATAGAGATTTAGGTATTATACTCTGTAGAAACCTTGGTGATTTGCTAGTCTCACAATTGCAAGTTGAATGGAACTTCTTTGTATTGTTGGCAATAAATCCCGCTTGGTGGATACATTTATTCACTGCTGTTCTCACCCGACGCCTCCCACCGTCGGCACATAAGAAACCTCGCGAAAATACGTACTATATCTATAGTACTAAAGAAATAGTAGTAGTATAGTAGTAAAGAAAGACTGACTACTTATATCTATAAGTAGTCAGTCTTCCTTCAATGTAAGTTGGCCATATCGCCAAAAAATAGTTCATAGTGATAGCTGATGGAGTAAGGCATTGACCGAAGGGTGGACAGAGGAAAGAAGTGTCGACGACCAGTTATGAAATGGGTTGGCGACATAGTCAAAGTTACAATAGTACAAAAAAATTTAGATAAAGTATAAGAAGATCTATGAGAGAACTGGACGACAGAGAAGGCGAGGCCTGTACCTCTCCTTTTGAGGCCTATGTTCAGCAGTGGGCAGAAAAGCGCTGTAATGATGATGAAGATGATACGCAAAGTTCTGGTGGAGTGGAGGATGTGGAGCAAAACACGTCCACAGGAAAGAAATGTGCGGTTAGTCGACATAAAGAGCCTATAGAAACTTGCCTGTAAATCCTGTAACTGCTATATTATAACATAGGACGGCAAACAAGCTAGCGGGTCACTAGATACGAGGATCACCGCTGCAGATGGACAACTGCGACATCAGGTGTATCACAAGAGTATTGCCGGCCTTTCGGATAGACTCGTTTGTTTGATTGTAAACTCTTTATTGCACATACACACAAGAAAAATACAAAACATAGTAAAACAAAAAGAGAGGCGTACAATGCCGGACTTATCCCAAAAAGGGATTTCTTCCAGTCAACTCGTGTTCAAAACACGAATACTATACTCTTCCATTATGTTCCCTTGCTTCTTCGATTATTATGCAATTAATGGTTTAGGTTCGTGGTTTAGGTTTCCTAATTTTACATCCCATCATAATTCCCGGAAAACAAAACCGAAATAAGGAAATGATATTACATTGTAAGGTTACACTATATTTAGTAGATACGTAGTGTAGGTATAATAACCAGAATTGGGCTGCTTTACGCCTCATCTACCGCTCGTTACGCCGCGATCGTAAATCTTCATTCCCCCCTCACAGACCACCTTTCAGACCCCCCCCCCCCACTCTTGATTTCAGTTCGCTCAGACCATGCCATATCATAAATGTAGCGGTTGGATTAAAAAAAATGAAGCAGTAATTCTTATGTTATTTCTACGCTACTTTTGTAAGTTTTGACTTATTTGCATTCTGGCTCTATATCTATCTGTTCTTCTTCTTATCCAATCGGAATGGCTATTTAAATCACTTTGGACCAGTATTTGGCCACGCTATTCGCCCTGTAGTTGGCCTTGTTTAAGTACTTGTCTGTCTGTAATAAAACCTTTAAATTTGACCAACACGATGTAATATTTAAACTGGATGCCAACTACCAATTTACAGGAGATATCTCATCACATTTTGGTTTAAGACAAGGCTTCTCATCTTTAGAAGCGTTGGCGATGGTCTGAGATGAAGTTCTATGGTTAATGTAAAGTTAATGTAGGTACTTACTAAAAATATAATACTTTTTACTGGCATCATAAATACAATAATAAAAAAACTTGTAAGTAAAATATATTAAAATATCAAAAAAGGTAGAGTCGTACAAATACAAGTTTTACAGAAGTCTGAAAACTAGAAACCCTCTACTTATTTCAATTTGACATTTTATCTTATTTAATTACTCATATGAAATTTAATTTAATTGTATAGTAATTGTAATTTTTGCATGCTGTGACATCAGTAGAATATGTTTGGTTGTTATCTGTATTAATTTAAGACCTTATCTGTTCCCATATTCAGCAAATAAAATAATTCATTCAGTCATTCATTCTATTTCTTCTTCACCATCAGAAGGGTTACAAAGTCGGAAGCGAAACTAATATGTCCCACCAGTGTATGGATTAGGTACATTTGCAAGTGTCATTTGTATTTATTAAAACAGCCGCTACGTGTAACGATTTGAAATGAGACATTTTGAATATTTTTCGGGGTGACGTAGGATAGGGGTTGCTGGGATTATGAGTAAAAAATAACGATGGTTTGTGTATCCCTTTTTGCGAAGATGTTTTCAGTTTTAGTACCTCCCTGTTGAGATCAGTATGACCAATGTTTCTATGACATGGGAGAATTTATAGTTTTGTTTTAGATAGGTATTTATGGCAAATATTATTTTCAGTTTTTATAATTTTGTGGACAACAAGTGTAAAAGTAGATTCAATTAATAAGATAAAATTGGTTAAGGTAATAATCATAAAAAATTACATGCCATATTGATGGCATCACATGTTGATCTTTGACCATGTTTCATGTAGATAAAACATTTCATTTCAACAATATGACCACTATGTCTGGAGGAGGTTTGGTTTGATTCCTAAGACGGGCAAATAAATATTTATACTCATTTTCCCAAATATTTGTCTACGGTTCTGTGTGTGTATGTGTGTGTGTTCTCTTTCTGTCCTTATGCCTTTCAGTTACATGAAAGCAGTGAATAATTTCCATTAATTTCTTACTCAAATGTCTGGTTTTTCGAATACTAGTATTTAATAATCATTTTCGTAAGAATGAAAGTATGAACTTTTATTTAGGCAAGGATATAAGTATAACTGAAGTATATTTGAACCCAAAACAAATCTGAAAGAATGGCGCAGTTTTCCGAATGGAAGTAACCTAAAAATTTGCATATTCGGCACATTTAAACAGCAGTAGATGCTTCTACGGAGACAATCAAATAAACGAATCAACATAATCGTGAAATCAACTCGGGAGCCAATCCGGCGCGGATCCGATGCGTCGTCAACTCGCATCTTTACTGTCGTGTCGTTCACTACACGACACGACGGATTATTCCGTTTTTAACCTTCTAGATTCATCCCCTTTTCTATCTCATCACTCTGTCTATTACTCATCTCAACTTTTTTGGTTTCCGACTCCTTATTTTTGATCATTATCAACGTAAAAATTACGTGGGCGATTAATAAAATAAATAATATAAAAATGAAAGGTCATTAATCTTAGATAAAGAAATGTTGTTTTCTAAATACTGGCCGCTAAGAATTTTTTGTTTTAAATTTCTGTTGGTAAGTAATGGGTTAAATATTTTGCTGACTTACTCCGTTACGGTCGTTTTATCAACGCAGACATTATGCTCTGAGGACCACCCACTCTTAATTCAATTACATGTACAGCTACCACTCTTAATTCAAAATAGCATTTGTCAAACCTGGCGATTACCTATATTTTCGAATCAGATTGGGTAAGTAAAGAATACAAAACGGGTGCGACACAAAAGAGGACGAATACGAAACAACTCGATACCAGCAAATGGAATTAAATTGGCGTCGCTGCTCTGTTATGTGGAAAATAATAACAAGTTCACGCGCGGCTGGCAGGGGTCTGCACTAATGGAAATCCGGCCAATGATAATCTGCTTCCAGGCCATTTATCCTCGAGTAAGTCTGCGCAATCTGCGGCGTCTCCGGAGTGTGCCCCGAGTTTTATGCCCTCGTTAAGGCCAGCAATTTGTGGAGCTGCCGTTAAGGAGGTCGCCCAAACCTTAATTCCTTTGGACTTTCTTAATCTTACGATACCCGGCTCACGGTAATTGTTTCAAAAGTGTTGCCACGCGCGATTTAAAGCTCAGTGGATAGGTTTCTTGTAATTTATTTTGTATTGTGGCATGGAATGGATTGTGATGGCCCGGGACAGAGAAGCTTGGCGTAGACAGATGCTTATCATATGCAGTGGGCAGTGGAAAGCTGACGATGGTAATGACGGTGATGACTTTATTTTGTTAATGTAAAGTGTTACAAATAAAGTTTTTGATTATTTGGTTAAAGCTGTAGCTTCGAATGCTTGATATCTTGCACCTCTTTATTAGATCAAAAAAACTCACAATGGCATTTTATTTCTGTAATATGCTCTATAAGTACTATTTATAACTGTCCGGTGGTTCTGCTTATTTTTGTAATAGATTTTTTTTAACTACCTTCATTTTTTTCTCTATCTATGTACTGAATTACATCATAATCGGTTTAGGGGCAAGCGTGATTGAGTAGCAAACATCCATCCAAACTTTCACACTTAGGTATTAGTAGTAATAATCGTAAGATTGACGTAATAAAAATCCGTATTATAATATGGTATGGTAACTAGGCAACACATTTTATCTACTCGCTATTATTTACAGGTGATAGTGAATAAGGATCACTATGACGTCTGTGCGCCAATTCTATGACGCGCTTGATTTCGTAAGCAAAAAAATAATGCAATAAAATTGATAAACATTTGATCAAGTCGGTATCTTGCGCCAGTATTTGTAGCTTAAAGTCTGCAATTTACATAGTGTATCTATTTAGTCCGATCAAAGATATTTGAGTAATCAGAATCTTTTTTAAAGCGTTATAGAGCGACTTATAGAGCTCAACGAAATTTCCGACGAGGGCAAAGTTCCAGGGCGTAGCTAGTTAATAAGTAAATAAACAACCGTTTTTTTTAGATTTTATTTCTTACTGACGGAAAGTTGAGGATGAACAAACGATGAATCAAGTTCAATGTAAAGGCATTTTTTTAAATCACATTAGACTTTTGTTACCTATTTAATCACACAGAAACTACTGATCGGATTTCGATGGTATTTGGTACACTGGTAGAAAAATACCGGGAATACCACACATGGTACTTTTTACCCCAAAATTCCCACGGGAGCGAAGCAGCGGGATGCAGCTAGCTATTAATAAATTTAACTACGTCTATGCAACATTGTATCTATATTTGCATCTATTTAAACCTAAACTCAAGTGAAAGACAATCTCGGGAGTGTCTCGCGCCCTGGCGTAATAAAAACGAAAGTAATCATGCAAATTGACGGAGAAGGAGGAAAGTTGAATTAAAAAGCGGGCTGCGGGCGGGTCGCCATGCGTCTTAATGACCGCAATGGATGAGGAGCGCCTAATCTTGCAGCGCTTGGAAATGTAGGTGCTACAGAAGAATAACGTAGGGGCAAGTTAGAAAACTTCGTAGTTCTTTTATTTTATTTATTAAGCAAAAAACACAACAGTTAACAATCATATACAGTTGTGTAACAATTTCAACATAATATAGGTACTAAAGTAGATCGCTGATCAAAAACGTGAATGCATAATGCGGTTAACTGATATAATGTAAATAGATTAAAAAGCGGGTTGGGGGCGGGTCGCCATGCGTCTTAATGACCGCAATGGATGAGGAGCGCCTAATCTTGCAGCGCTTGGAAATGTAGGCGCTACAGAAGAATAACGTAGGGGCAAGTTTTTAAATCTTAAAAGAAGACGAGGACTCATGTACTCACTTGAAACTTGATAACTAAAAATTTTGTACAGGTTGCAATTTCTTTTCCAAATTTGAAGGGGTGAAAACTAAATTAACGCAGGTGAAGCCGCGGAAATAATCTAATTATAAACAAGAATATTATAAATAATACATACTCCAAGGACAATGACGCGGGCAAAAACTAGTTGAATTCTAGTAATTTTAAAAATGCGAAACGGATGTTTGTTACTCAATCACGCAAAATCTACTGGAAGGATTTCGATGAAATTTGGTATACGGTTAAAAAACTACCGGGAATAGCACATATGGTACTTTTTATCGCGAAATTGCCACGGAAACAAAGTCCCGGATCCATGCTAGTCCTAACTAATATTGTTTGTTTGTTACCTCTTCACGCTTTATCTACTGAACCAATCTTCCTGAAATTTCGCATACACATAGTTAGAAGTACGGAGAAGGACATAGGGTACCTTTCATTCTGGGAAAAAGCACTGTTCCCGTGGGAAATAGGCCCGAAGCCGCTGGCGAAAGCTAGTAATAAATAAACAGCATAACTGCAAACTAGCTACGAGAACGACGAGATGATATAAGCTGAACCACTCTGCTTGTTTGCTGGCATTATCTGGCTGAGAAAGCCATTATCTTAAGCTCAAAGTTATAATTTATTGCATTATTATATCGGATACTACCCATGTCATTCCGAACTAAGGAAAATCGTGAGAAAATTTATTCACTAATAAATAATAGTGGACCATATTGCTTGAGTGTGAAGAAGATAATTTTGAAAAAATAAGAAATTAGGTACACATCTTATCGTTTTACCACAAATAATATAATACTATTCTAGTAGTTTTACCTAGTACCCAGGTATTTGAGTACCTATACCGACGCTTCTTAAGCGCAGACGCGCAATTAATAAATATGTTGTACTAAAACCAATTAATTTTATAATTGAGCTCGAAGCTCATGAGAGCTCGCTACACTAAGCTCATCTTTGTCCTCGGGCAAGATTGTGGTCAAGAGCAAACCCATATTTAAAAAAAAATTAAATAATTAATATAAAATTACCCAAACAAACCAAATGAACTCTGAAAACATAACCCTCCTTTTCATGTAGTCATGCAAAAATAGAGAAATAAGCAACAAACAACACACAGACCTTTCAGAAAGTGTGACTTGTTAGATAAACAAGTTATGTCCTCCGCAATGCAATTCCAACGGAACTTGGTTCAGTCAACGATTTCATACACACAATATTTCCTCCGAAACTTCTTTGAAGTCGAACAAAACCAATCCGCGGTTATCCGTGATATTTTCCACCAAAGTCGTACACGGAAATCGGAATAAACATATGACTAGAAATGCCATCTGTTTTCTTTTAGTCCGAGAATACATGTTGCCCTGACGAACACAAATATAGTGTTTAAGTTACCATATAATTACTCACATTGCAATCTATTTCGTGAGATTGTACAAACCATTTACAATTTTTCGATACTTTCTTCTTCTTCGTATGCTCTTGACAGAGCAGTCGTGGTCATGCTCCTTGGAGACGCGTAGCACTGTAGCTCTCCATTTCTCCCGAACTGATTTAGAGTTGCGTTGGTGAGGGCTTTTATTTAGTCGGTCCAACAACGCATCGGGGCTTCCCCCGAGACCTAACTCCATCCACTCTGCCCTGCACCACCAGGCGTTCCATGGCATCCTCGCGGCGTGTCACATGCCAAGCCTGAACGCCTCAATAAGGATTGAGGCGTTTGTGCATCGCTGAGTCCACGATATACGCAATATTCGTCGCCAACACCACTTCAACTTTACAAACTTTGTCAAATGACATGGAATCGGAACACACTAAGCACGCTGATTGGTTCGAATCTTTTGATTCGAATTTGCATTTCGAGTGTATGTGAGTGAGCTCTTTTATTTATTTAAAAACATTATTGCACAAATTACAAAATATATGTACAAATGGTGGACTTAACGCCGCGCATTCTCTACCAGCTCATAAGTGTAGTGTGTAGGTACAGGGACATAAATGCGGCTTTTGCGCGGCGGAACATCAAGCCTCTTTGACACTTCTATCTCTTTTAATTCTGTGGTCGTACCTTATTCGCAAACATCGAAT
The DNA here is from genome assembly GCA_018467065.1 of Ephestia elutella. NCBI lineage: Eukaryota > Metazoa > Arthropoda > Insecta > Lepidoptera > Pyralidae > Ephestia > Ephestia elutella. The sequence continues at coordinate 2,965,128 of CM031575.1, forward strand.
CCGTATACAATACAGTGCGAAACGAAATTCCAAAGATAGATAATTTTGCACGAAAAGAAATAAGGCGGAGGGAAAAAATATAAATTGAATAGTCGAATACACGCATCCTGGCATTACCATAAAAGCACAGGGATCAACCGGGATTCCTCCACGAACTTTTTTATTTTCCCTCCACCTCTAAATCTCCGAGGGAAGATTTGCGAATCTGAAAATGTTGATTTGATGATGTCAATGTCGGCGTTCTGCGCACTAAGTTATTGGTGACCTGCTTGTTACATTATTTTAACGTATTTTTGACTTTAGCCTAGCGGCAGTACTAATATTAATTCTGTGCTAGCGGGTTTAAATGCAAAAGTATCTAATCCGTATCTACTCAGCTACTCTGGAGGTCCGAGGACCGACCCCAGAAAGGTCTAGATGGAAAATGCCCCTTTTCAAGGATATCGAAGATTACGATTTATTGTAACACTTCCATAGTTATATTGTCAGTTCTGTTAATATGACTTATACATTTGTTCTGTATCTACCTATAGGTACAGTGGGCCACATAGAAAAGTATACCACATTTCATAGTGCGGGTGGTATACTTTTATTTTGGTTTGATTCAGGCACAGATTATACCTATATATACCTAATACCCTATAGTATTTCAGGCATCTTATCTCGTTTATAGTCATAGGCAGCTTTTATCTCTTAGGGTTACCTTCATAACGCATAGGTAAGTGTAATATGTCTAAAATATTTCATTTTAATTAAAGCACCATGTAACATCTTATTATACGATATTCTAAGACCTAATTAGTATATAAGTTATGCAATCTGACAATCAATATGCCTATTTTCCTAAAATAGAGATTAAATATTATCATTTTTAAGTTATCATAGTGTAGTGTAGTGTAATAAAAGTGTGATTAAAGACACAACAACAAAGTGACTTCTCCTTAATAGAGACATTAAGAAAAGTGGCGATGGACACATTCATAATAAATTTATTTATAAAACTTTTGGCAGAAAAGTTCTCGAGTGGCGACCACGAACCGGAAAACGTAGTGTTGGCAGGCCTCCCACTCGGTGGACCGACGACCTGGTGAAGGTCGCGGGATGCGCATGGATGCGGGCAGCGCAGGACCGGTCGTTATGGAAATCCTTGGGGGGAGGCCTTTGTCCAGCAGTGGACGTCTTTCGGCTGAGAGAGATAAAACTAGGTTAAAGTAAAAACACTCATTAGCTTGTAACCGGGCTAGATTGTAATAATTTTAACATACCTACTTATTTATTGGTATGTTAACTAAAAAAATAAGTAAATAGATATTATTTACATCCCCTAACAACCCTTCAAGGCGAACAAATTGCTTAAAACTCGATATTTTACACCAAACAAGCATCTTCAAATTTAGCGTCGTCGCGGCCCTCATGAATAAATCATAGGAAGTAAACAAAGCCGGAGCCTTTGTAATTCTACATAATACATTAAAACAGCTAGCAGATCGCGTAGGTGCTTTAATGTTGTGAATTTAATTGGCTTTAACATGTGAAGTTGTTGCTAAGACAAGCTTTACTATTAGGGCCGTGGGCCTTTCACTGCAGAAGCGCATAATGCCAATATAATTATACCTGAGAACGTGCAAGAAATATGTATAAAAGCCTAAAAGGACACTACATCAATAGACTTCAACAATTTGGCTACAAACACTTTAGATGCCAGCAAAGGTATTGCTGCTTGTACTATTATATATTCTGTGGTATTGCCTCATATTGAATAGTCAGTTTCAGATTTTACGATAGCCTTTAATTTTGGGCGACTGACTGTCAGTGCAGGAGTTCTTAATTTTAAAGAAATAAAGTAGTAAAGAAATACATCTCTACAATTATAATAGCTGAAAAGTTTGTTTGTATGTTTGAACGCGCTAATCTCAGGAACCAAGATAGCCACGTTCATGAGAAAATATATAAGTATGTATAAACTATCCGGTATCCTAAAATTCCCACTGGAGCGAAGCCGCGTGGCTTAATTAGTCCCATCTAATATTATAAATGCGAAATTAAGTTTGTTTGTTTGTTACCTCTTCACGCTTTATCTATTGAACCAATCTTCCTGAAATGCATACACATAGTTAGAAGTACTGAGAAGGACATAGGATACCTTCATCCCGGGAAAAAGCACTGTTCCCGTGGGAAATTCATGCGGGCAAGCTAGTTTTCTGTATATTTGTCTGTTTTCGTGTTTGATGGCAACATGAAAGTAATAAGTAAGTACTTACGAAGTACTTATTACTTCCATGGATAGCAATGGATCATCGACTAAAAAGCATAGACTATCAATTCTATAGGTACCTATCTAGAATTCCTAAATACGGGTGCCTCAGCCACTATTACACACTAAAAATCACGCTGCACATAAGTAACATCATAAAACATATTTGCAGATGCAATACAATACATAAATGAGAGAGTCCGAGGGTGGCTTGGTCGATTAAGGAAAGGAAGCAAGTGCAGCGTTGTCAAGGCAACGCCGCCATCTTGGAGGCTCCCCCCCACCCCCATAAACAACCGCTGTATCGCTGCACTGAAAACACTCGATGTTTAAAAAGGTTCTTCGGGGTCGTTCGTACAATCCCAGACAGACGATATTGCCAATTTATTGTGAGTATATTAATGTTATTTTTATTTGAAGTTAGACTTTTTATAGCGGCGTGTGATTGTTATGTTATTACTTAGTTTATGTTTATGAATGTATGTTTATTACTTTATCTTTTTGAACCGTAGCGCTGCAGAGGTGATTACTAACCGTGACAAGCATCGAAATACAAAATATCTCGATGGTGCCAAGTCGTTTTAGCTAGGTACCTACTTATTAAATGGATTATAAGTAACTAGCTTTCGCCCGCGACTTTGCCCGCGTGAATTTCCCTCAGGAACAGTGTATTTTCCCGGGATGAAGGGTACCCTATGTCCTTCTCCGTACTTCCAGCTATGTGTATGCGAAATTTCAGGAAGGTTGGTTCAGTAGATAAAGCGTAAAGAGGTAACAAACAAACAAACCAACAAACTCACTTTCACATTTATAATATTAGTTAGGATTAGGATTTCAGTTGGAAAAACTAAAGAAAAATGTATGTTTGGACGCTGACTGATTGCCAGAGCCGAAACCGCTGAACACTTGAAAATACTTGAAAAGTACACCCGTTCTTTATACAACGTACGTCAGGTACTGAGCACTTAGTAAATAATTTTGGAAATCCCCCCTTATTAAGGGGGGAATGGATGAAAAACAAAAATTACGCCGGCGAAACCGAGGCCAAAAACTAGTCACACTAATAATATAAAGATAAAGTGTTTGTGAGTTTGTGTGTGGGGGGTAATATTCGGAACTACTGAACCGATTTCAAAAATTCTTTTACCCTACAGAAATAAAGACAGCTACATTATACCTGAGTGACATAGGCTACAATTTATGTATGTACCTCCTGAGCGAAGCCGGGTCGGGTCGCTTGTCCTAATGCTTACTATTATAAATGCGAAAGTGAGTTTGTTTGTTTGTTGGTTTGTTTGTTACCTCTTCACGCTTTATCTATCCTTTCATCCCGGAAAAAAGCACAGTTCCCGTAGGAATTTCACGCGGGCGAAGCCGCGGGAAAAAGCTAGTCCTAACTAATATTATAAAAAAGAAAGTGAGTTTGTTTGTTTGTTACCTCTTCACGCTTTATCTACTGAACCAATCTTTCTGAAATTTCGCATACACATAGTTAGAAGTACGGAGAAGGGCATAGGGTACCTTTCATCCCGGAAAAAAGCACAGTTTCCGTAGGAATTTCACGCGGGCGAAGCCGCGGGCAAAAGCTAGTTATTAATAAATCTGAAGAAAATTTTTATTTACATGCATAGCGCTACTTCAGAACCCAATTTGGTGTAATTTCTTCACTTTATCATTCCCAAACTTACCATAAGAATCTACAATCGTACCAATCTAAAGAGCCCGACATAGCGAATTCTAATGCACCTGTAGTCCACAAAATATACGAGGCAGGCCAGAAGAGTCGGGAAGTTCCAGAGATTTGTCGTCATTCGCGAACTAACGTCTACTCCAGCTCTTGTAAGTAAAAATTATGATTATCGCCCGCAGCGACCTGAGCTCTTGATCCTCAACTAACGGCCGGAGACGCGGACTTTCCTTTTCTTCCGAATATAACTCTTTTTTATTGCTACTTGCTCCTACAGCACTGGATTAGACAGCTAAATGATCACTTGGAACTGTTTGACTTCCGATCTAGTGATCGGTTTGCGTGGAGTCCGCTGCAGTTATAGGATTCGTAGTAAAAACGGTTGGGTATTTTAGTAGATGCAATAGATTTTTTAGAAAAGGTTGGAATACTATTTTTTAGAATACGATGTCGGAGTCTCGGAGGCCAAATCCACTTTGGGTTCTGCGGCAAAGTAGTAAAGTAAATGAAGGTTAAAAATCATTAACAAAATATAAGTGTAGATTATCTTTGGGTTTATTGTTTCAAAATTACTATTTTGTTTGTTTTCTTTCTCTGGCTCTATAAATGGAAATTTTTCTAATTTATTTTTTGTTTTAACTTACGAATGGTTTATTGAAAAGGAGTAAGCAGTTTATTTTTCATTCATAAAAATCCTTGTCATTCTTGAAAATCTTAATCCGAGTAGCTAATTTAATACATAGGTATTTAAAAAGTAGTAGGTATCCTCTTTAATTAGTAATTGAGAAAACCGGGCAGACCAAGAAAAGCGTCGGAGTGATGATCTTCGAAGTTTTGAGAACAAATGGTTGGATCTTGGATAGGAATACTTAGAAAGGGTTGGGGATACTTTTGCCCAGCAGGTGGGACGAAAAATGTTAAATTAAATAGTTTTATCTACTTAACTAGCTTTTGCCCGCGGCTTCGCTCGCGTTAATCCTTTCTTAGCGGATGCCTACGTCATAACATCTACCTGCATGCTAAACTTCAGCCCGATCCGTCCAGTGGTTTGGGCTGTACGTTGATAGATCACTCTGTCAGTCAGTCAGTCACCTTTGAGTTATATATATATATATATAGAATAGATAATAGTCTTAGCAATTCACTGACCTACCAATCTGCAGTCTAAAGTACTTCTTTTCTAATAACTTAGTAATCCATAAACTAACCAACATTTACAAAACCTTTGCATAACAGAAACGGAGGAAAAAGTCCTCACAAATTCTATTTAAAGAAGTCCGGACTCTTGTAGGATTTGTTTTATGCCGGGCAAAGACACGGACTTACGGACCGCGTCGGAGGCGTCCTTAATTTTATTACGGGACTCCGTTCCCACAGGAAAACCTCCTAATTGTGTCTCGAAAGGTGGACGTGAAAACTGGAATAACATTTTGTTAGCTCTGCTGGAAAAAGGAGTGTTTTAGGTGTATTTTGTTTTCTGTTATATTAGTTAAGTCTTACATTCTATGGCATTTTATTGGAATACAATCTAGACAGTTAGGTGGTCGATGTTACCATACCTAGATTATTCTGACATAGGCATTACTCTGCCTGTCATTTAATAATGGTTCTATGCTATACATACAATGAAGACGAGTTTTAAATAAAAAAAGAGCAACAGCGTCCGTTTTAAATGATTTAAGACATGCTAGCTGACTGCTAGACTGCTAATAGGGGGACTATTGCGTATCTTTATGTATTTTTATAATAAAGATAAAAATAAATAAGATTGTTCTTCAGCATAGAACAGTTTTTGGTCGCTTTCATTTCACTTTGCCGCTCAGCATTTGGTGGCAAGTGTGGCAGTTCCAAGGGACAATACAAATACATCTAAACGTATGTTGTTGATGGTGTCGTCGTTTGCTTGAAGGTAGGTAACTGAACTCTGAAGTGCTTACCTATTCCTGTTTGTTAAAACGAATCCTTCTGCTAGGTAGGTACTTACTTCCAAAAAAAACCGGCCTAGTGCGAGTTAATCTCACGCACCAAGGGTACACGCAAAGCACCCCACATTCTCTTATGTCGTAGATATTACCTCATGACTGAGGGTCGTGGTCATTATATGGAATGAAACACACACAACGACTCTCTTGGCAATTTTAATGGAGTGGTTTGCCATTGCCTTCTCCATTTCACACACTCGCTGATAATCATCAACCAGAGTGCAGGTTTCCTTACGATATTTTCCTTCACCGGAAGCAAGTAGTGGTCGATGAAAACTAACATGAGTCAGATTGGTATACAAACTAATGTAGCACGGGCAGGATTCGAACCTGGGATGTTGCATCCACAGGCGACTCGGCCACCCCACATTAGCTCTTACCCACTGAGGCGCTTTGGGTCACACTTTGATACCCGACGAAAACGCCTTGAAGCGATTGGGGCTCGAATCCGGGCCTCAGCTGATAACGACACTAGTGATGGAAAAAGTGTTATTCATTCAGTAAGAGTTCGTTAGAGTCGAGATCTGTTAATCGAAATAGTTTCTATATGGACAGCCCTATTGCCGAGGAGCAAAAAATTTATGGTCATAGAAAAAAAAAAGTGCCTCATAGTGCCGTGAACTTTTGAACAAGTGGTGTTTTTATGTGTGTTTTCTCCTGCTAAATTAACAATGAAGTAAGTGTTTTCTGAATAATAATTTGTTAGAAACTTATTACGTAGGCATCGTTTATAGATTCTTTTAACTTTGTTAAAGCAAATCTGTTCAAAATAAGGAATATTTATTTTTCAAAATTTTTCGTGCCCCAGACATGGTCAGTAAATGTGATTATTAAGTATGTAAAATTATTTCTACGATAAAAACTACGTGTCAACTACATTTAGATATGTTATAGAAATAAATTAAAGCATTTATAGATCACTGTTTATTTCAGGAAATATAAGAAAACTTATTAATTCTGTATTCAGATGAAATAATGATGATCTATACCGCTGCGGGCTACGAATTGTTGCCCCAAATCGGCCATTAAAAATGTAAAGGTGTGTTGACTTGGGTTGTTTGTTTACATTTCATATTTCGGCGATGCTTAATTAATGGTGTTTGATTGACTTACAACTAAGTTAAAAAAAACACTTGAGTTTCGAGTGTAGTAATTTGAGGTGATGGAAAACTTGGAATTTCTATAGTAGCCTCTATTCAGCTTTTATTAAAACTTATTTTCTTTTGTCATAATTAAGTTATCGAAGGTTCGTTATTGCACTTTTTAGGGTAGGTTTCCTTAAATATCTTTAAAATTATAATTGTTTTTTCTTTACCAACGTTAAACTTTTCAGTACCTAGTAGTTTGTTTTTGCGTGTGACTTGTAGTTAGTTAGTTTTTTCTCCCGATTAGGATAAAAAAAAAACTTTAGACGGAACCCTCGATTTGTAAATTCGACTCACTCTTCAAAACACTTGTAGGATTTTATTATCAGCATCCTAAATTGTAACTTATTATACATATCTATCTTTGAATGCAGTTCGAATTTCAAACTTCGCGGGGGAGCGCGGCTAGTAGGTAAGTATCTAAAAAGTTTGCCGCCGTGAAACTACCTTTATCGTGTGGCTTTTGAAGCGCTCCGGACCCGAATCCGTGCCCCATTCGCTGTGATTTATGTGTACTTTGCAAGTTCATTTTGACGAGGTTTCTTTTGTTATTTGGAATAGTGCAATAATTCAACGTGTTCACAATTTAATGTAGTTTCTTGTGTGTTATTAATCTTTCTGTACAATAATCTCATAGTGTTAAGATATGAATATTTGTGAATAGTGACGTAACGAGACGGTTGGAGTCTTCAATTACTTTTAAAAAGGTTTTTACAAATTTTCTTTTCACTTTACATAATGATATTATTATGTAAAGTCAAAGAATATATTGTTTTCCACGTTTATTGTCAATATTTTGCAAAACAAGTGAGTAGTTTACACGAAATCTAGGTTTATATATAGGTTGCGCGCTGCCATGTTGGGTTGGAAAATAGAAATTGATAGCCTAATTCTATGAAGATATTTAAGTTATTTCTTTTACAGGACAGATATTTTTTTTAACATTAACTGATTACGTGGTTTACGTGCTGTCTAAAATCATATGAAACCTACCATTTTTATTGCTTATATTGGAAAATATAAAACATTTAATGCAAGTGAATAAAATATTTACAAAATTGAAATTGAAACTTAAATAACTTGGATCTAAAACGTGATATTCATTTAACAATGCATCTTCATCTATCGCCTAACTAATATATTTTATCATACTAGTTTTATAATTTTAATTAATTGCCTCAATTTTTTGTACTGACTCTAAAAGTGCAAAACCATAGCGCGCTATTTGCGGTTGGTAATTCCTGCCGATCAGCAGCGCTTTAGAGCCCGGTCATCGCGCGGCGACAGCGCCTGAGTGGTTACTAAAAGACTAGGTAGGTACCTACCTACCTCAAAAACAAACTTAACTTTGCAGTTCGATTCCTAGGATTCATACTGCATCGAGCGCAAAACTGAATTTTAAACACTTTTTTTTATAGACTTCCGAGAATTTATTTTCAATTTCCAGATTTATTCCTGTACAAGTACGGTTGGATCTTGCGTTTTGCCAAATTTTATAATATTAGGTCAACGGAAAGTACCCCATATGTTTTGATTCCCGTCTGAAATCGCAAAATGAACGAAAATTCGCAAATTTACGGTAAATCAAATCATTTCTTATATATTACGTATACCCTTTTAACTACTCATGTGGTAATATTATCTTCTGTTAGAAACATTGATAGATAAATCCGGGTAGTTGACTATAATCTGTGTGTAGCTAGTTCCATCTGTTGTCGAATAGTTTGGTAAAATGAAATTAGCACAAAAGCATAGAAAAAGTTTTCTGTTAGCGCCATCTATTGTTGAATAGTAAAATAAAATAACATAATTTTTCAAACAAAATTATATAATATAGATGGCACTATAAGTCTATTACTGCGGAATAGTGTTGTAAATTATTATATCGATAACGTTATTTGATCAAATCATTATCATCAATATCTTTAGGCTTATAAAGAATTTATTTAATAATCATTATTAATGCGTGTTGACTTTATAATAATCATTAATTAAAATGATTCATCAAAATTTAGAGACCGACCGAAACTGAATTTATAGTCGAAACCGTTACCAAATAATCGGCTCCGACCTCTGGTTCGACCTTAAAGCATTCAACCAACGCGAGAGGCCACCTGCAGGCATCCCCCTCTGCCAAATTTCAAATGATCCGCTCATACTGTTTGTGATTGTGTGCGTAGATTTATAAGCTAGTGGTCGGCATTATATTTGCGTGCGTGTATAAATTATGTTGCCTAACACAGCGCATTTTCCCCCCACCGAAAGTGGCAGACTTATTTGCATAGCTTGGTTTGGACCGGACCGAAACTCAAATAAATATCAATCATAATAACAATAAAAATAGTTTATTTTAAATTGTGTGGATTAATTACTAATTTTAATACCATATTAGTAATTAATCCATGCCAAAAGTGTATTAAAATTATTATATGAATATTGGTTGAAATTAAATATAAAATGAGGCCTAAATTAAGGCCGTTACCGAAACCGAAACGAATAAACAATAGCTTAGCTAGAGTCTCTCTCTCTCTCTCTCTCTCAGCCTAAAGACGTCCACTGCTGGACAAAGGCCTCCCCCAAGGATTTTATCCGTGGGGGGTTTTGCCGTAATCGCCACGCTTGGCAGGCGGGTTGGCGATCGCAGTGTGATGGCATAGTACGCGGAAAGATGCTGCTGCCCATCCTCCGGTGTTTTTAATCCCTTAGTCGCCTCTTACGACACCCACGGGAGCTACAGTCTAGAGTTCATTAATTAAAAAAAGGAATTATAGAGTTAATTTAAAAAATGTGATAACGTTAAAGTATTTGCAAGTTTGTTGCAGGCACATCACTATTGTTTGCGACAGCAGCTGGTACAAGCGTCAAACCAACGTCAAATGGAGTGACTTGCTTGACATGACACTTGTTTATCAAAACTTCATGAAATCAATACGCATTAAATTCTAAACAAAGTGAAATTGTTTGTCGGTTGTTCATTTTAGTTTTATCCAAGCGTTGAAGAACTCGTTTAGGAAACAAAGAGAAGATTTGTCGTCGAAATGACAAACACATTTGCTGTTTGTCTACTGATACTCTTTGGTACAAGTAAGTTGGAAATCGTTAATTAGCTTAGCTATTTTATTGTCCTTGTATTTGAGTAGATTTACATTTTCGCGTACTAAAAACTATTGAGTGCAGTAGGTGCATTTTCTAGCCATGCGAAACATCGGCATGCAAGGAACTCAATTATGATTAGTTTTCTGTTTTGTACCTACCCACTCACTCACTATTATTTTAATTTCCTACTAAATAATATACCTAAATATGTAGACCAAATAGAGAATAATCACCAGGCAAGCATGTTGAACAAAGAGAATATTTTATGCATAGAAAATAGGGGAGGTTTTTGTCCAGGCATGGCAGACCTACAGGTACTTAATAAAAAATAAAGAAGTATGTAGGTACCTAATTTTCGACTCATAAAATCTTCTACATTGTGCAGTTTTGATATTATTTACACTGGGTTTAGATATCAGGCAAAGAAATGATGATTACCAATTCTGTCTTCCAACATTTACTTTATCAAAATCAGGTAGACAATAAATAAATAAATATATACGGACAAATCACACAGATTGACAAGGTACAACAATACAATTCCAATTAACTGTTTATTTTACTAACAAAGAAGGGTAACTGTTAATTTTACTAGTTAATGTTCGGTATTTGTGCATGTAACTTATACATAACTACTGGTCATAGGTTATTATGTGACCATATTCCATTACAACAATAATAATAATTACTGATAATATCCGCTCAGCAATCTGCTTCTGTGTGCTATTGGTGAAACTCAATATGAAATGATATCCGCCTACTTTATTTATAAAAACATTGATATGTGGTTTTTATCCATTGTTTAAAAAGGTATATGTATATTAATAGCCGTTATTTAGACAATAATTTTACAGTTTCATTCACATTTTACGTTAGCAGCTACACAAAATTTATGCATCAACCCTGTCAGTATGCTTTATGAAAATCTAAATTACCAAACTATTATGAATGGCCCGACTATAAAATGGTGAATTGGACCAATCGTTAATTGGATTGCTAATTGCTAAAGATGAATTTTCATGACGTAACTCGGCTTAGCTAGTTGTTTCTGCTAACTACTTAGTTAAACAGTTTCATGATATGGAACTAATTCCACCTTTTTATCTTGCTATTACCATTGATCTGACCGATGGAACTAGTGTAACAATTTATGCAAGCCCCACAAGGTCGAAGATTATATTAACCTTAAATTCCTTTGTCCTCAGATTTGTCGTTTGCTCGACAAGTACCCAAGGAGTGCTCCAAAGGACCAGAATACTGGTGTCAAAGTCTCAAGTGAGTTCTTAATACCTATGGGGGATGTCTTTTTATATTACTAGCACTTGACCGCCTCTTATCAAGTTGCAACATTCAGCAGTTCCAGCTCTGTATAGAGTCAGAGTCCTTATAAAATATTTATTTCTAAACAATTCATTGCTTTGAAAAGTAAAATAACAAAAAAATGGAATGTAGATTCTAAGCAGGTTTTATATAATATAGAAATTAGATATGGTAAAAAAAAGATATAGTTTTGTATGGTGGTCTTATTTCTATCATCAATCAATACATATAATAAAACTGTAACTGGTCTGTGTCTGTACATAGCAAATGTTAAAAACTAGGAAGAGTCTTTATAGGGCCAATTATATAGTTAATAGAAGCCAAAACGTTTTTTTTTTTTTAATTTTTGTCTGTCTTTCTGTCTGTATGTTTGTATGCGCATCACGCAAAGACTACTAGGCCAAATTTGATGCGGTTTTCACTGTTGTATTGTTGAAGATCTAACTTAAATCTGACGTAGGTTTCATCTTAATCCGTCACTTAAAACTCGAGATATTAACAATAGTGTACGCGCCGTCGAAATTCGCGGGCACAGTCTGGTACTAAATAGAGTACCTTAATACTTACTGCATCTTGAGTGCACAAAAATCCGAAAAAGGTATTATGTACTATTTAAAAGTGGTAACAAAGGTTTTCTAGAAATTATTTTAATCTTCTGATTGACCTATCAATCACGCACCACATTGTTATCTAAGTAAATAATTAAATTATGTAAATCATTTGTATTGAGGTATTATGATTAATATAAACAACACTTATCTATATATTTATACTTAAGTACTCTTTGTCTGATGATAATTGGCATTTAAGTAATAAAAATAAATGATTCAATAAAGATATAAAATCTTCAGGTCATAATGGTAAATTTCTTTTGTTTTTATAGCCAAACTAGTATGGGCCCGTGACTTTATTTCCGTAGAAATTTCGGGAAATTCTCTCTTAGTGCATACCTACACTCCCTAAGGAACCTACATGCAAAATTTCAGCTTTTTACACCTAGTAGTTTTGGCCGTGTGTTGTCAGACAGTAACGCAGAATTTTATATAGGTATATTGATTTGTGAGGAATATTTTATACCGAAATGGCCTCGGACCCTTCTGACCCACAGGTTTTGACCCAGTCTCCAAAAAAGTGCCCGTATGACCCGCTTCTTTTTTTCATGTCCTTTTTGACCCGTTTTTCTAACAGGTACAGTCACTGCTAAAATTAAAGTAATAAGAAAATAATTAAAGATTTACAAAACAAGTTATGTTCTTTGCAGAATGAGTTGCAATCAATATCTACTACTTATTGTTTCAAAAAAGGGTTGAGTGATTATACCCAAGCTCTCAAATTTGATTCTTATGAATGAGTAGGTAGAGTATTATCAAAGTGGTCAAAAGGGTAGGGTTCTGTTGGTGAAATAAAACCAGATAAGGATTATAAAATATAATATTTATTACGATTTATAATTTTTGTTAAACACTTTGTAATCAATTTTTCTAAACAATGACCAATAGTTATGTCTTTATTGTAAAATTGTTGCAATATTAAAATAATTCTTTTATCTTTTTCAATTTCACTGTTTCGTTTTGAAGTTATATAAGTTATAAGAATATTTAAATCTTTAAATTTATCAGTAAAAAGCATCTGTATTCATATAAAGAGAACTAAAATCACACAGATGATATAAGTAAGTGACTAACACACACAGGTGACCGTCTAAGAATCAATGTATTCGAGCAACACGGACTCCGGGCCGCGCGCGGAAGTCCTTTTGCTCGAAGATGTCAACACAAAACTAAAAAAATCTGACGTTTCCGAGTCAAGAGTTACCCCAGTTGATAAAGGAATCATGGAAGTAGTGTACTTTGTACACAAAGGTACTTATTACTTCCATGAAATGAAATTAAAACTCAGAGTCGTTCCCCATTACTGCTGTCAAGTGACAGTTGATAGATAAGACATTTTATGAACATTTTGATGTTTGATTGACATTGACAGCCAGACCAGTCTAAAGTCTTTCTTTGTCGAAGTTGGGTGTTTGATTGATCAACGGATATTATTATTTATATAATTACGGGAGTCAACTTATACTAAATTTCTTCGTGACAAAAATGATATAGTATTTCGTTTTACATGTTAGACTCGTACTGTAGCTGTAGTGCTGCATAATTTAGTGTCGCATCAATGGCTTCTACGCCCAAGCAAGTCAATGGGTCCAATAACGGCCTCTTGGGAAAGCGGAAGAAGCCGAAGCGCTACCAAAGGATGCTATTTAACGAAATGGTTAGATAAAACAATGCAGCACATTCAAAGAGGCGACTCCGTAGGCCGTTGGCAAATTTTTAAATAGAATTCAACGGCCAAGTTCTCAGTTCAAAAGCGGTCCGGGGGCTACGAAGTCATATCTATATAATATGTACGATGCGCTGATTCCAATGTCTACGGTTATTTGCCTAATGCATTTCTACAATGCTATGGGTTTCTATAACCCTGAATATCGTTACCAGCCTGTTAACAAGAGTATACAAGTAAAAGTGCCACGGCGACGCAGCGATCAGAAAGCAGAAGAAGTGAATACAACCCCTAATAGTCCTACTGAGTAACATGAATTATTTGCAACCAAAGAATTTTACTGATAGTCAAGACTATGCGAGCTTACCACCGATCGTGACGTCATATACACGAATTACAGTGACTTGCATACTAATGATAAGGATGACTGTAGCAACACTAGGAGATATGACCCCTGTGTTACCGGATCAGGCCTAATGAGATGCAGAATCAGATTCGGAGTCAACCTAGTTCCTCTGGCAGCCAAATTGGCAGCCGCTATTAGGACATTTACTAGACCAAATAGCTTCACTTAAGTTGGCAAAATAGACTGAATAAAGTTATTTGAAACTAGAGGTGAGTACTTTTCTTTATTTTTATAAGAAACAATTAGTGGGGAACACAGTGAATCTTTTACACAGAAATATTTGATAATAACATGGTTAAACGATAGTTTTGGGGTTGCTGGAATTCCATGCAAAGCCTTCCTTGGTTGCACTCTGTTCTTTCACTTAAGTCTTGATAACTGTACTAGGTTTATCTTTGTCAGGTAGTCAACAGGTCTTTGGAGGCAAATCTCAAACAGTGTTATACAGTTTTTTGTCAATTTCTCCTAAAATTTCAGATTTTAAATTGCATAAATGGGCAGCTTATTATGTTGGTGAATCATTCTACCATTAAAGCAAAATTTTTATTTGAGCTCATTCAAACAGGTTTAATATTACTTAAGGATAAAGCCAGAAGGGCTGTTCATTGAACAATTTCCGCTGAGATGGCGTTGATAGCAACATTTTTCCGTTTTATTTTTTTTTGTTGCGTTGTTGCAGTACTTATAGGCAAACATTTTTGAATTGGCGAGCGGTAAACATACTATTTTATTTATTTTATGGCCTACGATTATATTTCAGTCAACATAATGAAAAAAAGCTTTAGAATAGAATCTGCCATGAATCTTCGTATCTCTACACTCACTCACACTACGACGAGAGCTTTCAAAATGACATTAAATATAGCGCAAAGCATTGTTATAAATTTAAAAATACGCTACTGAGATGGCACTTATTTCAAAAGAGTGTCTAACTACAATAATGCCAATCGGACTGGCTGGCAGCATAAGAAAAAAAGAAAAAGAAATTTAAAAAATACAAAGAAGCGAAAAAATAACCTATAATTTCTTGCTTGTCATTTGTCATATTTTGTAAGAAAGCAAAAAAATATATTTATGAAGAATTAATATAGGTACCTATGTAGTTCAAGTTCGTATCAATTGGACTCAGCAACGAAAAAAAGTCCTCCAGCGCGTTGCAATGTCTAGACTTTTGTTGCAAACTGTCAAAAAGCGCAAAGTTGAATATTTGGGACTCGTTTTGCGACACAACAGATATCAGCTGCTTCAACTTATGGGAAAAATAGAAGGCAAGAGATGTGTTGGAAGACGCAAAAAATCATGGCTGAGAAACATATGTGAGTGGACCAGAGTCACCACGGTTGAGGAGCTGTTTCGCTTAGCGACAAACAGAGAAGAGTTTGCGAATCTGACGGCCAACCTTCAGTAATGGAGAGGCACTAGTTCAGTAGTGCAAAATCATAATTAGTAATAAGAAACTGTAATTTAAATACCTATCTACCAATAGATTCAGCAGTTTGGATTTCACCACCTCTTAGATTCCCAACACAAATCTAGCAATAGTTCGAACATCCATTTTCAAAAATCAATCAGCAAGCAGCACCGCAGACGTTATGGTCATAATGTTCTATTGAATTGTATGACTAGAATTATATTTTTAAATAAAACTAAATAGTACATATTGTTGATTTTTATTTTTAGTAATAAAGTGGAAATTTATTTCCCGAACTTTTTTTTATTAAAGAAAACAAAAGATTAGGTATAGTTATTCCATTCCAACATAAATTGTTAAATATTGCAGTCATTATTCATGATGACTCCTTCATTGCTTGGAATGATGAATTCTTCATCACGACAAACCTGTGTTACAGTTTTTGTTTTTGTATTACAGAATTAGTGTATAAAGAAACACTTGTGCTGTGCATTTCCTGCCACAGTATTAACATTTGACACGTGTCAATACTATCGATAGTCCTGCAACGCTAGTAGATAGATATGTATATAGTGTAGACTTACATCGATACCACGACGAATATCGATATATTTTATTGTTGATATAAATTAATATCGTTTTTAAATATGCAACAAGCTAATTATTAAAAATAAAAAACACGACTGACAAGTTTTTACTCAAAAAGTATAACTATTTACAAACATAAGTAATATACATTTTTCAAATCGCCTTTTAAAGCCCTTCAATTTGATACCCCACTCGATAAGATTGATCAAATTTTATTGTTTTTTGGTCTGCTATTTATCGCATATATAATCCGCCATTTTGTTTTTATGATGACGTCATATAGCCTATGTCACTCGGAAGAATGCAAGGAATCTAAAAATACCTCTCACATCAAAATCTGTTAAGCCATTCAGGACTTATGGTGGAATAAAGAAACTTACATACATACATGAACCCTGAAAACATAACACTCCTTTTATGGTCAGTCGTGTAAAAATAAATCTGCAAACAAGCTAATTATTTAAAAATAAAAAACACGACTGACAACTTACATAGCCTATGTCATTCGGGCTAATGCAAGGAATCTAACAATACCTCTCACATCAAAATCTGTTAAGCCGTTCAGGACTTATGGTGGAATAAAGAAATTACATACATACATACATACATGAACCCTGAAAACATAACACTCCTTTTTGGTCAGTCGTGTAACCGTTCAGGACTTATGGTGGAATAAAGAAGTACATACATACATGAACCGTGCAGGACCTATGGTGGAATAAAGAAACTTACATACATACATGAACCCTGAAAACATAACACTCCTTTTTGGTCAGTCGTGTAATAATAAATGCGTATTTTATGCATAAAGTGAAAAAGTAATACACAGGTACCTTATTTACATTTTAATTGATAATTTGTTAATACTTATCCGAATCTGATCGATTAGATTCAGCACTGTCAACGGTCAATACATAATCACACTTTCAATGAAATGTATTTAAATAAAATCGGAAAAAAAATAATTAATATAAATATTATAAATCACGGAGGTCGAGCCCACCTCGACTTTATCGATAATTCAAAGTATCGATACTTCGTGCCCTAGAAGTTCTAGGATTAAATTAGACGTTCAGAAAACATGTTGTGAAATGCAAACTAAAAATAATTAATCAGTAATATTTGTTTTCTTTGAAACTAAATATAAATGTATGCACATATTCCTATAGTTTATTTTTTTGTAAATGAATACCTACGTGTATAATATCTACCTACTATAATGTCTTTTGATAAAGTATTTTCAAAATTAAATTGTTTAAGTTTCAGAACGAAAATTATGATTGTAAAAAGAATTATCTTTTTGGGTAAAAAAAGCAACGTTGCCATCCTACACCTCGCACAGATCGGCAACAACGTATCGATGAATGCCTGAGGTGAATTCGCACAAATATTCCAGTCCAGTCATATACGTAATGGCAAGCTTGTTGTAATATATTAAATCTAGGGTTCAGTACGTATTTTTATGAAAGATTTTTTTATGGTGAAATTTAAATTTGATAACTGGGACTTTTGAATATGAAGGCAGGGATATCTGAATATGACATCTTGACATCTGGATGTGAAGACCTGGGTGTCTGGTCATGTGCATATGAAATGCTGGACAGCTGAATATGAAGACCAAAGCTTCAGGAGATGATCACCTGAACATCTGGAAATGAAGATCTGAAAATGTGGAGCTGAAGACCTGGACATCTGGACATCACCTGCACATATAAATTTAAAGACGTGGGAGTCTGGTCATGTGGATACGAAAAACCTGGACAGCAGGACATAAAGTCCAGGACATCACATCCAGATGTACAGGTGATGTCCAGATGTCATATTTAGATAGCCTTGATATCCAAAAGTCCCAGTAATCAAATTTGAATTTCACCATAAAAAATCTTTCATAAAAATAAGTATATTGAACCCTAAATTGTATTTAATATTGAAACTTGCTATTTTATAATTTTTTTGCATTTCATGATTTTCTTTTGTTTTTCACGTACAGCCGATGGCGCTGTCAAGGCAAGCAACATCGAGGTAGCATGCATTTAGGTCTCAAAGTGCTTTTATATAAATAGTAGTAGTCAGTAGTTTGTAATAAATCTGCTAGACGTCGCCCCTAAATGCCACAAAATATTACGCACACATCAACAAGAATCTCAATTTTTGTCGTATTTTAAATGCCGTTTTTCTCGTAAATTATTATACATTATTATGTTAAATTCAACATGAGAGCACAATTACTTCTTAAGAATTGGAAATTCGATTTTATTATGAGAATCATTAACGAAGTTTAGAGCATTGCTGTAGAACAAAATGTATGGACAGCCAAAGCTTGGCTTTCACCTTAAAAAATGTTCTGACCCGAAGTGGGTCGTACGGGCACTTGAAAACGGGTCATAAGGGTACTTATATTCAGCGGGTCAAAAAATGCGGGTCAGAAGGGTCCGAGGCCACCGAAATACTTACAGAAGCTAAGTCAGCATCTCCGGGGTTAGCATCAATCATCTCTGTACAGTCTATTGACCATAGTGCTAAAGTCAAATCAAGGACAATTACAAGAAACAAAGTTGTGACATTGTCCTTTCCCTATTATCTCTTAAACTGTCGAAATTATTTTGTGAATTAGTCTTGCCATTGTAATGCTTGGAATCTTGGAATTGAAGGTAAAGGAAATTTATTAAGTACCTATCTAATTTGTGAGTGAAGTCACAGAATTAATTAAGTACTGGTGAAGTTTTTAAATTGATATTTAATTTAAAAAATCTTTACACAGGTTACCTTGTACATGATGATGTACATGTAATACGAAATATGAAATTTGGAAAGATATACTTAAATCCTACTAATATTATAAGTGCGAAAGTTTACATGTGACTTTGTGAGTTTGTGAGGATGTTTGTTACTCAATCACGCAAAATCTACTGGATGGATTTCGATAAAATTTGGTATATGGTTAGAAAAATACCTGGAATAGCACATAGGGTACTTTTATTCCCGAAATTCTAACGGGAGCGAAGCCCCGGTAGACTAAAATTAACCTTGGGGATTCAAAAAAAAAATCAAAAAAATTTTTTCGTATGAAAAACATACTCAGTACTTTTTGCCGCGAGCAGCAGGTAGTGCATGGATATTTGCTGAACCTACGGATATTTCCTTTTAACCATCTATTCATACACAAATATAGTATTCACTTGGCCCATATTATTGTTAAGTAAACGAATGATTCATTTTTATTGCATTGACTCACGTCACAGAATTAATATAAGTACTACGTACTCACGTGTGACTATTTACTTTGTGTAAATCGAACAACGGAAATTGGAAGTGAATAAGATATGAATTGTATTAATTTCATTTGATCGAGTTGTGCTAGGTTCGATTCCTCTCTTGTGATAATTGTACTTATTTTTCATTCTTACATGTTAAATCTGTCTGTTCGCAATAAACTCTAAAAGTACTGAACGGATTTTCAAATGGCTTTCACCAATAAACTCATCATGAGGAAGGTTTTGGTGTAAATATGCGGACGAAGCCTCTGGCCTAGTAAATCTATAAACGTTAATTGCTTTGGAAATTGTTTGATGTTTAACAGATACTAACAATACAACAGATATACCACGTATTTATCCTTTACGGAATAGACGAGCCAAGAGTCGTTCGACTCAAAGCCACGAACAATGGAAACCAATATTTCCTGTAATTGATAAACTTCATCTCACTTTTGGACCCCCAACAGTGTATGAGTCAAACTAATTCCAGCTGATCAAGGGAATCAAATTCTCACGATTACCCCAGGGTATAAATTGATGCAGTTTATGTCATTTACTTTGTAACTTCCGTTCGTGGCATTGTGATATACTTACCGTTATTCTATCCTAATATCACGACTTATCATAGGAAAGCTGAACTGAACCATGGATTTATCTAGGGAACTAGCAGAATCTACTAGGGAACTATAACAATCTCAGTGGTTTTTCATTGTTCATTTTTTTAACAAAATTTCACTATTGAAAGATCATAGTCACTGAAGCAGTGGATACCAGCAGGCTGAAGATTCTAGTGACGTCAAATTTGGGCTTAGGTATATCACCGAAAATGTTTTTCTTTCTAGTGCTTTCACACTAGTCTTCAAATGACGTCTGATAGGGATGAATGGAAGAAAAATAAACGTATAATATTATCCATAGGTATTATTCGGGGGCAGATCTGACCCCGAATTCTAATTCTGGGGGTCAGGTTTATTGAATTTGACCCTGACTGTGCTGACTTTATTCGGTATTACCGATACCAAATTCTCCATATACACCCGAGCACATACAACCTGACTCTTCAAAACCAGAGTGAACAGGCTGCTTCTGGGTAAGCTCGCTACATCGTAGACCTCATCTATGTCCTCGGGCAAGATTGTGGTTAAGAGCAAACCCATCTTCAATAAAAAAATATATAGAAACTACTGGAGAGTACTTTATATGAGAAATGAGAATTTAATTACCAGTACCAACCGGTAAATATTTTTTCTTTTTTCTTAAAAGTCTGTATGTGTATACTTTGTTAATTGCTAGCGGGTTGGGAGGTTTTAGATTGACTTTAGTGATCTAAAGTTGGGTTATATTTTTATTTTAATTTATTAATATTATATATTTTTTATATTAACATTATATTATATATTAGTTTATATTAGAACCTAGAACGTACAATAATGCTCGATGGACAGGAAGATTTATATCATTCTATGTCATCTAGCGATGACAGCTTTCATAGTTTGCCGACTCCTCTAGATGAAGTTCTTACATGTAACTTTAAGGATTTTTCCAAAATTTTAACGTTGTTCATATCAATGCTCAAAGCATTCATGCACATTATGCTGATATGTTGGCGACATTTGACGTCAAGAATATCCATGCTATTCTGGTATCTGAGTCATGGCTTAAGCCATGTCTCCCATCCACCTCTTACTCTATTCCTGGTTTCCAACTGCTTCGGGTTGATCGCACTGGCAGAGGTGGGGGCGGTGTTGCCATATATCTGCGCTCGCATTTTTCCTGTAAAATTCTCGACACATCCAAACCTACTGATGAATTTGAATATCTAATGATTGGAAGTCTCACTTTGTCATTCTAAAATTCTCCTTGGAGTCTTCTATAGTTACTCTTCTAGTGTTAATTATTTTTCTGCTTTCGAAACCCTTTTAGAAAACTTAATGCCGGGTTACTCTCAGACTATCATCATGGGCGACTTTAATACATGTATGAAGAAAGGCGATTCGAGATCGCTCAGACTTAAATCAATCGCTGATAGTTGTAATTTGCATATTCTGCCTCTTGATGTCACGCATCACTTCCCCGGTCATATGCCTTCTCTTCTTGATCTGATCCTTGTTTCCTCCCCTGATCTTGTCGCAAAATTTGGTCAATGCAATGCAGACGCTTTCTCCTATCATGACCTCATTTTCCTTTCTTATAAAGTTCGGCCCCCTAAATCCAAACCTAAAATCGTGATGCAGCGTAATTTTGGTGCTATTGACATTGAGACACTGCGCGAGGACGCTCGTAACTCTGATTGGCAGGCGGTTATAAGCGCGGGGTCTGTTGATGATCAAATTTATATGTTTGATAAAATAATTTTAGACTTGTACGATCGTCATGCCCCTGTGCGCCCGGTCCGTTTAAAATACTACCCCGCGCCCTGGCTAACTGATGAAATTAAACTGTTACAAGCTAAGAAAATAAAGCCAAAACAAAATTTTGTGCGAATCAAGGGTGTCGTGAAGCCTACGTACAAGCAAGAAATCATTGCAATAGGTTAGGGAAGCACAACGACGCCACATTCATCAATCTGTTCAAAATGGCGATCCGGCCAAAATTTGGAAATTTCTTTAAGACCCTAGGAGTTGGGAAAACTCAAGGCAAAACAATCCGTTGATCTAGATCTTGAAGCCATCAATAAGCATTTTTCTTCGTCTGTTGCTCTTGATCCAAGTATTAAATTAAATACTTTAAATTCCCTCTCTTCTCATCCCACTCCTAATATACAAACATTTGTTTTTAGTACAGTTTCTGCGTGTGACATTGAGAAGGCAGTAAATGCTATTTCGTCGAATGCTGTTGGTTGTGATAGCATTAGTCGGAAAATGATACTACCTATTCTGGATATCCTTCTCCCTATCCTAACCGTTATCCTAAATAATTCCCTTTCCTCGGGTGTTTTTCCAGCCTCTTGGAAGAATGCCTATATTACACCTATTCCTAAAAAGAATAACCCTAGTTCCTTAAGCGATTATCGTCCAATATCCATACTTCCATTCCTTTCAAAAGTTCTTGAGAGATTAGGTGCAGCAGCAACTCAACCATTTCCTTAATGCTAATAATCTGCTCAATCCCCTACAGTCCGGTTTCCGTCCAGGTCACAGTACGACTACTGCGCTCATTAAAATTACTGACGACATTCGTCGAGGAATGGACAACACTCAGCTGACTGTACTGACTCTTCTGGATTTTAGCAATGCCTTTAATACAGTTGATGTTGATATTCTGCTGGGTGTTTTGAGATCCCTCAACATGTCTCCTGCAGTTATCGGTTGGTTTCACTCTTACCTGTCTGGAAGGCAGCAGTGTATTCGCATCAATGATAATTATTCTTCTTGGTGCAATACATCTGCTGGTGTTCCACAGGGTGGTGTCTTATCTCCTCTTCTCTTTGCTCTGTTTATTAACTCTATCACTATTGATCTTCGCTCTTCCTGCCACCTTTACGCGGACGACCTGCAAATTTACACGCAGGCCAGTATTGAAGACCTCTCCTCGGCAATTAAAACTACCAATGAGGACTTAGAGCGCATTTCTTTTTGGAGCAAAAATCATGGCCTTCTAGTCAATCCCATCAAGTCCCAATGTGTCATCGTTGGTAGTTCTAGGCTTCTATGTAGACTGGATTATGAACAGCTGCCACCGGTCGTATTTAATGGAACTATTATTAAATACAGCAACCATGTCAAGAATCTTGGTCTACATATTGATAGCTCACTATCCTGGTCAGTGCAAATAGCAGAGGTCAGTAGGAAAACTTTTTCTGCTTTCTGGGCTCTTCGTAGGCTTAGTAAATTCTTGCCAATTAGCACCAAGATTATGCTTGCTCACTCCCTACTTTTTCCAATCCTTGATTACGCAGATGCGTGCTACCTTGATCTCACCGAGGAGCAATTAAATAAGCTCGAGCGTCTTCAAAATCTCTTTATTCGATTCATATATGGTCTTCGTAAATATGACCATGTTACTCAATTTCTGCACTAAACTCGAGTGGCTCCCTATTCGTCGGCGCCGTGACTGGCATATCCTTTCCTTATTATTCACAATTCTTTTTAAACCTACCTCTCCTAGCTACCTTAAAAACCTGTTCAAGTTTCGCAGTGAGACCCAGGGTCGTTCATTGCGAAGTACAGAAAAAGTCCGCCTCATTACCCCAGATCACAATACTCAATTTTTCGCGAAGTCATTTACTGTACAAGCCGCCCGTCTTTGGAATGCGCTACCATACTCCATCCGGTGTGCACAAACCCTAAGCAGCTTTAAATCTCAGGTTAAGTCGTATTACTTATCTCTATGATTATTTCTTCTTTGTCTTGCTATCTCCTTCTTTTTCTATCTTTTGTTTACGTGTACGTTGTTCGCATAATTCCCTTTTGTGTAATGTATATATATATATATATTATATGTATATATGTAGGTTTATTGAATTATAGTATTGTATGTAGGTTTATGATAAGTTAAATGTATTTATATATAAAATCAGTCTATTTTACTATTTTTCTCCTTAACCCAACCCGCACAACATAAATTTCGTCTTCAGCAATTTCTCAATTGGTTGCCTGGAAGAAATTGCTGTCAGCGATAAGGCCGCCTTTTGCGCATCTTCCTTTCTTTTTTTAGTTGTAAGTTACTTTATGTACCTTAAAATGTAATTTCTTGTGTGTGAATAAAGAATTGTTGTATTGTATTGTATTGTAACAAGCTCTGCTATAACTTATTACACTGGTCTTAAAAGAAAATGGCAGGAGAATGATGATAGTACGCTCTCACACACATCCATATTTATTAAACATCACATCTGTATATAAAACACTTATTCACTCATAGCAGTGCGATATCTTTTAACCTCGGCCCTGCATGTCTAGTTTGGTCTTTGGTTGAGTCATGCCTAGTACTTATATAATGCCTACTACGTATAATATGAATCACTGGAACAGACTATGGACTTAAAAGTAGGTACGGTCCATTTATTCATAATTGTCCTATTATGAATAAATGGACATGAATAATCTTCACAGTACTTTTTGTTGAATTTTGTTGAAAATAAATCAAATATTAGTTCAAACCTAAACATTCTAAAGTATAACATTTATTAACCACGAAAGTAATTTCCTTAAAAGTCTATTTCAATTTATATTGTTGTAAAATCATAAAAAGACATGGTAAGATTGTTTACTTAATAGGACAATTATGAATAAATGGACTTTATGTAAACTGCGCTCTGGCCACGGGTTCTACTGTCTTTGTCCTACCAATCGGACCACATGAACTTTGTTCGATTAATTGAACTACCAGGAATTGTAATTCCCCTTCTTCCTACCGATCGAACCAAATGAACTTGTTTCCTATTAGTTCTATTATTCAGACTACTACAGTAATTCAAAGTTCTTGCACAGTCTCGAATATTATATGTAAACATATCGGTCTATAAGGCAATGTAATAAGGTCTAGGTGCTTGTGACTGTACTGGATGGAAGGAAGAATTTTTCGATTCAGGGGGTCTAAAACGGCGCGTTTGATGAATAGGAATATGATCCATTTCTCATTTCCTAAATATTTAAAAATGAACCTTATTCTACCAATCATAAGGTTCATTTTTAACATTTTTTCATCCCGGGGAAAAAGCACTGTTTTCCTGGAAAATTCACGCGGGCGAAGCCGCTTGCAAAAGCTAGTTAAGTATATACATATGTAGATTGATTTAAATTTTAATCCTTCTTCCTACTGTTCCTACTAATATTATAAATGCGAAAGTTTGGATCTGAGTTTGTGAGGATGTTTGTTACTCAATCACGCAAAATCTACTGGACGGATTTCGATAAAATTTAGTATCTTCTTCTTGTAGTGCCTCTCCATTACTGGAGGTTGGCCGTCAGTTTCGCAAACTCTTCTCTTTTCGTCGCTATGCGAAACAGCTCCTCAACCCTGGTGACTCCGGTCCACTCACGTATGTTCCTCAGCCATGATTTTTTGCGTCTTCCAGCACGTCTCTTGCCTTCTATTTTGCCCATCATTATAAGTTCAAGCAGCTGATATCTGTCGTGTCGTAACACGTGTCCCAAATATTCGACTTTGCGCTTTTTGACAGTTTGCATCAACAGTCTAGACACTGTAACGCGCTGGAGAACTTTTTCATTCAAATTTGGTATACGGGTAGAAAAATACCGGGAATAGCACATAGGGTACTTTTTAATCCGAAATTCCCACGGGAGCGAAGCCTCGGGGCGCGGCTAGTCATCATCATCATATCGAGTCAAAATGGCAAAAATTAGATTTTTTTAACCAGCATTTGGCCACTTCCACCGCCTTATCGTTGGCTTCATTCAGGTCCTCCAAGGTACAGGAGAAAAGGCATTTGGAAAGGACGGGTAGTTGGGGCAGGTTAAAAAATGAGCCATAGATTGGACGGCTTAACAGGCTAATAATACATGAAATCCTTTGTCACAGGGTCGGCGCGCAATGCGGGGCGGTGGGTCACTGCATCGGCACAGTCTGGGAGACGAAACTGGCTAAGGTTCGCCACAATGAAGTGGCTGCAACCTTCGTCAGGCTCTTCCAGGAGCTCAAGGATATGAAGGACATGCTCAATGAGGTTTGTTCCTTGTTTCTTTAAATTTTAATTTATTTTAGGGAGATATTAGGAGCACCCATAACCGGAGAGCATGTATGAAGAGAGTGATGAGTGTAGGGGAAGCAAGAGAGATCTGTAAGGATCGTAGCAGGTGGAAATCGCTAGTCTCTGCCTACCCTTACGGGAAAAAGGCGTGATACTATGTATGTATGTTCTTTAAATCCTTCCTCAACTTCCTCACCATATTGACGTCACAGTGTCGGTGTCTCATTTGTGTCTCAAGATCCAAAGAAATTGAACTAAAGCGACAAGATCTCTGTAAGATTTCTATGTTTTATTACGATTTCTTTGACTTTTGAGACCCAACTGGGGCACGATATAGTACGTTTGTAACTTGTAGAATCAAGGACCAGAGGGTCGGTCTTGCAATTTTTTTTATTACATGTATTGTACCTACTAAAAACAATTAAAGAGCGCTTATCTTGATGTCTGTAAATGACGATTTGTTTAATAATATTTTTAATATTTTGATTTTATCTAATTAATCGAAAGCAGATAAAAAAGACGTGAGCAATCCCACGCATCGGGAGGACAGCAGGTGTAGCCGTTTTATCAATTATGTTCTTTATCACAATAAATACAAAGTCCATGTTTCTCTGTTCTTTAATAAATAACCATTATCTGTTCTCATTCAATAGAGATGTTGACAACTTTTTTTCTTTTATTAAGGAAAACATTTTTATGACAAACTGTTATTAGTTTTTTCGCTTTAATTAACAAGTTATATCAAACCAAAAGTATTCAGTTCCCGAAACACGCCGACAGGTACCGAATAATCCCGAGCACTTGTGACATCACTGCCTATTAATTTCTACTTAAAGCTCCGCTCTCTACCCGTGGATCCTAGAGTTTGTTCATGAGCCATTCGTCTTTTTCGGCCCTGGGTTATTTTTAATTTAATTCTTCCTACCTTTTGCCTGCCACTTGAAAGGTACCCTATGTCCTTCTCAGTACTTCTAACTACTAACCGATACTTTCCGGTACTTTATATGAGAACTAGCTTTTGCCCGCGGCTTTGCTCGCGTGAATTCCCACCGGACAGTGCTTTTTCCCAGGTGAAAGGTAGCCTATGTCCTTCTCAGTACTTCTAACTATGTGTGTGCGAAGTTTCAGGAAGATTTGTTCAGTAGATAAAGCGTGAAGAGGTAACAAACAAATAGTTAGGATATCTTTTCAATTAAAGCGAAAATTAAAAAACTAAAATCTCTTTACTATAAAACTTGTACATGATCTTTCCATTTATTGAATAACTAGCTGTTATCCGCGGCTTCGCCCGCGAAAAAAAGGATCACCTAATCGTCATCGGGCTCCTGTGAAATTGTTGCTTGAGCAAAAAAAAATGTCAACTTCCCTATTTGCAATGAACATGTGTTGGTAGATGTTGATTACACTGTAATATGAAATTCCCCGTCGCAGGAATACCTCGACCTCCGCGTGCAATCAGCCTGCCATGACGTGCCTGACAACGCCATTGCCAAGATCTGCAAAGCCAACACGGCGTCCTTGCAGGAATACCTGTTCAAGGTTCTCCAGTCCAACACAAGTCCAGATGTAATGTGCCAGGTTATCGGAATGTGCGATAATGACAAGATCGACAGCATTTTAGCGAAGAAGGTAGGTTCTTCCAGTCTTCTAGCTGGATTCTATGATATGTGGACTGTTAGAAGTAAGGTTCCTTACCTTACAGTCTTCTGGTGGATTAACATCTGCAAAGACAATACTGCGTCCTTGCGGCAGTACCTGTTCAAGGTTCTCCAGTCCAACACAAGTCCAGAAGTGATGTGCCAGGTTATCGGCATGTGCGATAATGACAAGATCGACAGCATTTTAGCTAAGAAGGTAGGTTCTTCCAGTCTTCTAGCTGGATTCTATGATTAGTGGACTGTTAGAAGTTACTTAGTCTTCTAGCTGGTGGATTAACCTTTGCAAAGACAGCACGGCGTCCTTGCAGCAGTACCTGTTCAAGGTTCTCCAGTCCAACACCAGTCCAGAAGTGATGTGCCAGGTTATCGGCATGTGCGATAATGACAAGATCGACAGCATTTTGGCTAAGAAGGTAGGTTGTTCCAGTCTTCTAGCTTTCTATGGTTAGTGGACTGTTAGAAGTAAGGTTCCTTACCTTACAGTCTTCTGGTGGATTAACATTTGCAAAGACAACACGGCGTCCTTGCAGCAGTACCTGTTCAAGGTTCTCCAGTCCAACACCAGTCCAGAAGTGATGTGCCAGGTTATCGGCATGTGCGATAATGACAAGATCGACAGCATTTTAGCTAAGAAGGTAGGTTCTTCCAGTCTTCTAGCTGGATTCTATGATTAGTGGACTGTTAGAAGTAAGGTTCCTTAGTATTCTAGCTGGTGGATTAACATTTGCAAAGACAACACGGCGTCCTTGCAGCAGTACCTGTTCAAGGTTCTCCAGTCCAACCCTAGTTCAGTAGTGATGTACCAAGTTATCGGCATGTGTTCTTCCAGTCTTCTAGCTGGATTCTAAGATTTTAGAGACAAAAAGATTGGTATAGTTTAGGTTCTTAGATTTTAGATAGGTAAAGGCTAAGAATAAAAGGCGAGACGCCTTCGACGGATTTCTGCAAGGGTGGCAACATACTACCATCGACTGAAAGTTGTGGAAGGAGAATAGGGAGGCCTTTGTCCAGCAGTAGGACCTGATGCCAGGCTAGTTTAAAAAAGGCTTAGAAATTAAGTTCTCTGTCATATACCTGGCATATCTCAGCATACTGGCTCAGGGGGTTCCCTTCTAGGTATAAACCCCATTGCTTGGGTGGGTCTGGTGGTGTAAAATAGTCATCAAAAATTACATGTTTTTGCACAAGTATATTAGGTTCTTATTGTATTAATTAACATAAAAAATAGTATTCAAGTTTGTCTTATAAAGGCGAAATGCAGACAAGCTATAATCTACACCTAATTAATTTTACGTACATTTTCAGAAACAATACATACATGAAATTGTGTATAAATGTCGCTAACTGCTACCACTGTTGTTTGACATACTTATCGGAATATTAATCGCGAACGAGTAGGTATATCGTATAATACATAAATGTGTTGTATAGCCTATCCGGTGATATTGGCGGATTTAAAGGTCGAATGGATCTATTAGTAAATTTATTGTTTCTTTTACATACATAACTACTGGTGCGCCCTGTTGCTGTAGAAATTTTGGGATAAAACATTCCCTATATTCTACACGTCTATCTAATTTCATCGAAATCAGTCCAGTTGGATTTGCGTGATTGAGTAGGTAACAAAAGTACTCACAATTTATGTATATTCAAACTTTCGCATTTTTATATTAGTATAAAATATTATTATAGTGACAATTGATACAAAATTGTGACCAAACTTGTTTGTTTACAGAACAAGAAGGCAGCAATAGTTCCAGCGAAACATACCGGTGAGTTTTTATTACAACTTCTACGTATGTTCTTCAGATGTATCATTATTTTACAATGGGGAGATGTTTTAGTTGGTCACTGGCCCTTCCTTATGGACGGAGAAATAGGATGGGCCCTGCATGACCCACCATGTGGGCCCAATGGGGGTTGATGGGTATTATCACGCTAGACTTTATAGTACTAGCTTTTGCCCGCGGCTTCGCCCGCTTGAATTTCCCACGGGAACAGTACTTTTCCCGGGATGAAAAGTACCCTATGTCCTTCTCAGTACTTCTACCTATGTGTATGCGAAAGTTCAGGAAGATTGGTTCAATAAATAAAGCGTGAAGAGGTAACAAACAAACAATTAAGTAGTTAAGGATTTGATTTTATCGACCGCGAATACAGCCAGTACCACGGTACCTTCCGTAGCATTAAAAAACTAGAGATAATACATTTTGGTCACCCATCCCGTGACCGACCATTACGAAAGTTACTTTACCGCCACTATCGCAGGCTGAGCGCGCGAACCACTGCGCTACCGAGCTCCACTCCATATGGTTCGAATTATACCATATACCTGTGGTTTTGTTCACAGAACACCTGCTAGGCGCTAAACAATGCACGTGGGGACCGTCCTATTGGTGCAGCAACTTCAGGTAATACTCCACACAATACACTTCCTTCGCTGGTTTAACCAGACACAATAGACGTTTTCTTGTTATCTAAGAAACACAGATCGATCTGTTTTTAAACTTTTGCTTTGCATAGTTAGAAGTAAATAACATACAGGTTTTAAATGCGCACGTGTGTACTTTTCTTTTTAACTACGTTTCGGCACTGTTACAAGATGCCGTGGTCACGACTGATTGACTCAGCAATGATGACAGTAGACGTTTTGGAGTTATGATGGAATACTCACATGCATACAATGGGCCCTGAAAACGTAATACTTTGCACAGTCATGTAAAAAAGTCGTGTGTGTGTCGTGTTTGTCTTTTTTTGCCAGTTTCATAGTTAAGTAAGTCACCATGACACCTCAATGAGTTGTACTTTAACATGGAGTTAAGTTGTTTGACGCAATACCAACCGCTTGCAACAATATTTATGTAATTCAACTCGGCACATAGTGTTAGGGCTGTTTTCTTATCGATGTCGGTATATGATCATTTCAAGTAATTACGCATTAAATTGATTTCTATGAAATTTCGTACACAGATAGAATATAACCTCGAAAAGGCCTTGTTCTTTCCCGAAATTCCCTCGTTAGGGAAGTACTGGGGAGCAGCTAGTTTAAAATTTAAATATCAGCAATTTTTCCCAAAATTTTGGCCCATCTTTTTCCAAAAAGAGTACCGTAAAAGGGGGAAGAGTCACGAAAATAGGCCTGAGTAAAGATCTTACGTTATTAAAGTTTATTAATGGAGATTATAAGGTGGAGGCTTTAGCCCAGCAGTGGGACCTGATAGCTAAATAAAAAAAAAAACCGGTACGTTAAGTAATTTTCTGACGTCAACTAAGTATATGACGATTTAAAAGTGCTATTTTAATTGCTTCCATGCTTTTCTGGGAGCGAAGAAAAAACATAGAATGTGCCAGCTGCTTTTCTTTCCGCGCAGATTGTAAAAGTCAATCGAGGGAAAGGGCTTTAAACTGGGGATTCCTCCACTCGTAGGCGATGGGCTAGCAACCTGTCACTATATCTCAATCTCCATTTCATCAGAGAGCCTACTATTCAGCTAAGCGTGGCCTTCGAGTCTCACGACTCTTGGCTCTGTCTACCCCATAAGGGATAAAGACGTGAATCTATATATGTATGTATTTTAATTGCTAAAAAGTGAAATAAAACCATTTTCATTTCATTTCGTCGAATCACCGGTAACCCTATCTAACCGAAGTCGGTTTGATTTCACTCTGTATAATTCTCACTGTTATACAACAAGTAACGCGATATAGCGAATCGATCAGACCACTTTGTTATTCCATTCGGTTCCGGATTGCATTGTCTTCTACCGATGTTTGGTGTTCGTTGTAGCTCAGTTATTGACTTTGTACGTAGTCTTGGGTTTGACTTGATATGACGAAATGAAAAATGATCTTTTGTACATTATTTTAAATCCGAAGATGGTATATAATCGTGTTTGGTATATAATCAATGTATGCAAAATTATGTCGTTTCTGTCACTATATCTGAATCTCCATTTCATCAGAAAGCCCACTATTCAGCTATGCGTGGCCTTCGAGTCTCACGACTCTTTGCTCTGTCTACCCCGTAAGGGATGAAGACGTGATTGTATGTATGTTTCTGATTGAGCGACTGACAGACAACGCACAGCCAAAACTACTGGGCGCAGGAAGCTGAAACTTGGCATGTAGATTCCTTAGGGAGTGTAGGTGAGCACTAAGAGATGATTTCCCAAAATTTCCACGGAAACAAAGCCCCGGGCACATGCTTGTATACAATATAATAATTTTATTTTGTACACAATAGTCAACTTACAAGCCTTACCTTATAGACGTAACACATGAATCATAAATTGATTCAGGTGTTAGCAAATTCGCAAAACATTCATGATTATATTAATGAATCCTTATTTCCCTTGCGTCATGTTATAATATGGGATCTTTTTGTTTTTAGTTTTCTAATATTTGTAGAGGGAACGTTTAGGAAATGCAAATTTTAGGAAACTTAACTACTATTTCATCTATCATATCACCAGGGAGCCTGGTGACCTGTATTACAGGAGGTCTAACCTATCTATCTCAGGCACCAGTTCTCTCCTCTTAGCTTAGGTCCTTTGCCTTGTACTTTGCTTACGACTGATCCTGCTTCGATCCTGATTCGAATTTGATTTTTTTTTCTTAACCAATTAATTGTGGTTGTGGATCACAAACATAACATGTTTTATTATATTATTTTTTCTTATATTTTGTTTTATTTTTGACTGTACACAATCTAGTGTATGTATAAAGTTAATAAATAGCCCCTCTGGCATGTTAGGCGACCAAGACTGTTTCATGAGTTTCTTTCGGCATTTCTTCTCAGCAGTGGTCGTTCCGAAATGCTAGTAGTTTGTAGCTTTGAGACATAATATATTATGATTAAATAATTAGTTATCGACGTGAAAAAGAGCCTTCTTTGAAGGCCAAGTTTCAATAAAAAAAAATTAACTTTGATTCAAATATTGTAAACCTAATTTGGAGAGAAAAATAAATGATTTCTTTATTTTTTATCATAGCTAAGACATCTGTCAGTTCTATACATATTTGCAATGCCTTCACTTACTTTGCTAGCTTAGCAACCCAAAGGGGATCTTGACCTTCGGTACTGGTATTCTCCACTCTTATCTATTTTGTGCCACGTCTGGCCAGACTTTAAAAATTTACCTTATAACATCTCTAATAAGGTTTATTTTTAAGTATATTTTAGACCCTCAGGCTTCTTAGTACAGTCGAGGGCAGATCGGTGGGGTAAGAGGGTCAGTTTTATCTGCTCCCGACGGGTCTCTATTGTTTCCCCTAATTTTTTGTACTCCTAATGTAGTTTGGTGCACAAACTTTTAGTACAACATTCATTCGTACATTTTTATGAAATTTAATTTAGTTTAGCCTATTTTTGATTCGCCTAAGTTTTTATCGCCGTATATTTACTTTCCAAATAAGTCATTAGGCCTAATAATTGATTATTTCTAATATTCACAAATACTAATTAATATTTCGTACAAACCAATTAAGCACAAAATTGTAACACCTAATTATTTCTGTTATAATAATTTCTGATAATTATTACAAAGTATTTAAATCTAATAGGGGGGGGACAAAAATTAAACATTGATGGATTTGTGTTTGATAAATGTCGAGAAGTAAAAGAAAGTTATATTAGGCATGTTAACTAAAGCGTGCAGCATGCAAGCAAGCGTGCAGCATGCAAGCAAGCATACAGCATGCAAGAAAGCCTGCAGCATGCAAGCAAGCATGCCACATGCAAGCAAGCATGCAGTTGCATGCGGCATTCAAGCAAGCATGCAGCATGCAAGCAAGCATGCAGCATGCAAGCAAGCATGCAGCATGCAAGCAAGCATGCAGCATGCAAGCAAGCATGCAGCATGCAAGCAAGCATGCAGCATGCAAGCAAGCATGCAGCATGCAGCATGCAAGCAAGCATGCAGCATGCAAGCAGGCATGCAGCAAGCAAGCATGCAGCATGCAAGTATTTCTGGGTGGCTCCACCAGAAGACTCTTCTGGTTCCGCGCGAAGGAATAACACTCTAGTATAGGGCAAACTTGAGCCACGTGAAGTCGGGGTGCTCTAAGTCGGATCTGTGACTTATGAAGATTTTTAGGGATTATTATTAGTAGTGCATTACATCATTCACATCATTCTGAAAATGATTGACGATAGACTGGCCTGTCCTTATCTCCGGCACTGCTGTGATAGACATATCACAGTACCCATGCCGGTAAGAAAGTACTAATAGTAATAATTAAATTTACTAATATTCAATTAGTTATAATTATAAGAAGTGATTATTATAGTAAGTAATAATTGTCTCAAACAAATTTATACGAGGATATCGTTAGGTGTAAAAAATTAAAAGCCAAACGATTTTAGAACATCTAATAATACAGACTCAAAAATTGCATGTAATAATTATTAGGCTAAATTATTATTGTGCAAAAACATCAATTAGGCGAGACAATAATTGTGCATAACATGTTTAGGCCAATAAGGTTCGGCGAAGTGAAATTAGAGACAAACATTTTAAGCGAAACAAAGGGCACCCGCTCCCGACTGTACATACACCTTAACGCGTTGACAAACTAATCCTATGTTAAAATCTATTCCCCTCGTTTAGTACCGGTCGGGAATGCCACGCCACCAGCCACTGCGCGACCAAGGTGTGGCCCGCGATGTCCTTCCCCGAGGACACCGACAGCATCTGCAAGATCTGCACGGACATGGTGCAACAGGCCCGCGACCAACTGTTGAGCAATGAGACACAGGTACATTGGTAATCTATACTAGTAGTAGAATGCCACGCCACCAGCCACTGCGTTACCAAGGTGTGGCCCGCGATGACCTTCCCCGAGGACACCGACAGCATCTGCAAGATCTGCACGGACATGGTGCAACAGGCCCGCGACCAACTGTTGAGCAATGAGACACAGGTACATTGGTAATCTATACTAGTAGTAGAATGCCACGCCACCAGCCACTGCGTTACCAAGGTGTGGCCCGCGATGACCTTCCCCGAGGACACCGACAGCATCTGCAAGATCTGCACGGACATGGTGCAACAGGCCCGCGACCAACTGTTGAGCAATGAGACACAGGTACATTGGTAATCTATACTATCTATACTAGTAGTAGAATGCCACGCCACCAGCCACTGCGCGACCAAGGTGTGGCCCGCGATGTCCTTCCCCGAGGACACCGACAGCATCTGCAAGATCTGCACGGACATGGTGCAACAGGCCCGCGACCAACTGTTGAGCAATGAGACACAGGTACATTGGTAATCTATACTATCTATACTAGTAGTAGAATGCCACGCCACCAGCCACTGCGTTACCAAGGTGTGGCCCGCGATGACCTTCCCCGAGGACACCGACAGCATCTGCAAGATCTGCACGGACATGGTGCAACAGGCCCGCGACCAACTGTTGAGCAATGAGACACAGGTACATTGGTAATCTATACTAGTAGTAGAATGCCACGCCACCAGCCACTGCGTTACCAAGGTGTGGCCCGCGATGACCTTCCCCGAGGACACCGACAGCATCTGCAAGATCTGCACGGACATGGTGCAACAGGCCCGCGACCAACTGTTGAGCAATGAGACACAGGTACATTGGTAATCTATACTATCTATACTAGTAGTAGAATGCCACGCCACCAGCCACTGCGCGACCAAGGTGTGGCCCGCGATGTCCTTCCCCGAGGACACCGACAGCATCTGCAAGATCTGCACGGACATGGTGCAACAGGCCCGCGACCAACTGTTGAGCAATGAGACACAGGTACATTGGTAATCTATACTATCTATACTAGTAGTAGAATGCCACGCCACCAGCCACTGCGTTACCAAGGTGTGGCCCGCGATGACCTTCCCCGAGGACACCGACAGCATCTGCAAGATCTGCACGGACATGGTGCAACAGGCCCGCGACCAACTGTTGAGCAATGAGACACAGGTAATTTGACAGTAAAACTACATATAAAATTGATCCCTTACTTAAATATACATTCAGAACTAACCGCTGAACTTGAAGTTTTGCAGGAAGGTACTTATATAGCGTAACCACTGTCCTACGTGGACTTCAAATGCGACAAATGTGGCACGATGCGACGCCGTGCTTCACGCGGTAATGATAATATTTACACTCAACAACGCCGCCAACATAGGCTACTAGTATACGTCCATACATTTGACATTTACGCATAGCTCGGCGGCCTGCGCTGCTTTGTCGCATTTAAAGTCCAAGCAGGACAGAGGGTGAGTGGGTACTAAGAAAATTTTTTTGGAAATGCGGGTGGTATTTCCAAAATTCCTTTCTTAGTACTAAGGCGGTAAGAAACAAAATTCACGCTCTCGAAGCAGATGGCGAAATCTAGTAAGAAATAAACTTAATTTTTTGTTTCTTTTTATACAGCTGACATGGCCTATAATGGCCATTCACATATTTCATACAAAGTAAAAGTTATCAGCATCCCAGAGTATGAACAAAACAATCTGGGCGTGGGTTATCGGTCAGCGACTCCAGATTTGGGCACAGCGGGATGTTTGATTAACTTTACGAGATAAAAATGAGACGCGCATACTTCAAGTTGGTTTTGGTCATACGTTATTAATTGTGATTTTTTATTAATACTTGATAATTAATAATGATAACACCAATCACATATAACAGTAAGTCAGTCAGCATTCAATCACACTATCACACTAATCACACTAAGGGCTAAATTTTCAATCATCAAGAAATGTTATCAACTAGTTAAATTATAGAATGACTAAAATAAGTTGACAGCACTGCGTCAGTTGCACTGTAGGCATGACATGACCCTACAATTTAGTCGGTCAGATAACATTTATTTGATGATTGAAAAATTTGCCCTAATATTATTAAGAGGAATTGTTCGTGAGTTTGTTTGTAAACATCGGAAACCGATTTAAAAAATTCTTTCACCAATAGAAAGCTACATTATACCTGAGTGGCATATACAAGAGAGTGTGTATTGTGTGTGTATAGTGTGTGTGTGTGTAATTGTGTATGTATGAGAGTGTATGAGTGTGTGTAGAGGAAGTGTTTGTAAGTTTGCGAGTTGTAGGGGGGTAACTTCTGAACAAATTTCAAAAATTCTTTCACCAATAGAAAGCTACTATTAATCTGAGTGACATACGCTACAATTTATGTATGTACAGTCAAGCGTCATAAGTGCAGTCATACCTCGAAGACCTTATTGCCCAGCCTTAGTGATCATAATGCCTTGTAGATTCTGACTGCACTTTTGACTCTTGACTGTACCTCTCGAGCGAAGCCGGGTTGGGGCGCATAGAGATAGAATTAGTTAAAAGGTCAATTGACACTTGAACCCTAGTGTTAGAGTTATACGAGCGCCTAGATTGTTTTGTTATGTGGAGCCTTGATTACATTTCGCTGCAAGAATAGGCGTTAAAATACGTGGCCATTGGCGCCTGTTTATACAAATAAAAAGTTATGATTAATACTAAACACCTGACCTATTCCAGGTGTTATTCGTCATATATTTTATACTGAAATACTTGACTAATAATGGTAAAGATAATGGAAACAAATGATTAAAATGATAAAGAACTTAGAGTATCAATAGGAAAACGTGTTTTTATTTTGGCGCAGCCAAAACTATTTGGCGTAGGAAGCTGAAATTTGGCATGTAGGTTCCTTAGGGAGTGTAGGGGAGCACTAAGAGAGGATTTCACGAAATTCCCTTAGTAACAAATTCCAGACCCTGCTAATATCAGTATATATATTGTATAGATCAATTGTATTATTATGGCACTATTTTGGTCTTTAAACTGTAGTATTATTTTCTGTATATTTATATCTGTACATGACTGTTGCTATGAATAAAATAAAAATAAAATTATTATATTTGTACACAGGAAGAACTAAAAGAAGTATTCGAAGGCTCCTGCAAGCTGATACCTATCAAGATCGTCACTAAGGAATGTATCAAATTGGCCGATGACTTCGTTCCGGAGCTGGTGGAAACTCTCTCGTCCCAAATGAACCCTCAACAAGTGTGCTCGGTGGCCGGACTGTGCAATAACGTCAGGATCGACCAGCTGCTTGACAGATATGTAAGTGTTACGTCACTGTCAGATTTATCTAGATTGTCACTTAGGAATCTGTCAAACTGGCCGATGACTTCGTTCCGGAGCTGACTATCATAGAGTATCACAGAGAATTATCTAGATTCTAGAAGATATTACTCCAGGGCAGATACTGAAATTCTGCAAAGCCACTGGAAGATTCACTGGAACATTTTTTCGTTAGTTTTCACTCTATCCGTAGCAAACCGTCAAATTGTAAAAGAAACGACAGAATGTACAATCTGTATTCCTGGTTGGATTTAACCTTAGAGCACTTAACCAACAGGAGAGTCCTTCAGGAATTAATTTTATATGATCTGCTCGTACTGTTCGTGATTGTATGCATAGTATTTTAAGCTAATGGTCGACATTAGCACGGCGCATTGCGTTAATGAATGCGTTTTCTCCCCCATCGAAAGTGGCAGACTTTTTTTGCATAGATTTTTGCGCTGACTTCGTCTCCTGTTGGCTTAATACTCAAAGGTTTTAGACGAAATTCGAGTTGTGTTCATAGAGATAAGAAACAAACAGAGGAAAATGGTAAGGCAGCAGTGGCGAAGCCTCCTTAGAACACGATTCCTACCGGCTTCCCTTAGCAGATTCAAATATATGTACAAATATTATTTTTATTCTTGCATAAAAATCTATACCCATACCATATACCTATATGACACTGTCTTACTATAAGCCGAGGATCGCCGGCATTACACATTAAGGTTATTTTATATGAGAGCGTGATTAATTAAGCGCACATAATTACATTGCGCGCTTTGAAAATATATTCTTCAATATGCTGGACACAAAATACGCAATGTATTTGAAACCGCGCAAACGCACACATACACGATTTCACTATCGTAGGACGCATGCCGCGCGGTATCGCGGCTGGTAACCCGCTCATAATATTGGGAATTCGAATTTTAAAAATGTATGCAATTCACGCACACATACAAATTACACGTCGATATGTCAGCGATTTTAAGCCGATATCAGATAGCTTACCAAAAGTTTTCGTCCAATCAGAGCAATTTATTCGCGCTGCCGATTGCCTCTGTCAGGTCAGTCACCCTACCTTGCCATCGTTTCGCGCGCATTCGTATCCTGATTTATAATTGTGATAAGTGATTAGCTTGATTGTGGTATATTACCAATATTGTTTAGTGTTTGTTTAATTCTTGTCGTCACGTAGGCTGTTAGGTGAGAAATTGCGGCATTATTACAAATAGGTTACATCTACCTACACACTTAATTAATGGTAGGTATGTAATTTATTGCATGTTTTTGTACACGTTACAAATTAAGATAAATATGACCCGGCTTTACCTTTATTTTTATTCACCCTACGCCACTGTAAGGCAGATATGATGTCTGTAAATATCCATTATTATTAAAGTATGTAGTTTTTCCATTGTCAGCTAGCATACGAATAAAGAGTTATATAGTTCTTAAAGTATTCACAATAAACATTCATAAGTAAAAAGTTCTTAAAGTATTCATTATCAAAATCGTACGAGATGACTCCTAGGGTCAGCCCGCGCAAACACGTTTATCTGAAGCAATTATAATAATATGAGGCGATATCTCTCAATATAATAAATGAGGTGAATGTTGAACTTAATAGTGACATTGATGAGCTATTTCTGATGAAATTATCGGTTAATAGACAATGGATGTTTAAACTAGCTTTTAAAATATAAAAATAAGATAAAAAATATTTTTTTAAAACTCAATTAAATAAATAAATAAATATATACGGACAAATCACACAGATTGAGTTAGCTCCAAAGTAAGTTCGGGACTTGTGTTATGGGATACTAACTCAACGATACTACATTTAATGACAAATACATATATAGATAAACATCCAAGACCCAGGCCAATCTGAAAAAGATCATTTTCCATCTTGACCTGACCGGGGATCGAACCCGGGATCTCCGGTGTGGCAGTCTGGCGTGATAACCGTTAGGCCACGTTAATTAAATAACGACAATGAGGTTTATATTTTATTTCACCTTATCCCGTGTCTATTTAGTTCTAACTGTTGCAACGCGAAACCATTCTAGGGGTTCCAATCGGCCATATCATGAATGGTGACACCATTGGTCGATTTGAACCACTAGAATAGGACGTGGTTCCAATTTAATTTCGTCCAATTTAAAAAGAGTCCTTATGCCATTTACACTGCGGTGTCAATTGCCTCAAAACTCGGAAAAATGCTAAATTTGATTTTTTTACATTCGTTTAAGTTTGAGCCCCAGTAGTTTTAACTGTGCAGTTGTCTGTCCGTCAGTAACTGAAGAATTTTATATAGAGGTATAAGAGCTTTAAGTGGCTCCTTTGCTAACTATTTTATTTATACATTTAAGACTAAAATTGTAGCTTTTGGTCTCCCTATAAAATAAATAAATAAATATATTGATTAAATAAATTTCTAAATAAATAAATGTATATTTTCAGAACACGCAACTGGAACAGCGCGTGAGTTGCGACAACTGCCACTCCACTGTGTCGGTGATAAGGCGCAAGTTTGAACATGCGAACTACGACGACTTCCTGGTTAGCTTGCTGCAGGTATGATTGCATCTCTTTCTCTCTTTGGAGGAGTGGCAATTGTGAGAGAGTGATGGATATCTCTGAAATGAAATGAAAATGATTTGGGCTCAAAAATAGCACTTTTAAATCGTCGTATACTTGTTTTTTAGTAAGTAGATAAAAAAAATATGATTTGAGTAATTTAATTACTCAAAGCTAAGGTTAGCACCGCCTCTAAAGCGCAAGTGGAGAAGAGGCGGCGCAACAAACTCTATTGCTGCATTTATTCCCAAAACGTCACTTTACAATATAAGCGTCTTACAATTAAAGAACTATCTAATTAAATAACTATGTGGATGAATATACATTGAATTTTTATATGAAATGTCAAATTTATAAATAAATAAAATGTCACTGAAATAGAAAAAGTACACAATGTACCTAGAGAGTAATATGACAGTCTAAGGACGCTCACAACTGAAACTCCTCAATATTATTCTATGTTTTTAGCTTGTATAAGACATTAAAACAACTATCTTTCTCCAGGTGTGCGGCAAAATGGACTCCCTATCCGACTCCTGTTCGATGCTGGTGTTCAAGTACTTCGAGAACATAGTTTCAGGCCTGAAGGAAGGTCTGACGCCGCAAGGAGTGTGCCACATGAGCGGACAGTGCACGTACAAGTTCCACACTCATGACGAATTCGTGTTCCCGGTTATGACCGGCACTGTGAAATACGGAGAGTAAGTGTCTTTAATACGGATATTTCAATACGCGAGGCCTGTTTCTTATTACACGCCAGGCGTGTTTTAGTCTGAAAATACTCCAATTGGGTGCTAGTGTTCACATAGCTTGAGAATACGCTAGGCGTTTTGCTTACTACACGCCAGGCGGGTTTCTTACTACACACCAGGCGGGTTTCTTGCTACACGCCAGGCGTGTTTTAGTCTGAAAATACTCCAATTAGATGCTAGTGTTTACATACTTCGAGAACATAGTCTCGGGCCTGAAGGAAGGTCTGACGCCGCAAGGAGTGTGCCACATGAGCGGACAGTGCACGTACAAGTTCCACACTCACGACGAGTTCGTGTTCCCGGTTATGACCGGAACTGTGAAATACGGAGAGTAAGTCTCTTTAGTGTAGATAAAGAATATTAAAAAATGAAAGCGAAAAAGCGCCGGGCGTGTCGCGTCGCAGCTCATTCAATACGCTAAGCGTGTTTGTCACTATACGCCAGAAGGATTTCCTACAACACGCCAGGCGAATTTTCTATGACGGAACAGCGGTTTTTAGTAAATACATAATAATAATTTTAAAAAAATTACCTAAAATCGCCGAACGTATCGCGTTGCACGCTAGGCGTGTTTCTTAGTACACGCCAGACGCGTTTCCTATGACGCAACAGAGGTCTTTGGTATTCTTCTTAGTCGCTACACTCTTGCCAGAGTGGTCGTGGTCATCATTATGAATCACGATGAGTGATGATTTTTGTAATACGGCGCCATTCATCGCGGACTGCGGTTTTTGGTATAAGAACACCTTTTTTTTCTGTTTCAGCGATGTGCCTTGCGAGTTCTGCGAACAGATGGTGACTCATCTCCGCGATGTTCTCGTCGCGAACACCACTGAGACTGAGTTCTACAGGGTGCTCACAGGTAGTGCAATCCATAATGATATTATAAGTGTAAGTCTGTCTATTACGCTTTCACTGCTAAACTGCTGGTCTGATTTGGATGCGATACAGACCCGAGGTCATACAGGCTAAAAATCAACCTAATGGGAATCCAATGGGAGTGTAAGTTCGTATGGAAAACACATTAGATACTTTTTGCACATTAATATTTCTCGGCTAATATTCCGCAGTTTTATATCTGCAAAGTCGTCGAGCCAAATTGAGCTTAACATCAATATAGTTTGAGTCAAAGATGTTTTTTTTGTAGCTATAACATGTCCCACTGCTGGGCAAAAGCCTCCCCACTCTCTTCCCACTTCTTTTCTATCCACTTTCTGTCGAATGCCCTAAGTTCAATCAAAGTTGCGATATTTAAAAAAAATAATTTGTGACAAATTACATAGCCTATGTGACTCGGAAGAATGCAAGGAATCTAATAATACATCTCACATCAAAATCTGTTAAGCCGTTCAGGACTAATAGTGGAATAAAGAAACTAACATACATACATACATGAACCCTGAAAACATAACACTCCTTTTTTGGCCAGTCGTGTAAAAAAGACTCTTACTTTCTCAGGCCTGTGCAAACAAACCGGCAACTTCAAATCCGAATGCCTTAGCCTCGCCGAGCAGTACTACCCTGTGATCTACAAGTACCTGGTCAGCGACCTGGAGCCTCAGAAGCTGTGCACTATGATGGGCATCTGTGGCAAGAAAGAGGAGGTGCCCATTGCGCCATTGCTGCCGAAGGAACTCGCGGTCAAAGCTGTCAAAATTAATCAGAAGGTTGGTAATTTTTGTTGACTTTTAGTACATTACTGCACAATAGCATTTTGGATAAGAAAAAAACAACAATTTTGAATCATCAAAAACAGTTGCGATCTTGTGCAGTGTTATTTGCA
The DNA here is from genome assembly GCA_018467065.1 of Ephestia elutella. Lineage (NCBI taxonomy): Eukaryota > Metazoa > Arthropoda > Insecta > Lepidoptera > Pyralidae > Ephestia > Ephestia elutella. The sequence goes on from CM031575.1 coordinate 3,008,076, forward strand.
GGGTTCTACGTAGCTGTTTCCCGCTTCTCTGATTTTGTAGGAATTTTAGATAAAAAGTACAGTTTTATGCTAATTTAGTCGTGCAAATCATATGAAAACATGACGTCAGCGTACTTAGCGGGCATACGAACAAGCGCGTCATAATGTCCGCGTTTGATACTATTTGAATGATAGTGATTTTAACATTTTTTTTAGCTTAGTGGCTGATATGATATAGGCTAAGTTTTAATAAAGAATTTCTGATATTTTAGATATGTTCCATTTATTTTTTGTGTTGGTTATGTAATAACTCGTAAAAGCGTTTAAAAAAAATCCATATTGTTATTCATGTTAGGCGACTAACACTGTTTCATGAGTTTCTTTCGGCATTTCTTCTCAGCAGTGATCGTTCCGAAATGGTAGTAGTTTGTAGCTATGAGACATAATATACTTTATTTTGACGTGGCCTTCTTTGAAGGCCAAGTATCAATAAAGAATTTCTGATTTCTAGAATAAATACAAATAAGTGTTAAATAAAACTTCCCATTTCAGACTCAAATCGGTCGCGTATCATTGCCAAACAAACAAGCCAACGTCCGCATAATGGGAGAGTCAGCAGCGACGGAACAATCGGCAAATTTGCCGATCGAGAGGATGTTCGTGCAGCTGCCGCAAGGCAAGACCACGTGCTCCTTCTGCCAGTACTTCCTGCATTATATACAGGTGGAGCTCAGCGATATGAGAACTGAGGTGAGTTATACCACTTCATTGAACCTTATCACCGATACACAAGGCTCAATATGGAACAATCAGCCAACTTGCCGATCGAGCGGATGTTCGTGCAGCTGCCGCAAGGCAAGACCACGTGCTCCTTCTGCCAGTACTTCCTGCATTATATACAGGTGGAGCTCAGCGATATGAGAACTGAGGTGAGTTATACCACTTCAGTAGTCTTGAACCTTATCACCGATACACAAGGCTCAATATGGAACAATCAGCCAACTTGCCGATCGAGCGGATGTTCGTGCAGCTGCCGCAAGGCAAGACCACGTGCTCCTTCTGCCAGTACTTCCTGCATTATATACAGGTGGAGCTCAGCGATATGAGAACTGAGGTAAGGTATTTATACTACTTAAATTTGAATCTTATCAACGATACGTAAGGCTCAATATATATTTTTTTATGTAAAACTTGCACAAAATTACAAAAAATATGTACAAATGGTGGACTATCATATCTATATTATCATGGGGAGAGGTCTGTGCCCAACAGTGGGATAGATACCAGCTTAACTACTTATTATCTTACTAACTATGACGCAATAACAGTTTTTGAGACGTTTACAAAAATCCGCCATGCGTTTTTGGTACGGTTTAGGTTAGGCTCCTAAAACACGCTAGGCGTGTTTCTCACCAAAAAAGAGTTACTTACATAATTTTAAATTATTAAATCGTTACTTGTTTTTTGTGCTCTAACAAGTTTTTTTTTTATGTAAAACATCTATTAGCTCGACTTAGCAGTAAAATCGATTTGAATGCCACGACGCCGTCGTGCCGTGCTCAGATGTTTTACATCAGCCGGGCGTCCCATGAGGCCAATTTTTTGACGTATTGGTGTTATCGCAGGACGCAATCAAAGCGGCGGTGGACAAGGCATGTGCCCGCTTACCCAACTCCGTAGAGGGAGAGTGCAAGCAGTTCGTGACGGAGTATGGACCTGCCGTTATTGCCTTGCTGGTTCAGGAGATCGACCCCGCTAGTGTGAGTTTGTCTTTATTATATTGATACTGATTCGCTTTTGATTTCGACTTCGCCTGTGACAATTTCGTTTTTTACTTTTTTGGTGTTGGGTGGAATTTTTTAATTCCCTTTTTACACGACTGAGCAAAAAAGGAGTGGTATGTTTTCAGGGTTCATGTATGTATGTAAGTATGTATGTAAGTTTCTTTAGTCCACCATAAGTCCTGAACGGCTTAACAGATTTTGATGTGAGGGGTATTGTTATTTTCCTTGCATTCCTCCGAGTGACATAGGATAAGTAAGTTGTCAGTCTTTTTTTTTTTTAATAATTAGCTTGTTCACCCACTTAGGGGTGGAATTTCTAAACTTCCTTTTTTTTGTGCTCACTTACGCTGTATACAAGGTGTAACGGAAAAGGTATTACTATACAAAGTGGAAACATTCGTTACCTTGGGTAGACCCTTCATGTGAAGTTTCAGATTATTTGCAGCACTTTTAAAAAGGAGTGTTAAAAAAATTAACAAAATGAAATCTTTGCCATGTAAACAAACACCGCACATCACTATTCATGGTAATTCACGGTCAAGGTTCTCTTTGCACTGCTCACACACACATCACAACACAAATTATTCCACCTTCTCGGTTACTATGAGAACTTGGTACTTTGCGCAGTATCCGCTTTCGTCACCTTGTGTGATCGGCTAAACGAAGAAAATCTCCTTACTGGCTCTGTGCGCCTAGTCACTCAGCGTCTTTCGCCCGTTGTCGGCTCTTTTGACGGTTTTCGCAAAGAAACCGTGCAGAGAGAAAAAAATCACTACGTTAAACGTGCACAAAGCGGCGAAGGGAATTTTTGTTATTTTTTCTGTACGTAACTAACAAATTAGGTATAATGTTTCAATCATTGTAAAAGAACCTTTCGCAAGTCGCTCTTCAGTGTTTTTGTCAAGTTTTTAGTTAGAAATCACATAAATCGCGTAAATATTTTTCACTATGACACATCAATAACTCAAGTTTTAATGACAGTTACTTGTACGCCTACATTAGGTGCTGCCAGCGAAATTTTCAGAAAAAAAGGTTAGTCTCATGTATTAAAAAAAACGTATCGATGTGATAGGATATTAACCTACCCTTCAAAGGAAGGGTTCAAAATGTTTGCCTTCTTGTTGGATGCATATGCCAGCTCGCCTGTACAGACATCTCCAGAAGTGGAGTCAGAATTTCTCATACTAATTGATTATAGAAGTGTTTGCACTTAAGACCTTATGATTGTGTGTTATTTGTAAAACGCCTATGTGTCTGTGCAATGTCAACCGACCGAATACGATGTTTCCATAGAAGTAGGTAGGCTGGCGCGGCGAGTCGGCGAGCGCTTCATACTTTTATGGATTTCATAGACATACTATGAATGATACGGAACGTTCATAGTATGTCTATAAAATCCTTGCTCTAACTTTATGGTATCGTTACTTCGTATGGGTGGTCAGTATGGACCAGCTATGAAAATGAATATTTGACGGTGAATGAAAAAAAAGACAGACGCAAATTTATCACTTCAACCGAGTTCTCGTTTTAGTTGAACGCATTTGTTAGTGATAGTTATCTAAGTATTTGTGGAATATTACTTTACCAACACTTGCCAATATAGGCCATTATAAGTAGGTATTATGGAGACTATTCGGATTTACTTTGCATGATAGTGGTTGCAAAATAGTCTCAATTTCTAATGAAAGGAACTGGATTAAGTGTGAGTATTTTTAAACAAATAAATAGTTGTGATTTGAAATATGTGTGTGTAAATGTGTAATATTTTGTGATTAATTCAAACATAAAATGATAACATAATATTAATGTATTGTATTGATATATTTTTCTTCGTGATTTTGCTTTGCATAAGTGATAGTTTTGAAATTAAATATAAACTAAATACCTAATTATATATTATTATATTTTTTTAGTGGACAACACGTTGGGTGTAGCGACTTGCTGCAGGGTAGCCTTGCCGCAAAGTCGAAGACCGGCTATTATCTCTGAGCAGCAGCAACAATAATGTTGGAAGAATATGAAGGCGATGATTTTACCTACCAGGCGTTATGCTGATTTATTTGATGTTTCGATGCCTATCTACTGTTCGTCGTGCATATCAAGCTGGTGGCGTGCATAAAAAAACTGGATAATTTATTTCGCTTCCAGAAATAAATGTCATCCTTGGCCAGCGCGGTCTTCTAACCTCAACTCCATAGAAAATCTATGGGGCCTGATGGTGCATAGAAGATGAGCAAGGAAGAATTAGTTTCTCACTGTATGGATGTTTAGGACAGTTTTTTGTGATTGAAATATGTGTAGAAAAGACAACAACGGCAACTTTACAAAATAGTGAGTTAATTATTTGTGTTTAAATTTAATCAGTGAGTTCATTCATTAAGTAGGTATATTCCAACTGTCCTCTTTCTATTGTATCAAATCTGGTTTTATAAAAGTATAAACATTATTTAAATTATTTTTATACTTATAACTTGTTTTTGTATTTTGCATTACAAATACAATAATAGGAGATAAATTGTTAGATGTTGAGGTTTAGTTTCAATCTTCTTTTCATGATGAAAACGAATACTTAAGCTATAACCTCAATATTTACTAACAAAAAGCGAAAGTATAATTTAGTAATAATATATAAAATAAATGAACAGATTCTTATAAATAACTTACTACAGAATGCTTATTTTTAAGTTCTTATTTATTCTGTAATTAGATAGGGAAGTGATTAAACATAAATTTTGAATTTGTTAGTGTAGTTTATAATAATAAATTTTACATAAGTATACTAGTAAAAGTAAAAGTAAAAATCTTATTTATTTTCTCCAAAACACTTAACATAAATATTAGAGACAATTGAGATAAATTATCGCAGCATGCTGGAGACTGGCGCCTGAAGAAGGCTGGGCCTGTATCACAGTGCACCAGGGCTCTCATATCTGGATGAAGTTGTGGTATTAGTACACTTTGTTAAGTTTGGATGTATACAAAATAAGAACAAATGAACTTAACACTATTCATAGTATGAATTAACAAAGAGAAAAAATAAAAACAAAATAAACAAAAAAAAAAATCTTAATAGTAGAGGAGTATTGTGTTACAGCTAAAAAGCAAAATGTTTAAGTTTAGGAAATTAGTAATTTTATCAGTCATATCAAAGGGAGCAGTAGTTTTTCGGTGTCGTCATAGTCAAGAGATTGCAAAAATTGTGAAACTGTTCGTTTACAAAAAATAGTTAGAGAGAGGTAGGATACGGAGAAAAGGGTGCAGTCTGTTGTATAAGAAGGGACCAATGAAGCAGAAAAAGCGATGAGAGAAGTGTGTAGAAAAGAGGAGGAAGGAGCGACAGGACGATTTCGTCTATGCAAATCCTGGTTGTAGGGAGTAATGCCATGTTGCTGTAATATTATAGACAAAATGTAAAGTTGCCGTACGGAGAGGACTTCACAATACTGATACAAGTCGAATGTAGGAAATAAAAACGGCTTAAAGGTACAAACTTTTAAAAAGTGCTCTTTGAGCTCGCTCGAGTTTTATTAAAACTGTTTTACAAGCGCCACCCCAAGAGTTGACGCAGTAGGTAAGTAACGACTGTCCTAAAGAAAAGTATACCATTTTTACAATATGAGGGTCAGCAACTTGTCTCAGGCGCTTGAATATGTAAATAAGTTTTCGTATTCTTCCTGCCATTAAATTAATGTGCGGCTTAAAATTTAAATTTTTATCAATAAGGATTCCTAAATATTTGGTGTATTCAGATGTCGAAAAACGAGGACAAGAGCAAGAGGTTGTGATGGGATGGGGATGAGTATGAGCAATCAATGAAAGGTTAGAGATAATTGTATTTTGGGATTTTAAGTTATAAATCGAGAAGTTTAGTAGTTGGGACTTTTGTATATTTAACGTGAGAAGATTCAAGCGAAGCCAATTAGAAACCAAGTCGAAGCCATACTGCGCATGATGATAAGCTTCATTCCAAGATTTGGCATGAAATAAAAGAGCAGTGTCATCCGCATACGAAATAATTTTACAATATGGAATGTTCAACGTAAAGAGATCATTAATATAGATCAAAAATAAGGAGGGACCCAGGACACTTCCCTGTGGTACCCCGTAATGAATAGGCAGTTCTGAACTATATTGATTGTTAATGTAGATACATTGAAGTTCTGCCAGATAGATAGCTTTTAAAAAGATTAAGCTGTGAACCTCTGACACCGATCGACTCAAGCTTGTGCAATAGTATTGGAATCGAAACGGTATCAAAGGCCTTCGCAAAGTCCAAAAATAGGCCCAGGCATTTGTTACCTTCATCCAAATTTCTAACTATAAAGTCTGTGAGTTCATGAACCGCTCCATTAGTGGATCTTCCACTACGAAAGCCGTGTTGGTTAGGTAAAAGAATGGAGTGTGATTCGAGAAATGACATTAGCCGAGAATTTATGAGACGTTCAAGAATTTTAGTGAATATTGTTAAAATCGATATAGGGCGATAATTATTTGGAAGATGTTTGTCACCAGTTTTATGAATGGGATGGACTACTGCCTTTTTAAAGGCAGAGGGAAAGATGCCCGAAGACATAGAAATATTACAAATATGGGTAATAACCGGAATAATAATTTTTTTGCAACGTTTTACCAAGGTTGTAGAAATTTTGTCCCAGCCTACAGCACAACCTTCTCTTAAAGAATCTATAATATTTTCAACTTCTTCATGAGATGCATCAAGTAAAACTAGTGAGTGGTGGGAAGAACGAGTATGAGTAATTGACGGTGTAGCTAACGTGTTAGAGGAGGAGAGAGTTTGATTTGATATGTTTTCGGCAAGAGTTTTTCCAATATTAACAAAAAAGGAATTCACATAGTCGAGTGAGCTAGAGGGTGAGGATTTGCACGAAAGTAGTTCATTAGCCGTGGATGTAGATTTTTGATAGTTTGTAACATTCTTAATAGCGGACCAAAGTGATTTAGTGTTACTACCGGATTTCTTGATGAATTCCCTTTCATAGTTGCGTTTTACAGATTTTAAAATTGAACCACAAAAAGTACGATATCTAACATATGTAATACGAAAAGTGTCATTCTCAGGGTGTTTTTTAGATTTTTTATAAAGACGATCTCTATTTCGGATGCATCTGAGCAGTCCAGGGGTGATCCATGGCTTCAAAAGTCGTTTCCGCCGAGGTTGAGTATATATAGTTGAGTGCGAGGAAAGAAGAGATTGAAGAGTTGAAATTAGAAAATTTGCGGAAAATTCAGGGTCAGTGGAAAGCATGACAGGAGAAAAATCTACAAGTTGTAGAGAGGCAAAGAGGTTATTGTAGTCAATTCGAGTGGAGGAAGGAGTAGGGAAGGTAGTTTTTATTTGTGTTTAATGACAAAAGAACTGATTTATGATCTGTTATCGTCGACTGAATAACAAACGTGTGGGCACGGAGAGGAGATTTTAGAAATACGTGATCGAGACAGTTAGATTGTCGGGTGGGGAATAGAATGTGCTGGTAGAAGACCATATAATGCTAGAACATTAAGATAATCATCGTTGTCCTCATCCAAGCACGAGGGTGATATATTTATATTTATATCACCTATTAAAGCGATATTTTTAAAACCGCGTAATGTGTTTAGGACAGTATTCAGAGACTGGGTGAAGTTACTATAGTTACGGAATTCACAGGGGCGATAGATACCTAAAATGGCGGATTCGTTGTTAAGTTTTATTAGTAGGCAACTAGCATCAGCGATCAGTGTGTTTGATATAGTAATACCAGAGAGAGTGTTTTTATAGTAAACAGCAACCCCGTCATTCTGATTAGCTGGCTTTGAGGAAACCACGTAATCATATCCTTGAATAAGTGGCATAAATTGGTTAGACTGAAGCCAACATTCCGTAAAAATAATTATGTCAATGTCAATATCAAGGCTAGAAATAAGGACAAGAAAGCTATCTATATTAGCCGATATGCTACGAATATTTTGTGTCAGTATATTTAGTGATTTAGTGTTAGAAGTCAAGTGGGAGCGAACTTCATGCGGGTCGCACATAGTAGAAGCTGAGACTGACACGCTGTCTATATTGACTAATAAATCGTTATGTCTATTCATTATGAAAGAAGTACCTATATATCTATTGTATCTTATAATATACCTAAGAATACGTGTAAACAATAAAAATACTTCATAAAAGTGGAAATAGAAAGTTTAGAGAAATGTACACTATATAAACATCAATTCATTTGTGGGTAAACATATGAACATACATATATTTGTGGGTAACATACAAATAAAATTCTTCTATATACCTATTATATGTATAAAGAAATTGAGTAATTTACAAGTGATAGCAACTTTTTTTTTTTCTTTTTTTTTCTTTTTCTAACCTAGCTAGGTACCTATTTATGCAAAGATGTTCATTAGAAATAAAACTTTTAATTATAATGCAGGACTACAAAGATTACAGGCATATACAAATAGATGATAAAGATAAACGTTATATATATATTTTTTTTTAACTATTATACGAACAGTGTGTAAACTTAAAAATTAAATGCAATTAGTTATAACTTATTGAGCTATGTATTAGTTACTTTAACATAAATTAGTTATTTAGTGTAATGTGGCCAATTAGTTAGGTATTAAGTTTTAATGCGGCGAGTTGAGCTTCCGAGTTAACAATTACATATTTAGAGTTGTCTTCCTTCCGCAGCAAGACCCTGCCGCCGGAGGTCCAGCAGTGCTTGTACTGCTGCGAGCGGACCAGCTCGCGCGCCAGGTAGTGCAGGCGGCGGGCCGCGGCCGTCAGGTGCTCCGCGATGTATATAGGTTGCTGGGGAACGCCGGTACCAAAAATAGTAGAATTAAGGCGATTGTCGCCGTTCGCTTTGTTGTAGTCTCTGTACGCTCTCAGCACTTTGTTTTTTATTAGTACCGAGTTTAGGGAGATAAGTATAGTTTTATTATTGTCAGACTTAGACTGAATATGATGTATGTCGAATACTTCAGAAGACAAGAGGTCAACCGAGAGTTCTTTGAATGTTTTCACCGCAATGCCGAGTAAATCCTCTTGCGTAGACATAGGTAAGTGCGGGATGTTGCGTAACTCCAGGCAAGCTGCACGAGACGACCTGTCTATTTCTTCCGAAACAAGTTCAATTTTATTAACACGATCTAAACAATCTTCTGTCCTGGTTTGAAACGTCGCTAGACGGACACACAGGTCGTCATACTTCGCCGATAATGAGCTGATGGATTTTTCTATCTCGACGTTAGCAGCTATTATATCGGAATTCTGTCGATGGATATCTAGCATAGATGTTTGGATGCTAGACAACTTGTCATCGGTTGTATTTTTCCACTCTGTGAGGAGTTGATAAATATGTCCAATTTGGACTCGTAATTGGAACCACAGTCGCAACGTCGCCTTTTTGAAGAACGGAAGGTAACAGAATTCAATTCTGGACTTTCTGCCCGATCGCTAATATCAGGGCTGAACCATATTTATTGACAGGCGAGCTTTGCATAGTCGATGATATTGTATCTCGGACCGAGATACAATATCTCGGTGCGTAGGCCTAAATGTGATAGTTCCGTCGGCAAAAGTATCTTCAATGTGTATTTAATACAGGTAGTTAGAAGTCAAGTGGGTGGGAACCTTCTCTGCATAAAAACCTCCTGCGCCGGGGGCGGAGCGCGCTTTGGCCAATAGTGGTGGTTGTAGGCAAAGGTGGGGTGTTGCGCTGGGGCAAGCAAGTAGGCGGCAGCAGGTGGGAATATATATTTGATTCACTCACTGTATATAAGTTCCTTGTCTAGCCACACATAAACACCTCTTCTGCCGTGCTGCGATCCCGATACTTGACACTGATTTATTTAATTTATTTAAATTATGATTTTAGAAATAAACTTTAAAAAATACTGCGACACACGTCCGTTTAGTCAGACATCCAGAGGAGGAGGATACTATACCTATTTAAATGAATAAATAGTTGTCATGATTTTTGATAATTTTTATTTCATAACAAATATATAAAAGCATATCAATTACATTATATAAAAATACTCTTGGCTTATGAATTGAGTTTAATATGAAAAATAAAATATCTGGATGTGACTCGAACTTTGACCTGTATCAACTGCAGTCCATCCGACTACCGATTAGATCAGCAGATGCATTAGCTTGTGACGAAATTATCAATTGGTTGCGTGTCACCGTACTCACCACTATTGGTTTGCTTTATAATAAACTATAGGTAGTGTATTAGTGTATTATTATTTCTGAGTCAGAATTCACTACTTAGTACCCCGTAAATTTGATAGATGGCAGCACGTAGGCAGTATGAGCACGAAGCACTAGCATGCAGCAGAGTTGTGTCTTTGTGTGGGTGGGTAATATGATAATTAGCTTAGTGTGAGTAGTGTTCTTATTGTAATTATACGTCCGTAATATGGACGTAACGCACACAATGAAGGACTGCGCGCCTGCAAGGCAATATGATATTTAAGGTATGACTCCACTTTTGACTCTTGACTGTACATGGATGCTCGCACATTGCGCAACATCTCTGGTGTGACAGAACTGAAGGCAGCTATGATTCGGTCCATCATCTCGTCCCTCGATGAGCACGGCACCGAATAAACATCGTTTTTGATGTAACCCCACAAAAAGTAGTCTAGGGGAGTGAGATCCGGGGAGTGCGCTGGCCATGCGACACGGCCGCCTCGCCCGATCCATTGGGAAAAACGTGAGTCCAGGTGACTTCTAACATTACGGGCGAAATGTGCTGGAGCGCCGTCGTGCTTATACACCAAGTTGTTGTTCATCACAAGGTACACGTAACTTTTGACGGGCATCACCGTTAACTCCTCATTCAAATCGTTTAACAAGAATTCTAGGTAGTTTTCGGCGTTTAAACTTCGTGGCAAAAAATATGGCCCAACTACAACGTCACCGATGATGCCTGCCCATACATTTATCTGCCACTGATGTTGGAAGCATGACTCTGAAGAGACGTGGGGATTTGTGTGGGACCAGTAATGTTCATTGTGAACATTACTGATTCCTCCTCTTGTAAAAGACGCTTCATTAGTCCACAAAATTTTTGAGGCAAACTCCGGTGACCTATCGACTTCGTTTCGGTACCATTGACAGAATGTGATGCGAGGTACAAAATCAGCAGGTATTAATTCTTGTGTGCGGCGGTAGTGATACGAATGCTGACTGTCTGCCTTTAACACTCTGTATAAGTGTATACCTGCATGTGATTCCCGGCCCCCAGCGCACAGGCTGCTCGACGCGTGCTTCTCCCCGGGCCCTCCGCGAAGTGTTCTAAAATGACCTCCTCAAAATCCGGGTCTACATTGGTCGTCCGGCCCGTCGGTGCTGGAGCGTGGAATGAGCCAGTCGAGTACAGGCGGTTCACCAAACGTCGAAAGCATGCTTCTGAAGGCAGACTCCTAACTTCAGCAGCAGGTCGACCATCAATGAATCGCTGACGATACAAGTTTCGAGCGGCCCTAAGACTGCCATCTGCAGCTCCGACACAGAGAATCATCTCATAGTATTCTGCGTTGCTTAACGACATTATCAGATTTTCGATAGGTACGTAGGTATTACACAAAACGAAGCACGATCTTTTACCAGATTTGTTTACTTAGCAAAGACACAAAAGCGTTTGTCATACCTACGTTTTTTTTTACGATTACAAAATGACTAAACGAAAAAATCAAAAATAGCATTTTTCTAGGATTACGCCATGGAAAAAATAAGAACTAGGTTACGCACACCAACTTTTTGATTCTGCCATCCTAGTACAAAATAAATAAATATGCAAACAAAGTAATTGCCATAGATAGAGCAACACGGCCCTCCACGAAGTCCGTGTTGCTGAAATAAAATGGCCCAGACACCATCAAAGCGGAGGCGAGAAGAGATGTTTTTCAACTAGCAGGGTGTATCCACCCAGTGCTAAGATGTGTACTGGCTAGACTATTGTACTACTTATTGGTACCCAGCATTCTACTTATTGGTCTCCGCTACCATCGCGCCATACTTGATTTATCTTCACTAATACGAGATGTGTGAATAACGAAATTGTTTAACATCTCCGCTCCGCTCATCTTTTCCGCTTTAGTGGAGTACGGGCCTAATTCCATGAATGATTCCCTAGTACTTTTTTTAATTGAAAAGGTATCGGGCGCATGTTTCATTAGACAGGACGTCAGTGCAGTACAGTGTGTGTTTGTAAGTAGGGTTCCTCAGTAAAAATTGGATATTTTTCCGAATGAACCTCCTATTGATCCATGGATCCCTTGTATTTTTTTATTTTTAATAGATTAGTTTACCTTTATTTTTTATAATCTAATGCGAAAGTGAGTTTGTTTGTTTATTTATTTGTTACTTCTTCACTCTTTATGTACTGAACCAAACTTCCTGAATTTTCGCATACACATAGTTAGAAGTACTGAAAAGCCGATAAACTGCCATGCAGTTTGGCAAAGTAAATAATGCAGATAATTTTTGGTATTGGGAAATAAAGAAATAAATAAAAGACATAGGGTACCGTTGATCTCAGGAAAAAGAACTGTTACGGTGGGAAATTCACGCAGTCGAAGCCGTGGGCAAAAGCTTGTTTTCCTTAAAGATGAATAGAAATTAAAATATGCGGAACTTATTTTTTAAATTTGGTTTCTTACCATACCAGGAGTACATATCAGCTTGCCATGGTGAAGCCACGCCTTTTTCAGAGTTCATTTGAAAATGTCAAAACCTTTATTATGTACTCGCATTAATTGGCTTCATCTTTAATAAGCATTAGTAGGCTGAATAGTAAGAAAGGGAGACTTTACCATAGGTTGGAAATGGATGTTATTCTCGTGTGTTCATTGCGAATTTTTTTTTTTAGTAACCTTGATTCTGTTATAACCTGAAGGTTAACCATTTGATAGTGTCAGAATATCAAATCTTCAGGCATACAGAAAGTGCTAGATGCAAAAAATGAGTACGGAACCTCTTTCGCTTAATTTGCAATAATACCAGGCGCCGAGTCAAGGAGGTGTAATTTAATTCTAATAGTTGTGTGTGTGTTGGTTGACCTTGACCCCAACAGCTGTTTACTGTCATGGTGGTGAATAGTGTTGTGCAAAATCAAATTGGAAACATGTGTGCCTGTATGGTTTTCTTAAAATTAAAAATTAAAACATAAACATACAAGACTAAAAATGTCTGGAACTAGTTTAAAACCATTATCACAGTTAGCACAATCGATATGGATATAGGTATTCCGTTACACCTTGTATATATAACCTCTGCCAAATTTCAAGTTCCTAGGTTCAGCGGTTTCGTCTCTTCGTTGATATACTAATCAGTCTGTCTATGAGCATCCAATCCATACTAATATTATAAATGCGAAAGTTTGGATGTGAGTTTGTGAATTTGTGAGTTTGTGAGGATGTTTGTTACTCAATCACGCAAAATCTACTGGACGGATTTCGATGAAATTTGGTACAGAGGTAGATAATGACCTGGAATAGCACATAGGCTACTTTTTATCCCGGGAAATAGCACTGTTCCCGTGGGAAATTCACGCGGGCGAAGCCGCGGGCAAAAGCTAGTTTTATATAATTTTGAATATCGGATCGATCTTTTTCAAAAACTGGACTCAATATAAAAAAATATCATATTATTCCCAATTTTGAAACTTCTGATCCCAAATTCGCTCTTCGCATTGTGGCAGGGGATTTTAGAACGGTGCTTATTCCCAAAATCCTCCAGATGTTTTCAGGGGATGGTTGTCTGCGAAAGTGAGTTTGTTTGTTTGTTTGTTTATTTATTTGTTTGTTTGTTACCTCTTCACGCTTTATCTACTGAGTACTGAGAAGGACATAGCGTACCTTTCATCCCGGGAAAAAGCACTGTGTTCCCGTGGGAAGTTTACGCGGACGAAGCCGCGGGCAAATCCCCTTAACCTTTGTTTTTCTAAATCACGCGCGGAAAAGATTTTAGGAATAAGCCCATTTTTACGATATGAAAATAATTCGTTTCAGGTTTGCCCAGCGCTGGGCCTATGCCCACAAACAGAAGCGGTGCGCCGCGTGGCCATCAACTCTGAGTCGTCCAACTGCCCGCTGTGTCTGTTCGCTGTGGAACAACTGCAGACTATGCTGAAGAAGAACAGCACTGAGGTTTGTACACACCAACTCTAATCATACTTCATACTTGTACATGTATTTGTTATAAAATATAGTATCGTTGAGTTAGTATCCCATAACACAAGTCTCGAACTTACTTTGGGGCTAGCTCAATCTGTGTGATTTGTTCGTATTTATTTATACTAATACTAGCTGTATCCCGCGGCTTCGCCCGCGTGAGTTTCGCTTAGTTGAAAAATCTTTTTGTGTTCCAAACTGTAGTAACCTAAACTCCAGTACTCAAAATTTCAGCCATATGGTTATCCCATGTCCCGCGTGAATATATGTTGATGAACGAGAACAGATGTTCCAGACCTTCATTATTTATACGTCAGCAGAAAATGCTCATCAAGTTGAACGACTTTTGCAAAGGTGCCATTCCCATATTTCTTATAGTTTAGCTGTTCTGTTAAGGTTCTTGATCAGGTGTTCCAGTTTTCAAAATCAATTAATATGTTGCCCAGGCTTAATAGCTATACAACAAAAAAAGTTTCATTCAAATCCGTCCAGTAGTTTTTGCGTGAAACGCGTACATACATATAGACAGAAAGACAGACAAGAAATTCAAAAAAAAAATTTTTGCTTTCTATTATTCTTTTTAGGTCTCCCTCTATCCATTTCAGTCAAAAATACTAAATGTACAGACAAAATATTTTTACTGTTTTATTATATGTATAGATTGTAAAGAGGAAGTGTTTGCATATTTATGAGTTTGTTTGTAGGGGGCAATCATCGGAACTACTGAATCGATTTCAAAAATTCTTTCACCAATAGAAAGCTACATTATACCAGAGTGACATTGGCTACAATTTATGTATGTACCTGCACCGAAGTAAGGGTGGGGCGCTAGTTAAATAAAACGCCCCCGGCCTACTTCCGTGGAAATTTTGGGACAAAACATTTTCCAGGTACATTTCTACCCGTGTACCAAATTTCATCGAAATCCGTGCCGTCGATTCTGCGTGACACACATCCATATTTTCGTATTTATGAGTGGGCAGTCCGACCTCTCTGAGTCTGACTGTCCTGTCATTTTCATTGACCCCCACATACTCTCGGTTTTACATAACTAACTTCCTTGGGAAACCTATACATTCTCTGTTCACTAGTGTGTAATGTGGCTGCTATCCTCAAATAATTTTATTTTTAAAAAACAATTTTCAAGTTTATCAAGAAACTCAACCCATATATTTAATCAAACTTTTCCATCTAAAACAGGTCGAAATCCGCCAAGCCCTGGACAAACTATGCACGCATCTGTCCAAGAAGTTCCAAACCCAATGCACAGACTTCGTGGACACATACTCTGAACAACTGGTGGAGATGCTCATTGCGGATATGAATGCTCAGGAGATCTGCGTCTACCTTAAGATCTGCAAGGACGATAGCAAACGTACTGGTAAGTCATGCGGCCCTAGTACTTGCGTCGAAGCTAACACCTATCGTAGTAGTCATTTATGTGACCTTAGTACTTTTTAATAATAGGCAGATTGAAATTACTATGTATGTACGTTTGTTTGGGTCAAATTCCAAACCCAATGCACAGACTTCGTGGACTTACTCTCTGTAAGAACGATAGGAAACGTACTAGTGAGTTATGCGGCCTTAGTACTTTTATTTTGAAAGGCTTGGCGTCCAAGATCTTAAAGGATGACTCCAATCTTACTGGTATGCAAGGATGACTCCAATCTTACTGGTATGCTATGTGGCCCTAGTATTTTTTATAATAGGCTCATCGATGTTTGTATGTATGTTTGTTTGTTTGGGTCACATGCCGAACCTAGTAAGTACGCAGCCTTCGTGGAAAAGAATTCCGAATAGCTGGTGGAGATAAACGCTCAGTCTTCCTCAAGATCTGCAAGGATGATACAAAACTTGCTGGCGAATCATGCGGCCCTAGTACTTGCGTCTAAGATTAGCTAGGATACCAATCTTACTAGCAATTTATGTGGCCCTAGTACTTTTATTTTAACACTAGCTGCGCCGGGGTTTCGCTCCCGTGGGAATTTCGGTATAAGAAGTACCCTATGTACTATTCCCGGTAGTTTTCTACCTGTGTACCAAATTTCATCGAATTCCGTCCAGTAGATGTTGCGTGATTGAGTATCAAACATCCTTAAATATTCACAAATCACAAACTCACAATTAGTAAGATACGTTACGTCATACATGTGCCTCGACTGGGATTTGAACCAGCGCCCTTCCGGACGTAAGTACGCCTAGCCAACTCAACAACTCTTTGAAACCTCTCCTACATAAAGGCTAATACCGAAAATATTTAACAGAATGCTTATTTTTTCCTAGATCCGTTACGCTTGTCGTCACAGACCATAGAGTCGTACCACGAGCAGCCAGGCCGCATGGCCGACAGGAACAACAGAAAGAGACCGATGCTGCCTAAAACTATGCTGGAGAAGGAAGCCGGCGGTGATATAGGTGAGTCGATCGATTAGCCCTTCATTTACACGACTGCACAACAAGCTAATTATTAAAAAATAAAAAAACAGGACTTAAAACTTACTTATAATAAAAACTATACGAGCTAATTATCCTAATCCTAACTTAATATTATAAAAATGATAGTGAGTTTGTTAGTTTGTTTATTGGTTTATTTGTTTGTTTGTTACCTCTTCACGCTTAATCTTCCGAACCAATCTTCCTGAAATTTCGCACACACATAGCTGGAAGTACGGAGAAGTACATAGGGTACCTTTCATCCCGTGAAAAGACACGGTTCCCGTGGGAAATTCACGCGGGCGAAGCTGCGGGCAAAAGCTAGTTTCTCTATAAAAGTATCCCGCTTATCAAAATTCATTGAAATCCCTCCGATAAATATTGCGTGAATAAATAACAAACAACCACACATCCAAACTTTTGCATGTGTAATATTTTCACATTTGCATTGATACTGTTGTGTACCTATGCTATTCTTACAAATTGTAAATGGTTGAGTAAAAGAATCTATCTATCTATTTGTTATAAAATATAGTATCCTTGAATAAGTATCCCATAACACAAGTCTCAAACTTACTTTGGGGCTAATTCAACCTGTGTGATTAATAAGTTTAATAAAAAAAACTGTAATTTGTCCGTATATATTTTAATTATTTTATCTATCAATCAGAAACGAACGAAATCCCGGACAACACGGTGAACGGTCGGCCCGTGAAGGATGTCTCTCAGAGGACCGTGTGCGTGGTCTGCGAGTTCGTGATGAAGGAGATCGACGAGCAGATCAAGGATAAACACAACGAGGTAACAGAGTTTGTACACCTTAATAAGTTTGAGACAATATTCTTTTTAAAATGTTTACATTATATGACAAAAAGGCCTACGCCTCTCGTTTTATTTCGCTAATTTTTGTATTTTTCTATGTGTATGTGCAATAAAGAATTTACAAACAAACAAAAGGTTTGTTATGGCAAAAACATGCCATAACTTTTTTGACAGAATATAAAACAAAAAAATATATACAAAAGTAGTGCTCTCACGAAATGACTTCATCAAAGGTACGAAGTCATTTTCGTGAGAGCACTACTTTTGTGTATATTTTTTGTTTTTGTTTTACGAGTATCATTTAAAATACAGCGTTTTGATATAGTCCCAAATTTTGTCTTTTGGTTTTATCTTAATAAATTATTGCTTATATCAAAAATTCAAAAACACTTCACGTCAGAAATATAATTTTGTTTTCTTCTTCTCGACAAAATCTCTAAAATTTCCAATTAAAACATTTTTCAAAAATCCAGGATGAAATCAAGAAAATAGTCCACAACGTGTGCCAGCGCATGCCAAAATCAGTCCGCTCGGAGTGCGACCAGTTCGTGGAGAAATATGCGGAACTGGTCATCAGTCTGCTGGCCCAGGACTTAGAGCCACAGCAGGTGTGCACCGAATTGAAGCTCTGCCAGCCCACCGACTTCACGGCGGTCAGAGGTAAACTCTATGGCGCTTTTGTTAAGATTCATATTCGTTTGTAATGATGTGGAGCTCGTCATCAGTCTGCTGGCCCAGGACCTGGAGCCGCAGCAGATGTGCACCGAATTGAAGCTGTGCCAGCCCACCGACTTCACGACGGTCAGAGGTAAACTCTATGGCGCTTGTGATAAGGTTCATATTGGTTTGTAATGATGTGGAGCTCGTCATCAGCCTGCTGGCTCAGGACTTAGAGCCACAGCAAGTGTGCACCGAATTGAAGCTGTGCCAGCCCACCGACTTCACGGCGGTCAGAGGTAAACTCTATGGCGCTTGTGATAAGGTTCATATTCGTTTGTAATGATGTGGAGCTCGTCATCAGCCTGCTGGCTCAGGACTTAGAGCCACAGCAAGTGTGCACCGAATTGAAGCTGTGCCAGCCCACCGACTTCACGGCGGTCAGAGGTAAACTCTATGTCGCTTGTGATAAGGTCCATATTGGTTTGTAATGATGTGGAGCTGGTCATCAGCCTGCTGGCTCAGGACTTAGAGCCACAGCAAGTGTGCACCGAATTGAAGCTGTGCCAGCCCACCGACTTCACGGCGGTCAGAGGTAAACTCTATGTCGCTTGTGATAAGGTCCATATTCGTCTACGAAACCCTATCGAATTTAGGGTAGTTTGATTCGTCATGACATGACAATATCTTTGGTATGATCTCAAAAAAATGTTTGTTGTGATTAAAAGATTTAACCACGGTCCAGACTGTACGACATCTAATTTATTTTAGTTTAATTTTAGTCTAGTTTGTCTAGTTAGAATTTTTAATTTCAATTATTATTTCTTTACTTGTAACTTAATAAATAAATCGCTCAATTTTAACAAAAAAAAATTTAATCGTTTAAACACCCGACAAGACAAATTGCCAATACTGCCTAATTTTGGAAAATGGGATGAAAACTCTATGAAACTTTAGCTTTCACCAAAAATTAATTTAAAAATTCAATAAATTTGACATTTACATTACGTCAGGTAACGCCTTATCGCATGATTAAAAAATCCACCATATTATTCTTTCTAATATAAGTTGTATATTCTCCCAACAGAGGAGATCCTAGACTGCGCGGTGTGCGAGGTGGTGGTGATGGCCGTGAAGAAGGTTCTCAACAACGACCGAGTGGACCACAATATCGTGCACGTGGTGGAGAAGGCTTGCGGACTGCTGCCTGCCAAATATTCCACTAGGGTGAGATTTGATAGAACTTACTAGTCATTTATGTGGCCCTAGTACTCTAAAAACGATGGCGGAGAGATGGAAAAGCTCAACCGACAAGAACAATGTTCTTAAATTTAAATGAATGAGTACTCAAGGACGACTCCATACTTACTGGTAAGTTATGCTACCCTAGTACTTTCGTTTTAAGATTTGCTAGAATAACACCACTCCATACTTCTGGTGAGTTATGCGACCCTAGTACTTGCGTTTGTGTTTAATAAGATTTGATAGAATAACACCACTCCATACTTACTGGTGAGTTATGCTACCCTAGTACTTGCGTTTGCGTCTCATTAAATTTGCTAGAATAACACCACTCCATACTTACTGGTGAGTTATGCTACCCTAGTACTTGCGTTTGCGTCTCATTAAATTTGCTAGAATAACACCACTCCATACTTACTGGTGAGTTATGCGACCCTAGTACTTGCGTTTGCATCTAATAAGATTTGATAGAATAACACCAGTGCCATACTTACTGGTGAGTTATGAGACCCTAGTACTTGCGTTTGCGTCTAGTATGATTTGCTAGAATAACACCACTCCATACTTACTGGTGAGTTATGAGACCCTAGTACTTGCGTTTTAAGATTTGCTAGAATAACACCACTCCATACTTACTGGTGAGTTATGCGACCCTAGTACTTGCGTTTGCATCTAATAAGATTTGATAGAATAACACCAGTGCCATACTTACTGGTGAGTTATGCGATCCTAGTACTTGCGTTTGCATCTAATAAGATTTGATAGAATAACACCAGTGCCATACTTACTGGTGAGTTATGAGACCCTAGTACTTGCGTTTGCGTCTAGTATGATTTGCTAGAATAACGCCACTCCATACTTACTGGTGAGGTATGCGACCCTAGTACTTGCGTTTTCGTCTAGTATGATTTGCTAGAATAACACCACTCCATACTTACTGGTGAGTTATGCGACCCTGGTACTTGCGTTTGCGTCTAATAAGATTTGCTAGAATAACACCACTCCATACTTACTGGTGAGTTATGCGACCCTAGTACTTGCGTGCGCTTTTGTTAGAATGGTGGTGTAATAAACACCGAACTTTCTTGGAATTCATGTGGTCCTGGAGCTTTGTGTGAGAGTGGGTGAGATTCACATATCATAGTTTTCTTTCTGTAAGTGTAGACTTTTATGGAAACCTGTTCAATTTCATCACTCAAATTGATACCCGATTTATGATTCTGGATAAAAAGTCACTAACCTGTATGTATAACCAAAAGTCCGAATATTTTACCTAAGTGCTTAAAAAAATTAAGATACGCCTTCTATTATGACAGCATTTTTTTAGTAATGAAGAAACATCGAACAAAATCCTTGACATCGGCTGCTTTACGTACAAACTTAGAATACTCATCACTCTCAACCCTGGTCCACCTCATAAGTCCACCTATGTGTACTAAGAGCAATTTTTTCTTACCGTAGTTAACCTCAAGATTACTTGGTACACCCAGTAATAAGATGAACTATGGGATGTATACGGGAAAAGGTACCTTATGCCCGTTGGCGCTTAAATCGTTTAGAAAACGAAATCATACGAGTTTACTTAGCTCATAATAAGCACAATGCCAACGACCATAAACTACCTTTTCCCGTGGATTGACACATATGGAGGGTTATATTTCAACCTCTGTTTGTTTCCAGTGCCACACTATGATGGAGATCTACGGCGACAGTGTGATCCACCTGATCGAGGAGTACGGGGCCAAGGGCGCCTGCCAGAAGATAGGGATGTGCTCCGGCGATAACGCTCAATACGTACACATGTACCGCGAGAACCGCATGCTCCATTAACATGTTAGTATTGTCACTTTATATGTCAGTATTGTCACTTTATACAAATAAAGTGACAATACTGACATCAGTGTTGTCACTTTATATGTCAGTATTGCCACTTTATACAAATAAAGTGACAATACTGACATCAGTGTTGTCACTTTATATGTCAGTATTGCCACTTCATACAAATAAAGTGACAATACTGACATCAGTATTGTCACTTTATATGTCAGTATTGTCACTTCATACAAATAAAGTAACAATACTGACATCAGTGTTGTCACTTTATATGTCAGTATTGTTACTTTATATGTCAGTATTGCCACTTCATACAAATAAAGTAACAATACCGACATCAGTGTTGTCACTTTATATGTCCGTATTGTGACTATGTCAGTTTTGTCACTTTATATGTCAGTATTGTCACTTCATACAAATAAAGTGACAATACTGACATCAGGGTTGTCACTTTATATGTCAGTATTGCCACTTTATATGTCCGTATTGTCACTGTCAGTATCGTCACTTTATTCCAGAAACATAGTCTAAATATAAATAACACAACACAACGTATTTAGACTTTTTGTATCAATTAACCCTTAGGTTCAAATAAAAATATGTCTGTTACCAATCATGGCATTTACATTATGGTGGCAGCGGTGGGACTACATAACCAATCATGTAAATGGCTACTACACTACAATAAAAAAATATAACGATGAATACTATTTATCTAGCGCTGGAGGCACTTTTCAATAGGTACTTTAATAGTTCTAAACCCCATTCTAAAACTAAGGGTAAATATAAGTTAATAAAGTTTAGCCGACTTTTATTAATGCTATATTTTTCTTTTTCAGAATATTAAATCGGGAATCATCATCACGTCAAGATTGTAAAGTGTAATCTCCATTTTCTACTTTTCTCTTAATAATACCAAAATTATTATTTTTAAGTTTGTCTAATGCCAACAAATTATATTGTGACTATTAACCAGTGTTGCGTGGAGAAGCGAAAATTATGTGTATAACTTAAAATATTACATTTTAAAAAATATAGGAGTTTTTATGTATTTTTATAAAGGGATATTATGGAAATGTACTTAGCACTCATTCGCTTATGATATTATTTTTTTATGAATCTAGCTAGATGAGCTCCTTTATGTTTGATGTTTTTTCAACTGTCATTATTTTTTCTTTTAACTTTTCAATTTTGTTATTGTATAATCCTCCTCAAGGCAAAAGGAAATATTATAATGAAATTAATTTTGGGCTCGAAAAATAATATCTTATCTAGATAATTCGTGATATAGTAAACCTATATAGTCACACTACAATTTTGTCCTAGGTTAAGTTAAACGTGTACGTATTACAAGTAGCATGCATTACATCGATCTGTAGCTTATTTTTGCTCGCTAAAATCAATAGTTAACACACGCTAGCCTGTGATAACTCATTTGTAAAGTGTTTCTAATAAAGTTCGGGAAAATCATACATGCGTGTTTTATTTTGTATTTTTTATCTCTCTCTTTACTTTTCGATTCTGTTAACACCATAGACTTAGTAAACAATATTAGACCCAGCATAACAATCTACAGGGTGTTTTTTAAATCATTGGCATCCTTTCTACTGGTGAAAGTACTCATGAACATGAGCAACTTTTTGTATGGGACCGACTCAATCCGATGGAAAAGAAAATCTGCTGTTCCATACTATTTTCCAATACCTACTCACCCGAAATGTATGGAACAGCTGATTTTTTTTTCCATCGGATTGAGTCGGTCCCATACAAAAAGTTGCTCATGTTCACGAGTACTTTCACCAGTAGAAAGGATGCCAATGATTTAAAAAACATCCTGTATATACAAACAGTAGTTATGCGGCTGGTCTCCATGTTTTGTCACTATTATTAGTATGGGCAGGCCACCATCTCTATGCCAAATCCTTTGTCGGCGCCGGGTTTAGGTATGCACAAGTTTTTGTGGGTAGGTATGTCATGTCTATTCTTTTTTCATTTGTCTGAGGCTAACGCTGACGTTAGAATTTTTTGCAAGTTGCCTAAATCAATAAAGTATTGAGATTATTAAATCTAAAAAACTGAAAACAAGGTCTAGTGTTCCATTTTTGCAGCTATCATCTGAAATATTATGTGCCAGAAGTGTATTATAAAATTTACCAGTAAAAGAATTTGACGCCTAGGAACCGATATCTGGTATACGGACTTTCGGATATCTCGTTCCATAAATATTTGAAAATGAACCATGTTAACGATAAAAATAAAGTTCAGAATACATATACTGTAATCGCTTATCTCGTCATTAAAGTTTGAACCCTACTCTGAACTTAAGAATACTTTTAAATAAGGTTAATTGTCAACTGCCCGAACATTTTGCAGCTCTGTACACTGCGCCACATACGTTCAATAAAAAAAAACTGATGAATCTAAAATCAAATTTAATAAACCAACTATTTAATTTACTGTAAATGAGGGTTCGACTCTTCAGATGGCACTGGGGTATGACATCTCTCATCTTCCCTCTGCTCCACATACTGCGGCCCAAATTCTGGTTCATTCGGGTTTTGCATATGTAGGTTCTCAGCCAGCCATATGATTGGTTCGTCCGGTCGCTCATGCGCAAGAGTGGTCAAAGCGGGGAGGAGGGTGGGGGTGATATGCTTCTGTATGTAGTCGTTGACCTGCCAGGCGCGTAGGATTGGACCGACTACCACTAGAAAAGGATTTTGGTAAACAATAAAACGACTTCATTCCTCACAGGATAGAGCCGAGAGTTTTTAGACTCGAACGCCACGCTTTGCTGTCCGAGTATAGTAGCGTATTGGTGGGAAGGACATAGGGTACCTTTTATCTCGGGAAAAAACACTGTTCTCGTGAGAAATTCACGCGGGCGAAGCCGTGAGCAACAGCTAGTCAACAATAAAAGTTTGTGTCATTACCTTACCGTACCAGCGCGCGGCGTTGATGGATCCACCAACTCGGTAGTCTGACAATATGTTCAATGTAGCAGAAACAGGCCGCTTTGAAGCGTTCTCGGAACTTGTGACGAGGATATGATGAACTTACTCTGAGGGAAGAAGAAGTGTATCTCCCTAAGAGCCTCCGCGTGGTTCTGACTGCCGTGCACTCCGTTGAAGTAGTCCCCAAACTTGGTGCGGCGGCCGTAGCACGCGCGGACGCTCTCCGGCCAGTACGCCTGCGCCTCCACCACGCTGAAATGCACAGATACAGTGGTGGTCAGTTGGGGTGTATAGCGATCTGGATGTCCTCCATTCTATCCCTGGATGACCATCATCAGATCACAGCTAAGATCAATCCTGCCGTTGAACTAAGGCTTCAAAGTGAATGATAAATTCGACTGATGTCCCTATAATTATCTGACCACCACTGTATCTATAAATGTTTTTTGGTCATCATCTCGAGTCGAAATTGCAAAAAAAAAAAGGTTATTTTCGACCAATATTTGGCATCATTCACCGCGCCATCGTTGGCCTCGTTGAGATCTTCCAAGCAACAGGAGGAAGGGCAGTTGGGGTCTGTTAAAGATGAGCCATAGATTGGATGAGTACCTGACTCGGTTTTCACGGCATCTCCGTAATGCCACACATGGAAAATGAAGGCATGGAATAAGGTACGGCGTGACATTCGTAATAATTATTTTTGCTAGATTATTTTAATAACTATAATTACTTTTTCTGTTACAATATTAAGTAAAAATTGATATCTTTTTTCTATTTCTGTTTACTATTTCTTTTAACTTGTTTTATTATATATTTTGTTTCGAACTTCTGGCTATTGTGACACTTTGTTTGCTTGAGTTTTTCTATTTCTTACTTTTTTTTCTACCTGTGAAGATTTGTAATTGGCTTTCTGTTTCTTATTTACTCTATCTGTTCTAACTTCTTATGCCGTAAGTCTTTCTTAAATGTAAAATAAATAAAATATTAAATAAAAAAAAATGTTTTTTTTTCATTTTCAATGTGTGTCATTACGGAGATGCCGTGTTGCAACAAATACTTAGGTATAGGCCCATCCCAAGTCAATTTGAAAAAGTTTATTATCCATCTTAACGTGACCGGGAATCGAACTCGGGACCGCGCGGTTCGGAATACGTTAGAGAGTTACATACTATCACGCCTTGTTCCCGTGGTGGCGCAGACTAGCGATTTCCTCTTGAATCGTTTCAAGAGGAAATCGCTCCAATCCTTACAGATCTCACTCGCTTCCTCTACACTCGTCACTCTTCATACATGCTCGCCGGTTATGGGTGCTCCTAATATCCCCCTTTTTAACGCCTAAAAATGTCACCTGGCAGGCCCCATAAGCGTGCGCCACTTCTGAATCGCATTGGCGCACGCGATCACCAGCGCAATGATGTTCCCACTGGAGATGTGCGCCACGAGATGAGGGAAGTGATGCCGGCCGTAGTGACCCCGGTACAGTTCCGCCGTCTGCTCCGGAGTGAGCTTTACGATGCGCTTCTGAAACACCAGGGGGCTTAGACAATATTTCAGCGGTACATTAGCTATCTAAATTTGTCATCTTCTCTTCAAAAAAAATTTTGTCTAAACCCCCAGGAGACACTATAGAATAGTGTACTTTCTTAGTTCGGTTAGTCAAAAGCCAACTTACAAACCACTTAACGACTCAGTAAATAGATATGATACTTCTGCATATTTTCAAAATACGTGTACATTGATATTAGCGGTCTTCTATCTTATAAAGTGGTAACTAGTTAGATCCACCCGTCAACCCGCTTCAATCGCTAAAAGGCAACCTATCGCCTCCCCTGGTGCCACGAGTTCCTAAACCGCCTGACGGCATCTAAAGTGATTTAAATGATCTTCAGACATAAGTACCTTGTCTTTCAAAGCTTCTTTCAGACATCTTAAGGAAATCATTAAGTGAAGTCAAGTAATTAACTCGTCCAAAATACTTCGGTATTTTGATGTCGTTTAATTAGTTAAGTTAGAATTTGAACCTAGGACCTTTGCGGCCACAGGCGGGCGCCATACCACTTGGCCAATACCGCTTCATCATAATAGGAACATGATAAATGTAGCCAAATAAACAATCTTTCTTTCCTTAGGTTTGCTATGTCCAACGCTTCTTCGGAATCGAATTTGTACAACGCTTTCTCCGAGAGAACACTAGCCATCATAAAGCCTGAAGCGTACGAAGATGCGGAGGCGATCGAGAACTTGATCATACAAAATGGATTTGCCATTTTAGCTGTAAGTTAATAAAAATTACTTATCAATTACAGTTCGTCGAATCGTACAGTTCCGCCGTCTGCTCCGGAGTGAGCTTTACGATGCGCTTCTGAAACACCAGGTGGCTTAGACAATATTTCAGCGGTACATTAGCTATCTAAATTTGTCATCTTCTCTTCAAAAAAATTTTGTCTAAACCCCCAGGAGACACTATAGAATAGTGTACTTTCTTAGTTCGGTTAGTCAAAAGCCAACTTACAAACCACTTAACGACTCAGTAAATAGATATGATACTTCTGCATATTTTCAAAATACGTGTACATTGATATTAGCGGTCTTCTATCTTATAAAGTGGTAACTAGTTAGATCCACCCGTCAACCCGCTTCAATCGCTAAAAGGCAACCTATCGCCTCCCCTGGTGCCACGAGTTCCTAAACCGCCTGACGGCATCTAAAGTGATTTAAATGATCTTCAGACGGCATTTTAAACCCTTACATTATGTGAATCTCTTTCTTAGGTATATAAAGTACCTGTCTTTCAAAGCTTCTTTCAGACATCTTAAGGAAATCATTAAGTGAAGTCAAGTAATTAACTCGTCCAAAATACTTCGGTATTTTGATGTCGTTTAATTAGTTAAACGACATCAAAATACCGAAGTATTTTGGGTTTAACCGAAGTATTAAGTAAGTATGAAATTCTCGATGATGAAAAACCCTCATAAGTATAGGTATATTTTTTATATTTGAGTTGAGTGTCCTTGTCATAAGTAATATTCAATTAGCAAAGGTACTCAAGCTTCAATTCATAATATCGTAATTACATTCCAGCCCTCCACTGGGATACTTTAATTTCATAATGCTGTCTCCAGCACTGACCCTCGCAGTCAATGGGAATTTATAATTAGTTTTTTTATGGTTTCTATAGGTACAGATAACGCTGACCGGAGATAGGGTGCTCGAACGGTCGAGCTTTTATTTTTTAAATAGGGCTGTCGCCTAGCTCAGTGATCTAAAATTTTCATAATATTTCATAAAGATTTTGAGGCGCAGCAATTTCTTTTTAATTATTTCAAAACTAATTCCATAGTAATTGGATAAAACTGTAACTGACATATATTGAAGAAAAAAGAATGAGGGCCAAAACGATATATATTTTTTAATTTTTGTCTTTCTGTATGTGCAAAAACTACAGAACGAAATTCGTTACAATTTTTACAATTTAATTATGAAGGTTAAACTTACAAAATTGCGCAGATTTTATCCACTTACAAAAATACTGCATTTTTTAGCTACTTACAACCTGAGATATTAACAAAAGTAAATTCCACGTGGACGAATTCGCGGGAAAAGTTAGTTAAAACAATGAATACAGGGTTATTTTGAAACCATTTTTTCGCAGCAGTTTTGGTTGATGAAAGTGAGCAGGTTTCCAAAAAATCTATGTCAAAAAATTAAAAAAAATTTTTTGCTTTCCATTTCCATACAAATTGGTCGTTTAGCTGATGGGACTTAGTATGGAAAGTTGAAGTTTTATGTTATTCTTTTACTATAAATTTCTTTCGGACGTAGTTGTATTCCAAGTACTGAGCATATTGTAAAAATTTGGCCAATAGTTAAAAAATAACCCTGTATAAAGCAACATCCCTGTCGGGGCAGCCCTAGCGCTCATATAAGAGCCGCGTGTATGTGACGCGTAATGAGCGCCCCTCGTTTGAACAGCAACCCTTGCGCAGACAAACCACCCCCGCGCATTCTTTATGCACTCGATTTTAAAAACGGGATGCAAATCAGATCTCGCTCGAATAAGAATCCTGGCTGGCAAAAAATGGACAACACTCAACGGCCCAAGGCCCATTTAGACGATGCAAGTTTCTTGTTCACACAAAAGCAATAATTAGTGCAACAATTGACTATGAATAATTGCAAGCAACTGTTGTACCATGCAAGTATTTTCTCTGGTTATATGCAACAGGCAAAAAACTTGCACCGTATTTTAGCCCGGGACTTTACCCGTAAAAATTTCGGGAAATCCTCACTTAGTGCTCCCTAAACTCCCTTTAAATAAATCGTACATATTTGTTCTCATCCACAATACAATTACAAATGTTATTATAGCTAAAACTGTACAACAATTAAGTTATTAATAAGGTAGGTAACTAAAATTGGTACATAATAGCAAAAAATGAGTGATTGTGGAGAACTGGTGCCCATGCTAGGAAACTCCATCCATAATGAACCTACATGCCAAATTTTAGCTTTCTACGCCCAGTAGTTTTGGCATTGCATTGTCTGCCAGTCACTTAGTAACGGAAGAATTTTATAAAGGCACAAAGTATTTTTTATTAACTTACAGCTAAAATCGCAAATCCATTTTGTATAATCAAGTTCTCGATCGCCTCGGCATCTTCGTACGCTTCAGGCTTTATGATGGCTAGTGTTCTCTCGGAGAAAGCGTTGTACAAATTCGATTCCGAAGAAGCGTTGGACATAGCAAACCTAAGGAAAGAAAGATTGTTTATTTGGCTACATTTATCATGTTCCTATTATGATGAAGCGGTGTTGGCCAAGTGGTATGGTGCCCGCCTGTGGCCGCAAAGGTCCTAGGTTCGAATTCTGCCCGTGCTATTGAGTTGGTATACCAATCTGAGTCATGTAGGTGGGTACCTATGTTAGTTTTCATAGACCACCACTTGCTTCCGGTGAAGGAAAACATCGTGAGGAATCCTGCACTCAGGTCAATGATTATCAGCTAGTGTGTGAAATGGAGAAGGCAATAGCAAACTACTCCATTAAAATAGCCAAGAAAGTCGTAGTGTGTGTTTCATTACATATAATGACCACGACCCTCAGTCATGAGGAATGCGACTAAAGAGAGAGAGATCATAGCTGTTGCCCGAGGCTCCTTCGCCCGCGGCAAAAAGTATAGCTTGTGGTTTTTCATACAAACTTTGACCCCCCATTTCTGTCCCTTTGTGGTTGTATTTTTTTTTTAAGTAGCCTATGTTTGACACAGGATCTTCAACTATATCCATACCAAAGTTTATCAAAATTGGTCCAGCGGTTTAGCCGTGAAAGCGTAACAGACAGACTTTCGCATTTATAATATTATAGTAAGGATGTTTAAATACCCATTTACAATTACATACACGCATGCACCTACTTTTATAAGAAGATACAATATTTTACTATCGTACAGACTTTTAGTATCAACTCTCAGTAGATTTATTCCTCATGACTGAGGGTCGTGGTCATTACGTGGAATGTAACATACGCAACGATTTTCTTGGCAGAGTAAAGATTTTTTTTCTGTGGCTTGAATTTATTATTAAAAACTTATAGTTAGTTAAAAGCGTATTGCTTTTAAAGCTTTTTGATGTATTACTACGGAATATTATCTTTATTTGTTTACCTGTTTGTTCGTTCTTGTCAGTGATGTCTGAGTGATGTGAGTGACATGACATTATTATAGAGTCGCCGTCAAGTCGTTAGGATTGTAAGGTTGGTTTATGTTTGAGTATTTACTTACATATTTATAATCTATGGTTATTGTACTGCTGTAGGTCGTAATAAACGCCCCGGTACAAGACCGACCCACTACGTAGAGATGCTTATTAACGGTCAAGAGTTACTTTCACTGCTTAGGAAAATAGTTTAAACATACATACAATAATGTGACCAATGACCAAATATTTATTAAAATAAAATAAAAATGTGATTAAAATACTAGCTGACTGCCCGCAACTTAGTTCGCGTGGACTTTAGCGGTAAGAAATATACTACCTATACCTACCAAATTTACATAAAAAATTTCATCTCGTAGGAGTTTAACCACGATACGAGATTTTTATATATAAGAAAGAAGTATTATAAAATATTATATAGACTCAGAGTTTATACTAAATCTGTATTGTTTTTACAGCAAAAAAAGACTTAAAACGCTTTAAGACAACTATCATCAAGCTACCAATGCATAGTTAGTGTGGGCTTGCATAGTTCTTCAAGTTCTATAGGCATTCTGTCAAGATATCTCAATCAATTTCATATCTTGTACTTCTTCTGCAAACCTCCTATGACAATAATACATTTGTTTTAACAAGTAAGTGTGTCTCCATCATGTCTCCATCAAACATTAAAAAGAAAAAAAAATCTGTTTCGTTCTTCGTTTCTCTCCGTAGTAAACCGTGTAAAGACATAATCAATTGCATATCGGCATTAGTAATCGCAGTTAAGTGGGGAAAGCGACGCGTTTTCCGGATGGAGCCACCCTGAAGGTAACGCAGCCGCTAGTGGCGAGCAGAACACGGTAACTGGCATTTTTGTCACGAGAAATTGCCTAAGGCTGCCTTTTCGTAGTACGCTTGTTAAGGCACTTCTGAGCCCTCCTATTTTTATTGGGAATTGCCTAAGCCCACCTACGTTTTTGTATTATGC
The DNA here is from genome assembly GCA_018467065.1 of Ephestia elutella. Taxonomy (NCBI): domain Eukaryota; kingdom Metazoa; phylum Arthropoda; class Insecta; order Lepidoptera; family Pyralidae; genus Ephestia; species Ephestia elutella. The sequence continues at coordinate 3,038,662 of CM031575.1, forward strand.
CTGTAACGGTTGCGATACTTAGCATATCCTATTTTCATAATTATTAAAAAACAAAAATAAGCAAATTTAAAGTTCCAATAGGGCTGATGCTGGTGATGAAAATGGTTTTTCTACTCCTAACTTATTTTGTTTTCCACCTGAATGATGAGTTTCCATCTCATCCCTAAAATCGAAATCATATTTGTATTTTAAAGTTTTCATATTTGAATTATTATTTGTAAAATTACAGACTATTAGCTTTCTGGAATGACTAATGCCGAGGTAACAACGCTGAAAATAACTCGTTGAAATTAGTTTCTATAAAAATCCGATTTCTGTGGTTCGTACATAAACCTGTAATAATCCTAATCTATTATTATAAATTCGAAAGTGAGTCTGTTTGTTTGTTTGCTCACCTCTTCACGCTTTATCTACTGAATTCCAGAAAATTGGCATATAAAATAGTTAGAAGTACAGAAATGGATATAGGGTACATTTCATCCCAGGAAAAAGCACTGTTCCAGAGGGAAATAAATTCACGCGGGCGAAGCTGCGGGCAAAAGCAATTAAAATATAAACTTGAGAGTTTTCTCGCAAGCACTTACCGCGTTTTCCTCCAGCCGCCGACCAAGGGAGACGGGGAGCCGCGAGGGGGCAGGGGGCACGCGGGGGGACGGGCGGCGGGTGGCGCGCGCCGCCGTCCCCAGTACCCCCCGGACACCACGACGGGACGCCCGCGCCACCCTGCCGGCATGCGTTGACCCTGACTTCCACAACAGCCGTCTACATGGACAACTCCTGCCTTCTTGACCTCCTCATCAGGTGCTTCGCTATGACAGAGCCCGAGGACCTGAACTTCACCGCGTTCACTGACCTCTGTCGCCTCTGCTCGCTCAAGAGTGGTCCCAGACTCCATATCTTCGATAAGGAGTCGGAGCAGAGACAGATTCTGTTCAAACTCAGGACTTGTCTGCCCACCATGGTGAGTACACGCCCTTAGTGGCCTTGACTCGTCTTTGTAATCTTAGTTCCTTAACTACGCCGCCATTGCATTCTTTCTGTTTTATAAATACATGTGTAGGTAGTAAAAAAGTACTAGGTAAACATAAACACAAATAGTAAAAAGAATAAGAAAGGTGTATAAAGAGCTCGTAGCCCCGTAGACGCTTGTAGCAGCTCGTAGACGCCTGCGCGCTACGAGGCTACGACAACAACAAGGAATAAAGTTAGGGCACATATATCACCATGTTACCTGTTGATTTTTTATGGTTTATTATTAAATATAAATAAATATACTAAATTTGTGAATTTAATTAGGTTTTGTTTAAAATTGGTAAAATTTTAAATTGTACAAAAGAAATAAAATAAAATATCTAAGCTGCTTGAGCAATCATCAAATTTATAACTTGAATCAATTTATTGAGGAAATTCAAATATCTATATACATAAAAAATATAAATAAACTTCACTCGTATGCATTTTTTGTGGTTTTTACTTTTACATTTTATTTAAAAACTTTATTGGCAAGACCGACCAAACAAACTTTTTATCGGAACTCACTATTATTCATTTTAAATAATGATCAAAAGCATTATTAATTTATTTATTCACAAAGAAGAAATTAAATCTTTTCCCGCTGTTTTTGTTCATAAATTTATTAAAAGATTAGGCCTTAGAGCCTGCCAATTTACTTCCAACCCTCACTATTCATCTCACGTCACGTCTCGACGTAGCATTAGGTTATTCCCCAATAACTGCATCATTGCAGGTGCAAGCACCTCGCGTGGAGCATCGACCTCAGAAATAGGTCAGCACGGATTACACCTGACATCGCACGTGGGCTTTAACTGTGGCTTTAACCAACTGATATGACGGCACGTGTTTATTACTCTACGTTATGAAACTGATACAAAAATGATAATGCATCAATACAGAAAAAACATAGAATGTGGCAGCTGCTTCTCTTCCCGTGCAGATTGTAAAAGTCAATCGAGGGAAAGGGCTTTAAACTGGGGATTCCTCCACTCATATGCGATGGGCTAGCAACCTGTCACTATACCTGAATCTCCATTCCATCAGAGAGCCCACTATTCAGCTAAGCGTGGCCTTCGAGTCTCACGACTTATAATGATAATCACATTCAAAATAATGAATTACTCACTGAGGACCGAGAAAAAATAACTATCTGGCAACAGAAATCACTGCATGGAAGACATAGAAAAGACCTACAACAAGCCCATGTGGATAAAGCTGCTTCAAATACGTGGCTCCGTCAAGGTGAACTATTCCCTGAAACGGAAGCTTTTATGATCGCCATCCAGGACCAAATAATAGACACCCGAAACTATCAAAAACACATAATCCGCTCCTTTAATCTTACCTCTGACTCTTGCAGGCGATGCCATGGACCATCTGAAACAATTCAGCATATAACCGGTGCGTGCAAATCAATAGTACAAACTGACTACAAACACCGCCACGATCAAGTAGCTGCCATACTTCACCAAAATTTAGCCTTTAAATATAATTTGATAACCGAGAAGACTCCTTACTATAAATACAAACCAAGTTGCATATTAGAAAATACTGAATACAAAATATACTGGGATAGGACCATTCTAACTGATAAAACTGTTCATTTCAATAGGCCGGACATTACAGTACTACATAAAAATACTAAAATAGTTTATTTAATTGATGTCGCAGTTTGTAATACACATAATCTAGAAAATACGAATTCAGAAAAAATCTCTAAGTACATAGACTTGTCAATAGAAATTAAAACCCAATGGCGTGTTAATACTGTCAAAACAATACCAATAGTTATCTCTACAACAGGTGTCATACCTCAATCCCTTCATACATACCTCCAAACACTCGAGATGCACCCGTCTACTTACATCCTTCTCCAGAAAGCTGTTGTGTTAAACACGTGTAGAATAGTAAGAAAATTTTTAGCATCATAACTCTAATAGCCTCTTTGTGTTGGCTTTGGCCCCACAAATGCTTACTTGCCAAATTCTAAATGGATTTGAGAAATATAACGATCGAGATAATAATAATAATTCTTTATTTGCATAAAACATAGTTCTTGGGTCTGTCTACCCCGTAAGGGATAAAGACGTCATGTATGTATATTCAAACAATTGGACGCTGACTGACTTATTGGTATATCAACGCAGATACGAAACCGCTGAACGTAGAAACTTGAAATTTTGCAGAAAGATAGATAGATAGATCAACACTTTATTGCACCATTTACAGAAAAGAAATACAAAGTAGTAACAAAAGTAAATACATATATAAATGAGCGCAAAGGCGGGCTTGAAAGGTTCTTTATATAGCGTTAGTGAGCACTAAAAAAGGAATTTTGGGAATCCTGCCCCTAAGGGGGAGAAATGAATCGCTAGTACATGAAACAGATTAAAACCTTTTCAGTCAAAAAAGTTTTCGACTCAACAAGAAGAAGCAAAAAAAATTAGGTTGTCATTCTCGTCAATTTTTGAGACATTTTGTTTATTTTTGCAATTTATTTGATAGTTTTTATTATTTCCATTACAAATAAACAATAATAACAACGAAATGCCTCTCCTAGACTTCACGGATCCAGCCGTGATAAAGTTTCTAGTTGAGAATTACGACAGGACCGCTCGGTTGCGGATGAAATGGAACACCCTGCATGGGTCCAAACTACAGGAGGCTGCCACATTAAACAGGCCAGAAAAAGGATACACCACTTATGACGTATTCAAAGCTAATATGAAAGGAGGCATGCCAGCCATAAGAAGAGACCACATAACTGCTGGAACCAACAGAAGAGTAAAACCAATCAGAGATGGCACGCACATAGCTGCTGCTGCAGACATAAAAGAAGGACATTCTATAGTCGATGTTGGACTTGGCGATCCCGAAGAAGACCCTAGGCTCGCTCGACCAAATACGGATCTTTCTATAGATCCTATAATGCGAGTAATCGATCCCAAACAGAAAGAGATAATTTACAAGGAAATACCTGTCTACGGCCGTAAGGTATATCTGAAAAGCAGGAATAGAATAATACCAGAGAAGAAGTATTACTTCAGCGAGTGTTCTGGGTGGGATTATGGGTGGAGGCTGAAAGACAGCTACTTTTCCAAGAATCAACCAAGTTATGGGCGCGTATGGAGACTCCATAGGGACGTCAGGAGTCGCACAGGACCTCATCCTGACCCGGCTTATTATAATAGTCCCGAAATACCTAACGTCAACAAGTGCCCTAAATAATTTTGATACTTTATCTCTTTGTTACTTTAGATTGATATTTTATTTTTATTGTTATTTGATACTTTTAAATTTAGATTCCTACATATATTTTAGAGATTACTTTATTTTGCTACTTTAAAATGTTTATTTTAGAATTGTTATTATATTGGTTTAACTTTTTTGTAATTTCAATGCCGTCTTTTCTTTATGCAACACATCCAGTACCTATTTAGTAAGTTGAGAAATTAATTCTTCTTGGACAAATTCCCATGAAATTATAACACTTATAGAAACGACTCTAGACTTCTAATGCTGACGATTTAGGTAAATTAGTTATCGTCAGCATTCTCGCGTTATTTCGTGTTAGGGAATAATACCTACAGGTGCTTCCTGCAGATATTAATTTTTTTTTTTAGTTATAAATTTTTAATTTTATGTTCTTTCACATCACAATGTTATACACATGGAAAAGACAAGCAAGGACGGAGAAGGTTGACGTACAAAATGGGAAGCCTAAGCTCAGGATTAGGCAGAAAAGGGCTGAAATCGTGATGATGAATAAGTCTTACTAATTTTATAAATGTGACAATTTTAATTTTATTCTGATGTAACTCATTATCACAAAATTCACGTTACTAGATTTTGCTAAAATTTGCACATAAGGCACTCTCCCAAAATTCCCACTGGAGCACAGCATCAGCCTCTAGTCCTTCTATATATATACGAAAGTTTGGATGTGAGTTTGTGAGGATGTTTGTTACTCAATCACGCAAAACCGACTGGACGGATTTCAATGAAATTTAGCAATATATTAGGTAAAACTTACAAATAAAAAATCTCCTCGAACACGCCGCATCGAGGCAGTGTGCCCAGGATACTCGCCGCATTACCCCGCTGGACTGCGAGGCTTATGCGCTGAGCAAAAAAGACGCCAGCTCTTGGGCCTCCAGTTGATTCGATGAGACGCGTTGAGACTTGATTTTTTTAAAATTAGCCCCAGGGACCCATTGTCACTACTGCAAAGGGCAAAAAGTTGTAACTGTCAACCAGTACCGCGTATTTCTGCTTTTTACCTAACTCTGGAGTGCAGGCAGCCGCGCCACCATGAAATTTGGTACACAGGTAGAAAAATACCGGGATTAGCACATAGCGTACTTTTTATCCCGAAATTCCCACGGGAGCGAAGCCCCGGGGCACAGCTAGTATATTATAAATTTGTTGAACAGATCTCCAAGGACGACTTCCTGCCGAAGAAGATATGCGAGCGATGCGTGACCAGGCTGGAGCAGCTGTACGAGTGGCGGCAGAACTGCCTCAGCACGGACTCCGTGCTGAGGAACTATGCGGAGTCCATGAGGATTGTCACGTCCACCATCAACTTCCAGGTAACAACTGTGACCAGGCTGGAGAAGTAGAGTGGCAGAGCTGTCTCAGCACACTGTGCTGAGGAACTATGCGGAGTCCATGAGGATCGCCACGTCCACCATCAACTTCCAGGTAACAACTGTGACCAGGCTGGAGCAGTAGAGTGGCAGAGCTGTCTCAGCACGGACTCCGTGCTGAGGAAGTATGCGGAGTCCATGAGGATCGTCACGTCCACAATCAACTTCCAGGTGACAACTGTGAACAGGCTGAAGCAGCAGAGTGGCAGAGCTGTCTCAGCACGGACTCCGTGCTGAGAAACTATGCGGAGTCCATGAGGATCGCCACGTCCACCATCAACTTCCCGGTAACAACTGTGACCAGGCTGGAGCAGTAGAGTGGCAGAGCTGTCTCAGCACGGACTCCGTGCTGAGGAAGTATGCGGAGTCCATGAGGATCGTCACGTCCACAATCAACTTCCAGGTGACAACTGTGAACAGGCTGGAGCAGCAGAGTGGCAGAGCTGTCTCAGCACGGACTCCGTGCTGAGGAACTATGCGGATTCCATGAGGATCGCCACGTCCACCATCAACTTCCCGGTAACAACTGTGACCAGGCTGGAGCAGTAGAGTGGCAGAGCTGTCTCAGCACGGACTCCGTGCTGAGGAACTATGCGGAGTCCATGAGGATCGCCACGTCCACCATCAACTTCCCGGTAACAACTGTGACCAGGCTGGAGCAGTAGAGTGGCAGGGCTGTCTCAGCACGGAGTCCGTGCTGAGGAACTATGCGGAGTCCATGAGGATCGGCACGTCCACCATCAACTTCCCGGTAACAACTGTGACCAGGCTGGAGCAGTAGAGTGGCAGGGCTGTCTCAGCACGGAGTCCGTGCTGAGGAACTATGCGGAGTCCATGAGGATCGGCACGTCCACCATAAATCTTCCAGGTAACTCTCTTTTCTTCACTTAACTTCTTCTTCCAATTACCATTATCCTTCAAGTGAGGTCGGCTGACAGACATCTGAATATAAGTTTTTTGCTTCTATGCTCATTTGCTAGCGAAGAAAAAGCATAGAAATTGCCAGAATATAATAGAATATTCTTTATTTGCCAAGACAACATGCTTTTTTTACCACGCAGATGGTAATCTGATTGATTGAGTCAATCAAGGGAATGGCTTTTAAACTGGGGATTCTTGTCATAGACGATGGGCTAGCAACCTGTCACTATATCTAAATCTCGCATCAAAAAGCCCACTATCCAGCTAAGCTGGCCTTTGAGTCTCACGACTCTTGGCTCTGTAAGGTTGTGTCTGTAAGGGATAAAGACGAAATACTGACAAAATACCTGTAGGTTTTTCAAAATCGATACAAATGCAGTCGCTGTGGATCGATAGATAACCTGGTTAAAGTTATTGAGTACGCTTATCTGGTGAAGGCAACCAAATTACAAAAAAATATTACTCCCGTTCCACTAACCTACTAATATTCATATTGATAGCAGTAAATAAACTAGGCTGAAAGAAATACCTGAAATAACGTGACTAATATTTTTTTCGATAAATTTTGCATTGTACGAACATTGTTTAGAGTATTTAAAATTAGTATAGACTTGGGTGTTGGAAATAAACTTAAAAGAAAAATAAATAAATGGAGCCTTTTAAACGGTCCAAATACTAAATATGCACGTACCTACTCATTTACACTGGATTTTGCACAACAAAAAATAAAATCTAATTAGACCATTTGGTCTAATTGATTTAGATTTTATTGAATTGAGTGGAATTGAAACAGTCTAATCAATTCCATAGATTTATAAATACTAACAACTCAATTTTAAACGTTCAATCTAACGTACAAATTAAGTAGTGCAGCAAAATATAAGTACAAAATACTTCTACTACCTTTTAAAGGCTAGCAAATACAATTTCCTTAATAAACCAATCAGTGTGCATAATATTGTTTCCACCGGACGCGGCGCTTTCTACGTACAATCGACTGAAAGTCACCCTATACGGACATCTACGTATCGGTAATAAAGGCGAATTTGCAACGAATCTGGCTAGGTTCAAGTGCTGGCCGTACATTTGTCATTTCAGACTCGGAATCAATAAGCAATTCAGATGTTGCGTATTATTTCTTGATTGTTCCTCCTTTATTAAATTGCACTTTACTCATGAAGTTAAATTAATATTTAACTTTTTGACTCTACTACTACTTTGTAATGTATGGCCCGTTTTGTGAATTTGAAATATTTTTTTAGTTAAACAACTATAGCTATTTAGCTTTATTTACCCAAACAATCTCTTATAAAAGGCATTCCTGGTATAAATTTGCTACTGCACGTTCTTTTTCCTGTTCATACAAAAATCTAAGTAAGTACGTACTTAAAATAAATTGTACTCTTTTCTCTACTTAGTTGAATACTTATCTAATATGCAGTCTAAATTAATATGAATATGACGTCATCATTCCCGTTTTCATACAAATCCAAAAACACTCATATATATCACTATATGTCTTACAAATATGCAAAGGAAGTCCTGAAACTACAGTCCCATTATCTCCCTAATAAAGTCAACATGTTAACATAAATAAATCTCCTTTGTGAACAGATAAAGAGTTCACTATGCGTGTGTAGGCATGCGGGCGAGACGCTCGGGGTAAACCTACCCCTCTATCGATCTACCGCGCCTGGGCCGTATCGACCCACTACCACCCACCCCACGAAACACACCAATCTCAACCTTAAAACTAAAGACTCAACGCTCATAATAACAACTAACAACTAACAATCGGGCGCTCACACGATTTCGAACCCAAGAAAAACGGATCAAGAGCAAATGTCCATTGTATACATCTTGAAACAAAATTCGAACAGCGAATTGTGAACTTTATTGCGATACTTCTAAAGGCGTCAGTGGAGTTGTGACTTTTAAATGATCGGGTGTTATTTACGCATGTCCGTCGAGCTTTATGACCGGCCCTTGATTGGCGTCTGTATGCGAAAATCTTGTCAGAGACGAAGATAATTGATGTTTTAATTGAATATTTAATGAGAAATGGAAATCAGTAGATTTTGCCTTTAGGAACGCTTCAGTTGCATAAAATTATTCAAATCAAACAGCTCTACGAGTTCTGCTACGAGAAATTCGTAGCAGCTACGAGTTGCTACGACGTAGAGATATTAAATCAAAGAGTTATGATAATATTTTGTTCGATGCATGTTTGTGACTCTATAAAACTGTCGTATATATTAAATTTTACTGGACACACTTTAATATGAATCTAGTTATTTGTGCATCAAACATAAATACAAAATTTCGCAAAGTGGTAATGGCATAAGTATTTTTCCGCGTATTTCTCGGCAATAAAAAGTCAAATCGCTTTTTGTAAATTATCCATTGCCAGCTATCCACCCTCGTAAAAATGCTTACCGGTGGTTCCCCATGCTTTTCGGGATAAAAAGTATATTAGGATATGGAGTAGAGAGAGAAATCAGGTCACACAGAAATCTGAATGTATACATATAGCTACATAAGTTTCACTATGCACTGCCAAATTTCTCCCAAATTCATTGTGCAATTTTTGACATAATCTTTGTAATTAATATCTACATTGTAATTAATATATACTAGCTTGTGCCCACGAACTTTGTCTGCGCGTAATTTACTATTGTTAATTTTTCCTGCTCTAAGCTGTGTAGCATACGCCAGATTTTATGTTAGACCCATAGAGCTAGCAATTTTTTTTTTAAAGAATGATTTTTTTTTTCCTATGTCTATGGTTAGACCTTCTTTAATACAACAGTGTACAAAACCGCATAAAATTTGGTCTAGTAGTTTTTGTGTAATGCACGTACAAACATACAGACAGAAAGACAGACAAGAATTCTAAAAAATATTGTATTGGCTTCTATTAGCCTTATAAACCCATTTTATATTAGGGGTCTTCCCCTTATCACTATGTTTTCTTAGATATCTCTTATGTACAGACACAGACCATGAAATTGAACTCTGACTGACTGGTACATATATCAACGCATCGGGATGGGACGAAACCGCTGAATGTAGAAACTTGTAATTTTTCCTGCAGATGCAGACTGATGGTTACTCCGTTTTGATACATCAGTGTATCGACAAGTTATTTATTATACGTTTGTGGTTACACTACATTGCTTAAGGCGCTTCAATTGCCATGGTCTGTGAAATGGTGATTTTGTAAAGACTAATGCTCAGTTGTGGTTAGCCAGTAAAATCTAAAAAAATATATGTTTCATTTATTTGTTTCGTAACATTAAAACTACTACCTATATGAAAATACATTATAATGGAATGGCTTGTATTTCTCACTACTCTCTACTGTTCCGAAATGGCATTGACTTTCGGGAAAATTTTTGCATAAAAAAATACACTATTTATTTTACTTCAATCGCTTCAAATGTCATGCAAATTGAGCAACATTTTTCATACTAGTATGTATAAAATAAAGATCATTCGCACATTTCGCATTGTCTCTGAGCGCGCGTCTCTATACAGAGGGGGTGCAGGATACCTCGCGTCAAGAGCATCGGGCACCTAGCGTCCTAAGTTCTTACAGAGTGATTCTTTATACCTACAGCATAAGTGAGCACTAATAGAGGAATTTCGAATTGAAACGCCGGCAACACTCCTGCGATACCTCTTGTGTTGCAGTTGTCCATGAGCAGCGGTGATCACTTACCGCTAGTTCGTTTGCCGTCCTATGTTATAAAAAAATCCAATGTGGAATAGGTGAAAATGAATTCACGCGAGCGACGCTGAGGGCCAATGCTATTTTCTATTTCTTTAGTCTACGATTGAAGCGTTTTTTTTCACTTTATTTTTTTGGAGCCACTATCACCACCCCACATACTTCACAATTTGGAGAGTCTGCTTTTTTAATCAGGAATTGAAGCGTAAATATAGACATTGGTACAGGTGCAAAAATTCACAGTTTGGCCACGAGGGAAAACACGAGAAAAACGTTGGAATTCATAGTTTATGGATAGCTGAAAAAAAAATGCAAGCTATTCTATACAAATCTGAATACAACAATAAATTTCCAAGGGCTCTCTCCAACGAATTGTTCCAAGGATTACTCGTTTATACAAAAGACTACAGACCACCTACCCTATTCAAACCTTCAATTAGTAGTTTCGTTTACTACGTCACGTCTCTAATAAGTATTGCTCTTCGAGCAACAAGGACTTCCGCGCGCGGGCTATGGTATTGCTCCCATTGTGGCAATGGGATTACTGTGTCTCGATGTGTGGAGCAATCATTGTATTTCGATGGCTTCTGACTTAGTGAATTTGTCATTATGTCTTATCCGTCAATTTTAATTAATTTACGTTTTATTTTAGTCACAAACATACATTCGCATTTCTTATGTTAGTGGATCTATAGCAATGTCCTTTAATTAATGAGTGTATTAATATGTATTTACCTTTATTATTCCATTGCTGGGCAGGGGTCCCCATCGAGACGCCAAAACGATATTTTTGTCTTTCTATATCTCTGTCTGTATGCTTATACGCGCATCACGTAAAAACTGGGTGAAATTTGGTGCAGTTCTTACAGATGTATTGCTCTAACTTACAATCTGACGCAAGTGTACGCCGCTATTACTACCAATAGTAAGTTCCTCGCGAACGAATTCAAGGGAGAAAGTTAGTAAATAATGTTACGATAAGATTACTATGCCCCTAATATCTGCTCCACATAGTGACGTTGCACGCATCCAAGGTCTCACCCTGGGGGGGTTCAGTAACCCTGACCTAGCAGGGTGAAGGATCCCAGTGCCTCCCCCCGGGGGCAACGCAGGCCCCATCGAGGGGGTGTCAATGCAGCAGGCTGTGCAGGGTTAAACCATGGTGTTACTACTACGAGTATGGCTTCCAAAAATCTAAGAAAGCTGTATGTTGAATTTTTGTTGGCAACAAAGATCCATTTGTTTATCCATTGCTGTAACATTTCTTATCTATGTTAATGGTTAAAATATTAAAGTTGAATTGCACAGCTTTTGCTTAAGTTACAGTAACAATACAGTAACTTTAACCGAACCGAAAATCCAGTGAGTTTGGCAAAAATTAGTTGCACCAGTTAACAAATAGTAAGTCAAAAGTCAGCGTTTTACTGTTAACTACTTACGAACGTTATTTGTTACGTTACTGACACTAACCTTTATAAGCCTAAATTGTGTTTAAAAAGAGGTGTCAGCTATCTACCCTGTTAAACAAGTACCTACGCCTACAATTTCAAAGCTACTTTTGTGGTCTAAAGCTTATTTCTCAAAGACTAATAATACTCGTAGTTAGGTACCTGATAAAATTTCTAAATGAAGAATGTTCATTCAATTAAGGCATTCAGTGCTCAGTGTTCGTTCTTCACTTCGTTTGTTCATGTGCATTTTTCATACATTCACTAGAATCCATAGTCGCGATCCATATTTGAATTACGCACATGTGATTCGTTTAATCTGATCCGCGGAATTTAGTACTAGGAAATACTCATAAATGGAAAATCAGTAGCAATCAAAAGCGAACTTTACAGTACCTTCGCGAGACTAGTTCTTTGCATGAAAATGAATACTTTCTTCAGATATAAAATCTCATTTCTTGCAACGAACAACTCTTATCCAATCCAATAGATACCAATACACTTATCAGAATTTTCTGCTAACTAACAAGATTTTCTTGCAACTCAAGCCCGACATTGATTAGCTCTACAAGCCAGACGTTTTTTCCGAGTGGGATCGAACCTCCTTCCTCCCGGCTACAGGTACCTTTAAGAAAAGTGGATCGATGCACTTAACTTGGCGGTTGCAACGGCCCTTCGCTGTGCATAGGGCCGCGGGTGGTCGCCCGCCTCACAAGTCTCACGCCAGTCTTCCTTGTAAACAACTCTTAGGAACTTATACGCGCCTGGTAGTTTTGTTTCAGTTTAAAAAGGAAATTTTTACTTCTTTTAGTGAAAAAAGGCTCTTATACGCGCCTGGTAGTTTTGTATCAGTTTAAAGGAATTTTTTACTTCTTAAAGTGAAAGGCTCTAATGAACTTATGTGCGCCTTGTAGTTTTTGAAGATTTAGTGTAAAAAAAATTGGTGTGTGTGGTTTCTAGTGATGTTATGAGGTGAATGAAATATTTCTGTGGCAATGCTCCTGAATTCAAATCAACTATGGGATTTTGTAGTAAGTTAATTAAAGTTAAGATTTTTTAAGTTATACTATTAATAATATTATTATTATTTTTTTATAAAACAAAATTTTATTCATTTATTTCAAAGTTTTCGTAATACCAGTACAAATGACGAACGTAAATAAAAACTCATACGTTTCCTCGTGTAACTTTTAATACTTAAAAAATAATACTACCATAATAATTAAAACTACTAAAACTAGTATTAATTTGTTGGTATTTTCGGAAAAAGTGATCTCCTTTAGTTTTGTCCCACTAAATTGATCACCATACTACTTCTGTACCCTACCTTATAAGCCCCCCTAGTTTACTTTTAATCAGTGCGTGATAGGTAATCCCCTCCCCTTATCTCCTGCCTCAAACAATGTTGTTATGATATTTAAAATTGTAATGCAAAATATGGATACAGAGGTAGAGGAGACCTATACCTAATTTAAAAAAAATACTGTATTTTTTTAAATAACTCACCTGGGGGTCTAAAATGGCCACTTTGAGGAATTTATATTCTGATGAATGCATATGGGAAACAGGTCATTTTGTGATTACTTATGGTTTTTCCTAACGCTAATGAGAATTTTTACGAAATTTAATTTTTCTTTTGTGTCAAAGATTTAACGAAGTTCCATACATTTATACACCCACCTGAAAAAATAATAAAGTATAATATCCAAGAAGCAGAAAGGGAAGGCCTTTGCCTAGCTTACACAAAAAAGGCTTTAAAAAATAATATCCTAAAGTACTTAAACTACATGTTTCTGCAAATTGTCTTCTGCAAATCTTAACCAAGTCCTCTTTACTGATGGCAATATAAGGCATCTTTCCTCTACACGTAACAAAGTAAAATATCTATGCACCCCATAAGTCATTGAACTTATAGACAATAGCAAACGTTTCCCCGAGAGTTCGTTGAACCCGCGCTGATTTTGGACAATTAAGTATAGGGCGAAACATGTCACGGAAGGAAAGTCTAGGGGCTAGCGCCTCTCACTTTCTGAGGGGTGAATGTACGGGGGTGGCGGCCCTCACGGACCCTCCCGACCACAGTAAAGACATTTCAAGACTCCCTGTAGGAAGAAGGGATATTTTGCGCAATGCAAATTTGAAAAATTGCTACTTATAATTTCAACACGCTGCCGCTGTGACAATTTTGCAACAAATGAAGCCATTGTTTGTTGCAAAATTGTGAGTTTTCTTTAGCAACGATTGAAACATTTCTTTACCAATTTCTTCAGAAATTACGTCTTGAAAATGTCGAGTATTTTGTACGAATCTAATAACGTAATAGGTATTTTAATTCTTTCCAAGGCTATATCTAGCTTTGACCCATGGGAAACTGAAATTCCATGTAAGAGCTACCTATTTATTTTGAATCCGTCGTAATAACAATATTTACAAAGATATAATTATAATGACATATGAACGAGCAAGCTTTCATAATATAGACAAACATTTTTTTAGCTCATAAGGTAAGTAAATTAATATTATCCCTTCTAATCTTCGACTAAACACATCTTGTTATTTTTTTTAAGGATGGAACAGTGAATATGGATAAAATGACTGAAGCTCAAAAAACTGCATACTTAGAGGCTCACGTTGCTGTTCAACAACATATGGCTCAAGCGGCGGCTGCTGCTCGACGGGAACAACAACAACAGCAGCAGCAGCAGCAACAACAGCAGCAGCAACAGCAGCAACAACAACAGCAGCAGCAACAACAACAACAGCAACAGCAGCAACAACAACAGCAGCAACAACAACAGCAAGTACAACAACAAGTGCAGCAACAAGCAAGTTTTAAACTGGTAAGGAAAATTAATATATATGTATTTTTATAGATTTCAGATTTCTATCCTATTTCAATCAAAACATAAGACTATCTCGCAGTGGCCTGTTGGTAACAGTTCTTAGATGTCTATTTTAGCAAAGCGATATAATTAGGAGGATTTATTGACTAAACTTACGTAAACTACTTTAGAAATGTAAATGACCTTATCACTATATTTGATGGTCATAAACCAAATATAGTGTATAAAGTTAATACAATATTATACAACCAAAATATTATCATGCTCATAATCATCGTCTCAACTTCTGGCTTTTTACTAATTTATATATATTTTACTATAGCAAGTACAACAAGCCCAAGCACAAGCTCAACAACAACAACAGCAGCAGCAACAACAACAACAGCAGCAGCAACAACAACAGCAGCAACAACAACATCAAACAAACAACACAAATAATGCGTCAAGGCATCACCAAGAAATGCAAGTAAGTTATTCTTAGTTCTAAAGAATAAAAAAACCGGCCAAGTGCGAGTCAAGCTCGCGCACCGAGGGTTCCGTACACGCAAAGCATCTCACATTATAGCACTAACTAAAAGACCAACTATAGTCAAAAACAAACTTAACTTTGCAGTTGGATCCCTTCAGAGGATTCATACTGAATCGAGCGCAAAAATAAGTTTGTAACACTTTTTTAGACTTTCCAACAACATTTTTACAATTTTCAGATTTATTCCTGTACAAGTAGTGTTAGACCTTACTTTTTGCCAAATTTCATAATTTTAGGTCAACAGGAAGTACCCCATAGGTTTTGATTGCTGTCAGAAATCGCAAAATATGCCAAAATAGAAATCGCAAATTATGCGAAAATTCGCCACATTTACGGTAATATCTCCTGATCGCGTTGACGAATAATTTTGATTATTTTTTTGCTGAAAGAGACCGTGGATCCGAGTATTCGATATTAATTTCAACTTGATACCTTTAAGCGTTCCTGAGATAAAAAAAAGTTTGACAGACAGACGGACAGATAGACAGACTGACAGACAGGACAACAAAGTGATCTTATAAGGGTTGCGTTTTTATACCTTTTGAGGTACGGACCCTAAAAATGGTAAATATTCTAATTTAAAAAAAAGTTAATAATTTTTCACATTTGTTCAATGAACTACTACATTTGTGCCTTTGGAAAAGTCCCTTTCTTGTCTCTTATAAAAAGGTACTTACATACTAATAAAGTTTAGCTGATTTTGACGCATTTGCCCCTTCTATTCTCAATGTTGTTAAATGACATAATTTTTCAAATACAGTTTACAATCTCAGGCAATAGATTTTTAACGAAACAATCCCTTTATTCTTTTAATATACCAGCAGGCACAGAACAACAACGCCCACCAAGGGCACCCGTCTCCGCCGACCGTCAGCTCGACGCAGCATCACTACGCCACCATCACGTCTCCCATCAAGGTGCCGCAAGTCAGCTCGAGCACGGGCGGACCAGATAGCACCTTCACAGTGCCTGATGACGTCGGCATGGGCTTTGAAGGTGGAGTCCGGGTTTTGCAGAGTCTTGGAAACTGGTAAATATTTTGTGCTAGTGACTTGCGCTGCACAATAGTGCAAGCCTCATGAGGGTCATAGGATATTGGGTATAAAGAACGTATAACTATATATATATACTAGCTGTCGCCCGCGGCTTCGCCCGCGTGAGTTTCGCTTAGATGAAAAATCTCTCTTGGAGCTTTTCATCAGATGTTCCAGATCTTCAATTTTTATACGTCAGCAGATAATGCTCATCAGGTTGAACGATTTTTGCTAAGGCACCATTTCCATATATGTTATAGTGTAGCTGGTCTCTTGGAGCTTTTCATCAGATGTTCCAGATCTTCAATTTTTATACGTCGGCAGAAAATGCTCATCAGGTTGAACGATTTTTGTTAAGGCACCATTTCCATATTACTTATAGTTTAGCTGTTCCGTTATGGTTCTTCATCAGGTGTTCCAGTTTTCAAAATGAATTATAGCCTATATGTTGCCCAGGCTTAATAGCTATACAACAAAAAAGTTTCATTCAAATCCGTCCAGTAGTTTTTGCGTGAAACGCGTACATACATACAGACAGACAGACAGACAGACAGACAGACAGACAGACAGACAGACAGACAAGAAATTCCAAAAAATTTTTTTTGCTTTCTATTGTTCTTTTTAGGTCTCCCTCTATCCATTTCAGTCAAAAATATTAAATGTACAGACAAAATATTTTTACTGTTTTATTATATGTATAGATTACTTGCACGTCTTGATCCAAAATCGTATGTGACTCAAAATATCGGCCGGTTTTCTGTTGAAATAAATTGATTTATTTGCGATAAATCAATGAGTCGTAGTCGGAAATACTGTTTTCAAGTTATACATACCTATTCGTTTTAGCTGTAAACTACTTACACGTTTTCAGGTCGCCAGATGTAACAAACAGTATTCCAAGGCCAAATCTGATACCCTTCACGGAGCCCTACGCAGAAGGCGGCTCAATGCATCCTGGAACAAGACTGAAAGCGTTACAGGGCACTGTCGTGAGGAAACACCCTGCCATCAAACCTACCAGTTCTACTAATGAAGGTAAGAAAGATGAAGGAGGTAAAATAAATTGTTCAATCAAATCATGGTAGCTCTTAGACAATTTTCACAATAAAATGCTGATATTTTGGGAATCTAGTTTCCGGATGTTTTTCTAGTAAAATCAGTCAGTATTTTAATAAAGATTTTATGTCTCATTCATCACATTTTGGTTTATGTTTCAGGGAGCAAAGCGTTCGAATGCACTGTTTGTGGAAAAGGTTTAGCACGCAAAGACAAGTTGACCATTCATATGAGGATACACACAGGTGAGCATATAACTACTTCTATTTTTTTTTACAAGATCATCTTTTATTTTATTTTATCTATAAGTGCCTTCTTGGTTTTCTTTCTTAGTTTTGACTTTTCCAATAGTACCTCATATTTCTTATCTACACAACTAATTTTTTCATATGAATTAGAAAATTCAATGTGCGCCTCTAACACCACATTTTAAATGCTTCCAAACAATCCTTCTTCAGCAAAGTCGCTACCTCTCTGCCAACTCTCTGCCTAGGCATGTAAATTGATGACCTCCTGTTACAAAAAAATATTGTCCACAGGAGAGAAACCCTACGTGTGCGAAGTGTGCAACAAAGCGTTTGCCAGACGGGACAAGCTGGTGCTCCACATGAACAAGCTGAAACACATTACGCCGTCCAACATCGCGCCGCTCGGGAAGAGAACGATTTCCATCCCACGTGAGTTGCTACTCAAAAGTAATTGTTCTTCATTATTTTCTTTTTTCTCTAAACCGACAAGGCTCTCTATTTCTTCTGTACTCTTATCTCTGTAATCAAATCTATTTTTATCCTCTTCTCCATGTCCCATTGAATTAAAGTTTTAATTTCATGAAGCCAAATGAGTGGCTATAGATTCTCCGTTATGCTATTGGGTTTAGGCTCATTTCATTCTTCTTAATATGGACTCTGATACTAGGTAAAATCAAAAACTTTGAGCGAGGCCCTGGATTGCTGCAAGTATGATTATCAAAATCCTAAACATAAAGATTGAAAATACTGTATTCTGAGTTCTAAACATAAAGAACCAAAACTAAAATCGATGTTTATCATTGCCCAACACGTTTTTATACGCATTATCTATTCAATAAATGTTATCTTTACGCTAAGCCACTTTTATTTTTGTGACATCATATTACATGCTGTGCATATCATAGATATCGATAACTGCATACTCATTGGTATAGATGGACAAATAATTAACTATCTTTCACATAAGTAAATTGTGTTGTGTGTGAAACAATATATTATCAGCTTTCACTGTTTTCAGCTTTAAAACTAGACGACGTAAAGCCTCAACTAACAAAGCAAGAAGATACGAAGCCAAGTCAAGCGGAAATAGCTGCGGTGGCGCAACAACAACAGCAACAACAACAGCAGCAACAGCAACAACAACAACAGCAGCAACAACAACAGCAACATTCGCATCAGCAATCTATACAAGTGTGCCAGGTCCCCGGGCATACTTTTACGGTAAATACAACAAAATTAACTAATTTTTGTAGCTAATATATTTTTTGCTAAATTTAAATTTTGAGAAGGAATAGTTGGATTTTGCTTTAAAATGGAGAGTGTGAAAGGAGATGGTGGTGTATCTAGAAGTAGCACGAAATTAATAATAATAGGTCAAAAAATCTCATCCTGTTTTGTTCTTACTTGTTGTCGTGTCAGAATGTCTATTCTTAAAATTACTTTTGGAGCAGAATTTGGCCACACTAATCTTTGCTGTCGTTGGCTTTAGGAAGTGGGGAAAATAGGACGCAACTATAGGTGGCACAAGTGATTTTCCGTTCTCGAAATTTTCAAAGAAGCGAAAACTTTCTTGAAAATATTCTCGAGAGCAGAAAATTTTCCTAAAAACCCAAGAAATTCCCGAGTACTTTCGGAAATTTACAAAGAAAGTATTCGAGAACAGGGAATTTCTCGACACATCACTTGGTGGTACAAAGATTGAATGGCACCGCAATCACACAAGTCATTGCAATGTCTTTTTCCAGAACACAAACCTAGTCCACACGAGCGCCGCGTCAGCAGCCGTGGCGGCCGCCACCGCCGGCATGGTGGTCTCCTGGTCGTGCGAACTCTGCGGGAGGCTGTTCGCGACCAGGGACGAGTGGAGCGCCCACGCCAAGTCTCATCTGCCCGACAATAAGCTGCTACAGGATAAGATGCAGGCCACACAGCATCAGGTAGACATCAGAGAGATTTTGGTATGAACTTTTGCCCTGATTATAGACGTTAAGTATCTGTCGTGGTTTCTGGTTTTTGTAGTGCGTTTTCTTTTGCTTTTTAATTTTCTGTGCTTGTTTTTTATATTTTAAGTTATTTGGCATAAGCAAGATCGAAATTTCTGATATATTGTTCAGCATGATGGTAATTATAATATCCTATTCAGGCTATATCTTTCAGTTGCCTGTCCAATTTATCTAAATAATCTTAGGTACCTAGGTATATTTTTTTAATTTTGACTGACAATGAAATGTAGGTGCCGCATTGAAGTCCTGGGTTTTTGGAAATGTGTCTTGCCTTTTTGTTAACATCTTTGCTCAATCGCTTTAAGTGTTCAAGTGAACAAGAATGAAATACTTAATATTTAAAGTAAAATTGACTAAACTTTAACTAAAAAAGCTTTATTGTATACCATCTAAATCCATACAATCTATTACAGCAGCAGGAGAAGGTGCACCTATCGAACCAAGAAAAACTGCAATTGCTCCACCACCACAATCAGAACCAGCAAATACTGAACGGCCATGGAATTGCCACAGCTTCAGTATCAACCGCTACCGTCGTCAACGAAAGTGCGGGCGGCGGAGGGGGCTACTTCACGACGCACGGGCACAACACACACTACGCGCCGGAACGACAGCACTCTCACGCGCACCATCTCTGTCTCATGTGTCGGCAAGAGTTCGCTGGCAAAGCGGAGTTTATGTTCCACGTCAGAGGACACTTTGAAGGTAAAGTGAGTGATATCGCGGCGGCCGATGCGCTTGCGCGTTCGTTAGTGGATAATTCTGGCTTGTGCACCTGAGCCACGCCCACCCCTATTGGTGCGTTCAATGACCCCTGCGGCAAAGGCATCTTTCAGGACGAAACTATTATGTTAAAGTTCTAAATTGAGTGTTTTTAAATTTAATAAGAAATTGAAGAATATTTTTATCGATGATGTTTGTGATGTTTTGGTATTCTACGGTTTTTTTTTTAATCTGTAAATATTTATCATGCGATCTATTGAATGTAAATGTGTATATGTCGTGTATTTTACTCATTTAATTTAATTAGTTAAGCTAGATAATGTGTATAAATGTAAACAGTGATAGGTTTAAAAACAACGTTTGATAGAATCCTATAACGCCGCTTTACTTATTAATTAGACTTAAAATCTAGTCATAAATTGGGATGGGTGAAATCTAGTCATTTTGTAACATACCTAGTCGTAATCAAAGTTAGTCATTATATAGTAGGTGATCTTTATAATAAAGGTCTATATTTGTGTATACCTTGTTACTTTTATACTAGTCAACCAACGAAGTGTGCATTTTCACATATTTATTTATACCGAAGTTTTGCGAATGCTACGCGAAGAACAACGCAGATGGCGGTACCAGCACTTGTAGTAAAGAAAGTACCCTTTGCCATGTTGTGCACAATTCAACGTCAATGACTTGTCAAAGTCTACGTCAAAATAGTCTGTATCTACTCCTTATGCCAGTGCTGCCCCTGGCGTGATAATATCTCAGTTAAATTTTTTATTGAAAATAACATTTTCTTTGTAGTCATAATATTTATAAGTTAGCTTTAATTAATACCCAATTCTTCGATTAATTTAATTCAATTAATTCTTGTATTACTTGTGCGCCTATTGTAAAACAAAAAAACGCCGTGATTGAAGGATTTACTAATTTCTTAAAGTACATATATGGATCCATTTTCAATTTATTTAATGTTAAGTTAGTAAGGCTAAGTAAACTAGGACGGACGGACGGACTGAACGATCTTATAAGGGTTCCTTGTCGGACTAGGGAACCCTAAAAAGATAGGTAGGTTTAGTAAGAGTATTAGAGGCTGGAAATCTAATTTCCTTCATATTTTCATGAATAATGTGACCATTTATTTTTTGTTTCATAAAGGGAATTTGACATATTTAATCCTAAAATATGCTGAATAGATACTTATACCAATTGTAAATAATGTTCATTTTGTTGTTTTTCAATTGATCTCATTATGTTGTTAAGATTTAAAAGGGTTTTTTTTTTACTCTCACTGTCCCCAGCAGGACAGACAGCCTAAAGAGGGACAAGCTTGTTAATCGATCGTTGTTCAATCGTGGCGTGGATCATCCCTATATAGCATAGTTTGTATTAGCTACTTTAATCAAAAGTGATTACATTATCTTGGTCTTGTATTTTATCACAAATGCATTGAGAGAGAACCCAACCGTTATTTTAATGGATAAAATAAAAATACGTCATAATTGAAATCATTAAAATATTATGTACTAAATTGAAATATATGAAACAAAATGGCGCATGGCGCTTGTATGTCGGCTAAAATGTTGGGTGTTGTTTGTAGGATTAAGATGGTCCAAGATGTTATCCACATTTAGTCAAATTATACATTATATTATATTCAATTCAATGCATCAGAAATTAATATAAGGTAGGTACCTGATTTATATCGTCATAGAAACGAATCCAGCTTGAAAAAATATTTGTTTTGACAACCTCTATATTGTAGTTTGTGTAGGTCTTGAGATTCTGGGTCCACTGAAAAAAATACTTAAGCCTACACATCCAAACTTTCATCAACCCATCCATAACACAAAAAAGTGACTACATAATTTTTTTCAATATGTAACCAAACCCAGTTGGCTAATAACAGTTATTTTTTTGTTAAATACTTAACCCTTAAAGTAAACCTTTTTTCGAGTTTCGACAAGTAACTTCTGAGTGTTTGTGTCCATTGGACACACGACACTAGCTTAGAACTCGACGTGTATTGTTAGTTTAGTCATGGTTTAGTCCGTGTATGATAAAATTGATTAAATGTGGAAAACAAATGGAATTGTATTTGTTTGTAGGCGAAATGGGGGCCTTACTCTATTGTAGACACTATCGTGCCAACTAACAAAGTCAAGCTCAAAGACTAAAAAAAAACTTTGTGGTCAAGCTACAATAGGCTTTATATATATAACAGCAAAGATCAGTTTAGCTTGAGTCGTAAACTGGCTCGTTGGTACAGTCAACAACAAAATTAGGTGTTCAATAAATCATACAACTACATTTTTAATTGCTAATGGCTACACAGTGTAGTAACACAAACTAATAATTATTATTAGTTCGTGTTACTACACTGTGTGGCCACACTGTATACACAATTACATATTATAAAAAATATATTAGTTATGTTACTTGTACGTATACCTCAATATATTGTTGACTCTTGCGTAACGGAGGTCGTCGCAACTTCAGAGTAAGGCCCCAGAGCACGATGGAAGTTACAAAATTGAATAGGAATAGGCAAAGAACAAAATGAGAACACTCTCTTTGTTCTGTGGGGTAAGTTCGTATTCGTAAGCAGTGCCTCGCACGACATAGGTGGGACATTGTATGCAATAGTAGATATACTGTAGCATAAGTCACATATTAATACATAAACTTAGCTGAAATTCTCTTGAACACACCTTTTGTATCAGAATTTCAAAACGTTATGACTTGCTAGATTAAATACGAGCTTTTTAATGAATAAATTTATATTGGGAATCAAAAATGAAAATGAGTTGAATTGGCTTCCGTTAAAATATTACTTTTTCGGATTAATAGTGGTAAAAATCAATAAACTTTTGTTTTTTAAATTACCACGTGAAAAGTGCATCTGGTGCCTATTTCTTTTTTATATTAATGACACGAATTCGATTTACTTACTTATAGGTAGAGTAAGTTCTCTAAATATGGACTACCACATCGTCTTTGTTAAATAAAACTCAGAATTTAAATGCTTATAAATATTTATTATCGTAAATCTATGAAGAAACTAATATAAGTTAACAAAATAGACTCAATTCTCAAAACATAACAACAGTTTTAACAATTTCCTTTCTTTTTATTAAACCTGCACTTTGGCCTTTTTTTAAAATGGTCATATTATATGGACCACAGCGTTTACAATACGGACCATAAAATGGAATTCAGGTTTTTCGGCAAAATAAACAATGGAATCGGCCACTGTCCACGCCAGCACACTCATATCGTTAATGGTGGTGTCGATGCAATTTCCTAAAACAAAATTATGCATTTTAAAACGTATCTTAACACTGTTTTAATATGGACCAGTCCATATTTAGGACTTAAGACGTAATGCATATTTAGGACTTTAGACGTAGTCCATATTAAAAAACGTCATACTTTTATGTTATGATATTTGTATCATGTTATAGTAAATAACTAGAACAATCCGGGTTATCTCTACAATACAGACATATAATAATGGCTCTAGAATTAAAACAATGAAAGCTTAATAGCGGAAAAGATAATAGTAATAACCTTACAAAACTTACCGAAAAAGTACATACAGCGACGCAAAAATTCATAATGGCGATCAGTGACACAAATACGCCGTGTAAACTCTCTGTGATCGACTGGAGGTGCGCGGCGGGACAGAGAGCGTTGAACGTAATTAACTTCACTGCAGTTGTAGCGATATTTAGCGAAATTTCACCGTAGTCCATATTGTATGACTAGTCCATATTTAGGAAATTACTCTAAGTACTTCTAAGACATTTTCTGTAAGGTACATACTAAAATAGTGATAATAATAAATAACATAATTTTTTAACATTTTGACAGAACGGTGGACCATTGCCACATAAGATTAACATCATATTTGTTAAAAATTTAAAATATCTTTTCTCTCGTTTTATTTTAAGGGACAAAAATGTGTAACACGAAGTGAGCGTTAGAACCAAATTAACATTTTAAATGTTACACATCACATCAACTAGTGCAGTGAAACTTGGGTTTCAAAATAAATGAATCACTGCTTAAAACACGAGTATAATTTTTGAACTAAAAAAAATTTGACCAATGTCCTTTAACAAAAAATTATTTGGACACACCAAAGAAATAAAAATAAAAGAAAGAAAAATTAACAACAGGAAAGGAATATTAACAGGTAAAATAAGAAATACATGAATTTGCTTGTTATTTTAAAAAGAAAATTAAATGAGTGAAAGAAATGGATGAAATGATGTATAAAAATTCCAAATCAAAACCGAAACAAAAATTACCCCGACAAAAGGATCCTTTAGAATTTAGAGGAAAAAGTTATCACAATATGTTTAAAAAGACTATCTTAAAAGAACCACAGGCGTCACGGTTACAAACTAAACATTTCGTCGCTCTGTGACTCATTCTCATGTGCAGGCCGACTTTGCCGCGACTGAAGATTTCGGAGCGCGTTCAACCCGGCTGAGTCCCACATCTTGGTCCACAACCTGATTTACAACACGCTGACGAATATCCAGGTGCAGGCCGACTTTGCCCACTCTCGTCTAATAAACAATCCATACAATACATACCTGAAATATTTCAGTGCTACTTCATATAATCCTTCTGGTTTTTGACAACTAGATTCAACTTCGTCCCATTTTTAATAGGATACCCCTGAACGGTCTGATCGTCAACTTTTGATCTTCAATTAGAATCTTCAGATGTGAAGAAATCCGTCGTTTGATATCCAAAATAGATGTCGTTGGGAAAGCCTCTATTGTGCATTCCCCACCCTGAGGTTTTTTACCATAAACTTCATTGCTAGAGATCGATACTTGTATGTTAAGAATAATAAAAGCACATTAAAGATTTAATTCTGAATAAAAACATCAAAAGGAAAATCAACTCTCTAAAAAAAATCTCAATTTTTTCACCCAATTGACAGCCCGTCAAAAAAATCGAACCAACCAAAATTTCAATTTCAAAAAACTTATCATAAAGAAAGAACACAGAAAAAAGTTTGCGTAGAAATAGAATCACAAACTAAAATAGACTTGTCTTTGTAGCGGTGTAACGCTACAGCATCTCCCTACCAAACAAAAAAAACAACAAAGCAAAACAAACAAACAAACAAACAAACAAACAAACAAACAAACAAACCAACAAGACAAACAAACAAACCACAACAAACAACCAATAAAACATAACAACCGAACAACTAAAACAAAATCCGGACAAGATACCTACACAAAACCAACAAACAGCAAAACGCAACCAAATGCTAACCGAAAAACTAAACGAAATACTAATCCTTATTGCTATCCCTATGAATAAGAGACTTGGTCATACGAGTATACCTAACGAAGCGTCTGAAGATTCGAAGCGCGTTCAACCCGGCTGAGTCCCACATCTTGGTCCACAACCTGATTTTCAACACGCTGTCGAATATCCAGGTTGTCATAGCCAGGTAAATAATGTGAATATTTTAGAATTTTGAAAAAAAGATAAGAAAACGGATTAAGCAAAAAAATATTTGAGAATGTCCTTAATATGATAAGTACCGACGTGCTCCGAATCCGTATCCGCCAACACGAAAGCCTGCGGGGATACTCGTCTAAGCACGCGGCACTGAACAAAGCGTGGAGCACGAAGCGTCTAAAGATTAGAAGCGCGTTCAACCCGACTGAGCCCCACATCTTGGTCCACAGTCTGATTTTCAACACGCTGCAGAATCATCGACAACTCGCGACCGTACATTAAGAAATTCGGGGTGTAAGCAGTAGCCAATTTAATGCAAGAACCAGAGCAACCCGATGCAACACCGTACCGCAATATAACCTCCGACTCTAAAGCCATCAATTAAATGTGAATAATCCACAGTAAGGAGAATCGTCGGGCAGCTTCGGCAGGCTAAAACAGAAAATCACAGGATGGAAAACCGCGACCGGTAAACGGTCACCGTCCCACAAAAACAACAAAAAAAAATTCAAGCAAAGTAAGAAAAGGTAAAAAACAGGTAAAACCAGGTAAAAACCAGGATTCTTTCCGCAAATCGGGCGCCATTTTTGCAGTGAAACTTGGGTTTCAAAATAAAAGAATCACTGCTTAAAACACGAGTATAATTTTTGAACTAAAAAAAAATTTGACCAATGTCCTTTAACAAAAAATTATTTGGACACACCAAAGAAATAAAAATAAAAGAAAGAAAAATTAACAACAGGAAAGGAATATTAACAGGTAAAATAAGAAATACATGAATTTGCTTGTTATTTTAAAAAGAAAATTAAATGAGTGAAAGAAATGGATGAAATGATGTATAAAAATTCCAAATCAAAACCGAAACAAAAATTATCCCGACAAAAGGGGGGCCTTTAGAATTTAGAGGAAAAAAGTTATCACAATATGTTTAAAAAGACTATCTTAAAAGAACCACAGGCGTCACGGTTACAAACTAAACATTTCGTCGCTCTGTGACTCATTCTCATGTGCAGGCCGACTTTGCCGCGACTGAAGATTTCGGAGCGCGTTCAACCCGGCTGAGTCCCACATCTTGGTCCACAACCTGATTTACAACACGCTGACGAATATCCAGGTGCAGGCCGACTTTGCCCACTCTCGTCTAATAAACAATCCATACAATACATACATGAAATATTTCAGTGCTACTTCATATAATCCTTCTGGTTTTTGACAACTAGATTCAACTTCGTCCCATTTTTAATAGGATACCCCTGAACGGTCTGATCGTCAACTTTTGATCTTCAATTAGAATCTTCAGATGTGAAGAAATCCGTCGTTTGATATCCAAAATAGATGTCGTTGGGAAAGCCTCTATTGTGCATTCCCCACCCTGAGGTTTTTTACCATAAACTTCATTGCTAGAGATCGATACTTGTATGTTAAGAATAATAAAAGCACATTAAAGATTTAATTCTGAATAAAAACATCAAAAGGAAAATCAACTCTCTAAAAAATCTCAATTTTTTCACCCAATTGACAGCCCGTCAAAAAAATCGAACCAACCAAAATTTCAATTTCAAAAAACTTATCATAAAGAAAGAACACAGAAAAAAGTTTGCGTAGAAATAGAATCACAAACTAAAATAGACTTGTCTTTGTAGCGGTGTAACGCTACAGCATCTCCCTACCAAACAAAAAAAACAAAGCAAAACAAACAAACAAACAAACAAACAAACAAACAAACAAACCAACAAGACAAACAAACAAACCACAACAAACAACCAATAAAACATAACAACCGAACAACTAAAACAAAATCCGGACAAGATACCTACACAAAACCAACAAACAGCAAAACGCAACCAAATGCTAACCGAAAAACTAAACGAAATACTAATCCTTATTGCTATCCCTATGAATAAGAGACTTGGTCATACGAGTATACCTAACGAAGCGTCTGAAGATTCGAAGCGCGTTCAACCCGGCTGAGTCCCACATCTTGGTCCACAACCTGATTTTCAACACGCTGTCGAATATCCAGGTTGTCATAGCCAGGTAAATAATGTGAATATTTTAGAATTTTGAAAAAAAGATAAGAAAACGGATTAAGCAAAAAAATATTTGAGAATGTCCTTAATATGATAAGTACCGACGTGCTCCGAATCCGTATCCGCCAACACGAAAGCCTGCGGGGATACTCGTCTAAGCACGCGGCACTGAACAAAGCGTGGAGCACGAAGCGTCTAAAGATTAGAAGCGCGTTCAACCCGACTGAGCCCCACATCTTGGTCCACAGTCTGATTTTCAACACGCTGCAGAATCATCGACAACTCGCGACCGTACATTAAGAAATTCGGGGTGTAAGCAGTAGCCAATTTAATGCAAGAACCAGAGCAACCCGATGCAACACCGTACCGCAATATAACCTCCGACTCTAAAGCCATCAATTAAATGTGAATAATCCACAGTAAGGAGAATCGTCGGGCAGCTTCGGCAGGCTAAAACAGAAAATCACAGGATGGAAAACCGCGACCGGTAAACGGTCACCGTCCCACAAAAACAACAAAAAAAATTCAAGCAAAGTAAGAAAAGGTAAAAAACAGGTAAAACCAGGTAAAAACCAGGATTCTTTCCGCAAATCGGGCGCCATTTTTGCAGTGAAACTTGGGTTTCAAAATAAAAGAATCACTGCTTAAAACACGAGTATAATTTTTGAACTAAAAAAAATTTGACCAATGTCCTTTAACAAAAAATTATTTGGACACACCAAAGAAATAAAAATAAAAGAAAGGAAAGTTAACAACAGGAAAGGAATATTAACAGGTAAAATAAGAAATACATGAATTTGCTTGTTATTTTAAAAAAGAAAATTAAATGAGTGAAAGAAATGGATGAAATGATGTATAAAAATTCCAAATCAAAACCGAAACAAAAATTATCCCGACAAAAGGGGGGCCTTTAGAATTTAGAGGAAAAAAGTTATCACAATATGTTTAAAAAGACTATCTTAAAAGAACCACAGGCGTCACGGTTACAAACTAAACATTTCGTCGCTCTGTGACTCATTCTCATGTGCAGGCCGACTTTGCCGCGACTGAAGATTTCGGAGCGCGTTCAACCCGGCTGAGTCCCACATCTTGGTCCACAACCTGATTTACAACACGCTGACGAATATCCAGGTGCAGGCCGACTTTGCCCACTCTCGTCTAATAAACAATCCATACAATACATACCTACATGAAATATTTCAGTGCTACTTCATATAATCCTTCTGGTTTTTGACAACTAGATTCAACTTCGTCCCATTTTTAATAGGATACCCCTGAACGGTCTGATCGTCAACTTTTGATCTTCAATTAGAATCTTCAGATGTGAAGAAATCCGTCGTTTGATATCCAAAATAGATGTCGTTGGGAAAGCCTCTATTGTGCATTCCCCACCCTGAGGTTTTTTACCATAAACTTCATTGCTAGAGATCGATACTTGTATGTTAAGAATAATAAAAGCACATTAAAGATTTAATTCTGAATAAAAACATCAAAAGGAAAATCAACTCTCTAAAAAAAATCTCAATTTTTTCACCCAATTGACAGCCCGTCAAAAAAATCGAACCAACCAAAATTTCAATTTCAAAAAACTTATCATAAAGAAAGAACACAGAAAAAAGTTTGCGTAGAAATAGAATCACAAACTAAAATAGACTTGTCTTTGTAGCGGTGTAACGCTACAGCATCTCCCTACCAAACAAAAAAAACAACAAAGCAAAACAAACAAACAAACAAACAAACAAACAAACAAACAAACAAACAAACCAACAAGACAAACAAACAAACCACAACAAACAACCAATAAAACATAACAACCGAACAACTAAAACAAAATCCGGACAAGATACCTACACAAAACCAACAAACAGCAAAACGCAACCAAATGCTAACCGAAAAACTAAACGAAATACTAATCCTTATTGCTATCCCTATGAATAAGAGACTTGGTCATACGAGTATACCTAACGAAGCGTCTGAAGATTCGAAGCGCGTTCAACCCGGCTGAGTCCCACATCTTGGTCCACAACCTGATTTTCAACACGCTGTCGAATATCCAGGTTGTCATAGCCAGGTAAATAATGTGAATATTTTAGAATTTTGAAAAAAAGATAAGAAAACGGATTAAGCAAAAAAATATTTGAGAATGTCCTTAATATGATAAGTACCGACGTGCTCCGAATCCGTATCCGCCAACACGAAAGCCTGCGGGGATACTCGTCTAAGCACGCGGCACTGAACAAAGCGTGGAGCACGAAGCGTCTAAAGATTAGAAGCGCGTTCAACCCGACTGAGCCCCACATCTTGGTCCACAGTCTGATTTTCAACACGCTGCAGAATCATCGACAACTCGCGACCGTACATTAAGAAATTCGGGGTGTAAGCAGTAGCCAATTTAATGCAAGAACCAGAGCAACCCGATGCAACACCGTACCGCAATATAACCTCCGACTCTAAAGCCATCAATTAAATGTGAATAATCCACAGTAAGGAGAATCGTCGGGCAGCTTCGGCAGGCTAAAACAGAAAATCACAGGATGGAAAACCGCGACCGGTAAACGGTCACCGTCCCACAAAAACAACAAAAAAATTTAAGCAAAGTAAGAAAAGGTAAAAAACAGGTAAAACCAGGTAAAAACCAGGATTCTTTCCGCAAATCGGGCGCCATTTTTGCAGTGAAACTTGGGTTTCAAAATAAAAGAATCACTGCTTAAAACACGAGTATAATTTTTGAACTAAAAAAAATTTGACCAATGTCCTTTAACAAAAAATTATTTGGACACACCAAAGAAATAAAAATAAAAGAAAGAAAAAATTAACAACAGGAAAGGAATATTAACAGGTAAAATAAGAAATACATGAATTTGCTTGTTATTTTAAAAAGAAAATTAAATGAGTGAAAGAAATGGATGAAATGATGTATAAAAATTCCAAATCAAAACCGAAACAAAAATTATCCCGACAAAAGGGGGCCTTTAGAATTTAGAGGAAAAAAAGTTATCACAATATGTTTAAAAAGACTATCTTAAAAGAACCACAGGCGTCACGGTTACAAACTAAACATTTCGTCGCTCTGTGACTCATTCTCATGTGCAGGCCGACTTTGCCGCGACTGAAGATTTCGGAGCGCGTTCAACCCGGCTGAGTCCCACATCTTGGTCCACAACCTGATTTACAACACGCTGACGAATATCCAGGTGCAGGCCGACTTTGCCCACTCTCGTCTAATAAACAATCCATACAATACATACCTGAAATATTTCAGTGCTACTTCATATAATCCTTCTGGTTTTTGACAACTAGATTCAACTTCGTCCCATTTTTAATAGGATACCCCTGAACGGTCTGATCGTCAACTTTTGATCTTCAATTAGAATCTTCAGATGTGAAGAAATCCGTCGTTTGATATCCAAAATAGATGTCGTTGGGAAAGCCTCTATTGTGCATTCCCCACCCTGAGGTTTTTTACCATAAACTTCATTGCTAGAGATCGATACTTGTATGTTAAGAATAATAAAAGCACATTAAAGATTTAATTCTGAATAAAAACATCAAAAGGAAAATCAACTCTCTAAAAAAATCTCAATTTTTTCACCCAATTGACAGCCCGTCAAAAAAATCGAACCAACCAAAATTTCAATTTCAAAAAACTTATCATAAAGAAAGAACACAGAAAAAAGTTTGCGTAGAAATAGAATCACAAACTAAAATAGACTTGTCTTTGTAGCGGTGTAACGCTACAGCATCTCCCTACCAAACAAAAAAAACAACAAAGCAAAACAAACAAACAAACAAACAAACAAACAAACAAACAAACAAACAAACCAACAAGACAAACAAACAAACCACAACAAACAACCAATAAAACATAACAACCGAACAACTAAAACAAAATCCGGACAAGATACCTACACAAAACCAACAAACAGCAAAACGCAACCAAATGCTAACCGAAAAACTAAACGAAATACTAATCCTTATTGCTATCCCTATGAATAAGAGACTTGGTCATACGAGTATACCTAACGAAGCGTCTGAAGATTCGAAGCGCGTTCAACCCGGCTGAGTCCCACATCTTGGTCCACAACCTGATTTTCAACACGCTGTCGAATATCCAGGTTGTCATAGCCAGGTAAATAATGTGAATATTTTAGAATTTTGAAAAAAAGATAAGAAAACGGATTAAGCAAAAAAATATTTGAGAATGTCCTTAATATGATAAGTACCGACGTGCTCCGAATCCGTATCCGCCAACACGAAAGCCTGCGGGGATACTCGTCTAAGCACGCGGCACTGAACAAAGCGTGGAGCACGAAGCGTCTAAAGATTAGAAGCGCGTTCAACCCGGCTGAGCCCCACATCTTGGTCCACAGTCTGATTTTCAACACGCTGCAGAATCATCGACAACTCGCGACCGTACATTAAGAAATTCGGGGTGTAAGCAGTAGCCAATTTAATGCAAGAACCAGAGCAACCCGATGCAACACCGTACCGCAATATAACCTCCGACTCTAAAGCCATCAATTAAATGTGAATAATCCACAGTAAGGAGAATCGTCGGGCAGCTTCGGCAGGCTAAAACAGAAAATCACAGGATGGAAAACCGCGACCGGTAAACGGTCACCGTCCCACAAAAACAACAAAAAAAAATTCAAGCAAAGTAAGAAAAGGTAAAAAAACAGGTAAAACCAGGTAAAAACCAGGATTCTTTCCGCAAATCGGGCGCCATTTTTGCAGTGAAACTTGGGTTTCAAAATAAAAGAATCACTGCTTAAAACACGAGTATAATTTTTGAACTAAAAAAAATTTGACCAATGTCCTTTAACAAAAAATTATTTGGACACACCAAAGAAATAAAAATAAAAGAAAGAAAAATTAACAACAGGAAAGGAATATTAACAGGTAAAATAAGAAATACATGAATTTGCTTGTTATTTTAAAAAGAAAATTAAATGAGTGAAAGAAATGGATGAAATGATGTATAAAAATTCCAAATCAAAACCGAAACAAAAATTATCCCGACAAAAGGGGGGCCTTTAGAATTTAGAGGAAAAAAGTTATCACAATATGTTTAAAAAGACTATCTTAAAAGAACCACAGGCGTCACGGTTACAAACTAAACATTTCGTCGCTCTGTGACTCATTCTCATGTGCAGGCCGACTTTGCCGCGACTGAAGATTTCGGAGCGCGTTCAACCCGGCTGAGTCCCACATCTTGGTCCACAACCTGATTTACAACACGCTGACGAATATCCAGGTGCAGGCCGACTTTGCCCACTCTCGTCTAATAAACAATCCATACAATACATACATGAAATATTTCAGTGCTACTTCATATAATCCTTCTGGTTTTTGACAACTAGATTCAACTTCGTCCCATTTTTAATAGGATACCCCTGAACGGTCTGATCGTCAACTTTTGATCTTCAATTAGAATCTTCAGATGTGAAGAAATCCGTCGTTTGATATCCAAAATAGATGTCGTTGGGAAAGCCTCTATTGTGCATTCCCCACCCTGAGGTTTTTTACCATAAACTTCATTGCTAGAGATCGATACTTGTATGTTAAGAATAATAAAAAGCACATTAAAGATTTAATTCTGAATAAAAACATCAAAAGGAAAATCAACTCTCTAAAAAAAATCTCAATTTTTTCACCCAATTGACAGCCCGTCAAAAAATCGAACCAACCAAAATTTCAATTTCAAAAAACTTATCATAAAGAAAGAACACAGAAAAAAGTTTGCGTAGAAATAGAATCACAAACTAAAATAGACTTGTCTTTGTAGCGGTGTAACGCTACAGCATCTCCCTACCAAACAAAAAAAACAACAAAGCAAAACAAACAAACAAACAAACAAACAAACAAACAAACAAACCAACAAGACAAACAAACAAACCACAACAAACAACCAATAAAACATAACAACCGAACAACTAAAACAAAATCCGGACAAGATACCTACACAAAACCAACAAACAGCAAAACGCAACCAAATGCTAACCGAAAAACTAAACGAAATACTAATCCTTATTGCTATCCCTATGAATAAGAGACTTGGTCATACGAGTATACCTAACGAAGCGTCTGAAGATTCGAAGCGCGTTCAACCCGGCTGGAGTCCCACATCTTGGTCCACAACCTGATTTTCAACACGCTGTCGAATATCCAGGTTGTCATAGCCAGGTAAATAATGTGAATATTTTAGAATTTTGAAAAAAAGATAAGAAAACGGATTAAGCAAAAATATTTGAGAATGTCCTTAATATGATAAGTACCGACGTGCTCCGAATCCGTATCCGCCAACACGAAAGCCTGCGGGGATACTCGTCTAAGCACGCGGCACTGAACAAAGCGTGGAGCACGAAGCGTCTAAAGATTAGAAGCGCGTTCAACCCGACTGAGCCCCACATCTTGGTCCACAGTCTGATTTTCAACACGCTGCAGAATCATCGACAACTCGCGACCGTACATTAAGAAATTCGGGGTGTAAGCAGTAGCCAATTTAATGCAAGAACCAGAGCAACCCGATGCAACACCGTACCGCAATATAACCTCCGACTCTAAAGCCATCAATTAAATGTGAATAATCCACAGTAAGGAGAATCGTCGGGCAGCTTCGGCAGGCTAAAACAGAAAATCACAGGATGGAAAACCGCGACCGGTAAACGGTCACCGTCCCACAAAAACAACAAAAAAAAATTCAAGCAAAGTAAGAAAAGGTAAAAAACAGGTAAAACCAGGTAAAAACCAGGATTCTTTCCGCAAATCGGGCGCCATTTTTGCAGTGAAACTTGGGTTTCAAAATAAAAGAATCACTGCTTAAAACACGAGTATAATTTTTGAACTAAAAAAATTTGACCAATGTCCTTTAACAAAAAATTATTTGGACACACCAAAGAAATAAAAATAAAAGAAAGAAAAATTAACAACAGGAAAGGAATATTAACAGGTAAAATAAGAAATACATGAATTTGCTTGTTATTTTAAAAAGAAAATTAAATGAGTGAAAGAAATGGATGAAATGATGTATAAAAATTCCAAATCAAAACCGAAACAAAAATTATCCCGACAAAAAGGGGGGCCTTTAGAATTTAGAGGAAAAAAAGTTATCACAATATGTTTAAAAAGACTATCTTAAAAGAACCACAGGCGTCACGGTTACAAACTAAACATTTCGTCGCTCTGTGACTCATTCTCATGTGCAGGCCGACTTTGCCGCGACTGAAGATTTCGGAGCGCGTTCAACCCGGCTGAGTCCCACATCTTGGTCCACAACCTGATTTACAACACGCTGACGAATATCCAGGTGCAGGCCGACTTTGCCCACTCTCGTCTAATAAACAATCCATACAATACATACATGAAATATTTCAGTGCTACTTCATATAATCCTTCTGGTTTTTGACAACTAGATTCAACTTCGTCCCATTTTTAATAGGATACCCCTGAACGGTCTGATCGTCAACTTTTGATCTTCAATTAGAATCTTCAGATGTGAAGAAATCCGTCGTTTGATATCCAAAATAGATGTCGTTGGGAAAGCCTCTATTGTGCATTCCCCACCCTGAGGTTTTTTACCATAAACTTCATTGCTAGAGATCGATACTTGTATGTTAAGAATAATAAAAGCACATTAAAGATTTAATTCTGAATAAAAACATCAAAAGGAAAATCAACTCTCTAAAAAAAATCTCAATTTTTTCACCCAATTGACAGCCCGTCAAAAAAATCGAACCAACCAAAATTTCAATTTCAAAAAACTTATCATAAAGAAAGAACACAGAAAAAAAGTTTGCGTAGAAATAGAATCACAAACTAAAATAGACTTGTCTTTGTAGCGGTGTAACGCTACACTAGGTACTGTAAGACTTTCTCGTTAATTTATTATTTATATGTATTTAATTGCAATGTACTCAGTAGTTTTTTGTTATTTTATATGGCGTACGTAAGTACTCGTAATAATTGTACAAATTCGATCAACTTCTTACCCGATTGGCTTTCATAATGATCTCATAAATAGTCATAGTTTAAGAAATTACGACAGTATGAATATATGTAAATTATAAATATACTATGTAGCTGTTAATTCTAGTTCAATAGTTAACTTAAAAAAAAGAGTCTAGTTGATCAGCTGCTCTCTGTTATTTCTGGGCCATGGTTTTTTTTTGGAATAGAAGAAACAAGGGACAGAATTTATATAATACATTTTATACTGGAAAGCCTTATTACAAACCGGTGAACTTTTATTTACAGGTAAATGAAGTCTTATTAATTGATTGTGAACAGTAATGTTGTATAATTTTATTTTTACGAGCAATTCCGTATAGTCTATTTACCCCTCCCATTTCATATCGGTCTTTAAAATCCTATATATTTTTTTGAGGATGTCTAAAAACATCAAAATAATATATTAGGATAAGAAATCGTGACTGTAGGAATTTCGGTAAATATTTTTTAAATGTCCCGAATAAATAGGTACGTTATTGCAAACTCAAATTCGATGGAGTGTTGCGTTATTCAAAATTAAAATTCGATGGAGTGTACATGCGAGGGAGCTAATGTTGTTTATAAAATGTTTGTGTCTGTGGCAATTCAAATAAACGTATTCTATTCTAATGTCCTTTGCGTCTTCTCTGCAGTGAACTAATGTATCTACTTGAAATAAATGAAAATCGAATTCATCTAGTCTTTCTAGTCTAACATAAAATAGTAAGTGTGTAATGTTATTATGATTAGGTTAACGTGTATATTTATTGTGTAAATAAAAGATGATAATGTACAATATGCACGAATACAGTTTTATACATAAGTAATAAGTGATTTAGGATTTATTTATTAATTTACCTGAGCCCGCTGGCGGGATTATTAAGTTAAAATTGTCAAAGTAAAGTCATAAGTAGACATAGAATTTAACCATAATCATTAATAAAAAACATACAGGGTGACTTTTTGATAAGTTCGAATCAGAAGTTTGAACACAACAACTTCGAAAAGAAAAAACCGGCCAAGTGCAAAATGCGAATCCAGCGCAAAAATAAGTTTGTAACACTTTTTTTTCATACTTCCAATATTATATTTACAATTATTTAGGTATTTATTCCTGTATAAGTACGGTTAGACTTTGCTTTTTGCCAAATTTCATAATTTTAGGTCAACGGGAAGTACCCCATAGGTTTTGTGCTGTGTGAAATCGCAACATTTTCGGTAATATCTCTTGATCGCGTTGACGTATAATTTTGATTATTTTTTTTGCTGAAAGAGACCATGGATCCGAGTATTCGATACTAATTTCAACTTGATACCTTTTAAGCGTTCCCGAGAAAAACAACGTTTGACAGACAGACGGACAACAAAGTGAACTTATAAGGGTTCCGTTCTTGCCTTTTGAGGTACGGAACCCTAAAAATAAAAAAAAATGGTTTCGGCGGAATGAAAAATTTTAATTTCCCGTACAAGTCCCAGCAGTTGATAGCTCAATTTATGTATGGGAAACTCTACAGATTTCTTTATAAAGTCTTTGCAAAAATAATTGGTTATTGTTTAAAAAGTCAGCCTGTATGAGTCTCGGTAATCGGATTCAATGATTATGATATAGAAAACTGGTGAATTTAAAATCATTGTCTAAATTTCTTCTGGTAAAAGTACTCATAAATATAAGCATCTTTTTGAATAGGACTCTGATCTGCCGTTCTATATAATTTTACAATACCTATTCGCTCAAAATGTATGGAACAGCTGATTTTTTCATGTCGGTCCAACAAATAGTACCACCAGTAGAAAAGATGCCAATGTTTAGAATTCACCCTGTATAACAAACCGATACCTTTTTCAGAGTATTACATATTGGACGACGTTTGACTGTGATTATATTTGTTTAATTGTGTATTTTGTATTTTTTTAATATCTACTTGTAAAGAACCATTAAATCGATGTAATGTTAGCAATAATTATTTCGCATATCGAATTCGTTGACACGAAATTTGTATAAATTGAGACCCATGTAAAATATTATATATTGTAAAGTAGAAAGAGTTTTGGAAATTAAATTATAGTAATCCAAGAAGTGTTACTAAATTAACCCACCTTTTAGAAACAATACTAATAATAATATTACAGATGCGAAAGTGAGTTTGTATATTTGTTGGTTTATCTACTGAACCGATCTTCCTGAAATTTCGCGTACACATAGGTAGGAGCAGAAGGACATAGGATACCTTTAAAAAAGGTCCTTTGCCCGTGGGAAATTCACGCGGGTAATGCCGCTGGAAAAAGCTAGTAATATATTATATTTAGAGGTGAAAGAATTAATATAATAATGGAGTGGTTTTGTCATGTCTCATGTGCCTTTTCCATTCCACGCACGAGCTGATAAATGAACTAGAGCGCGGGTTCCTCACGATATTTTCTTCATCGAAGGCAAGTGGTCTGTGAAAACTGTAACAACTTGAGTCAGATTTGTATACAGATTCATGTTTTTTTCTCTTAATTTTTTTTTTGAGCTTTAATCTTTTTAAGATGTGCCAACAAATTCAAATTACAAATTCATGAGGCACAAGTAGGATTCGAACATGGGACCATTCGGCAGCATACCGCTTTAAAAAAATCCTACTGACGTCGCCTCAATGAGAGATTTTCCATGACACAAATTAAAAAAAGAAATAGTTCCAGATGACTTCATAGATGGCGCTTAGTAAAAGGCGAGAGAAAAAGTTCCATACAAAAAGCAAAAAATTCACGGGATTGGCATTCAAAAAAAAATAAAACTTAGTAAAAAAAAACAACTAAAAAGTATCTATATTGTGATTTGTGCAACTGTCAAACTGTTATGTGATTTTTTTTCTGCCTCTGGTTGATAAGAAAAAGCGCACCATATAGGTTCAGCCATTATTACGACTCGGCTTTCATAAAACGCTATCTGTTGAGACTTTTTTATACTGATTTTTTTTTCTTAATTAGCTGTCAGAAAAATCGCTCATTATCTTTACGAATAGAATATTTAACGTTAGGTATGCTTCGAACTCAAACTCGTCTCAAACGTTGAGTTGACTACCACCTCAAAACATAGAGCAACACGGTCCTAGTTGCTCGAACATCTATTTTCTTTATCATCAGACCCAAAATGACATTGTTTGTAATATATTGGGTAAAACTAAACGCAGGCGTTTCGCATTGCTGCCGCCAGAGGGCGTTCGGGGTTTTCACACTGCTAGCGTGGATGGCGTCGCGCGGACGGTCGCCATTGCATTGTCCAGGGCGATATCGGTTTGATTTTAATACGCGGAGCGGTCTCGCGTCTTTTGCTTGTTGTTTAGTTTGAGTGATAATTGTGAATTTCCTGTTTGTTAAATAACTATTGAATTTGTGTTTGTGAAAAACTCTGTTATTGTGACTTTTTCTTGTGAGAGGTGAAACGTGGCTGGCTGTTCACATCTGGTTGTTCCCGAGTGAAACTACGGGAAGAAATCTATTTAGTTGGTCTGGGGAATTGAGATCTCAAGGGTTAGGTAGGGTGATTAGGAATTCCCCCTTCCCGAAGACCCTCAAGTTTGGATCCGAAGAGAAAGAAGATTTAATTTGGTAAGTTTTCAATTGTAATTAATTTATAGGTTAGGTTATTATAGGGCCCTGTAGCTCCCTTCATAAGCTACGGTGGTAGCAGACTGCGTTAAGTTAATTAGGTTTTAGTCGGGCAAACGTGGTGCCGCGTGGAGATTTTTTCCCGGTACTTATTTTTACCGGTGGTTTTTTCCCGGTGAAGTTCCGGTACAGAATTCTTCCCGCCGCTTCGTGTGTCCGGATTCGCTCTGCGCACATTTTCTGGCAGCAGAGCGTAGTTGCTCTGCACATTTTCTGGTAGCAGAGCGTAGTTTATCTACCCTCTATTTGTTCGTTTGTAAAAAATAATTAATTGTTTGTAAAAATTATTAGATTTTTCTTAGTTTGTTTGTATAAGAATATTTGTAACCTTTTTGTATTTGTTTGCGGTTTGTACCGTGCGTTCCGGGTTTGTGCCATTCTCATACCTACCGCGGTTCTTCGTGTAGTTGCTTGATTTTGTTGTTTTTTATTTACCTTTTGTTATTTTTTGTTTGTGACTTGACGCGATGGCGAAGGCCTCCAATGCTAGGGCGACACTCGCCAACGAATTGAGATGGTTTGTGACGGCCGGAGGACTCCTGTCCCGGAAGGACAGGGAGGGCGCCATACTGCTAAGAGCGGATCACCTCCACTCACGATTGATTAGCGCGGAAGCGGCCATGGCGGCGCTTACCGAAGCCGATCTTACCCCGGAGGCCTACGCAGGTCACATGGCGGACATGGACCAGATCCTGAGTCTGCACGATGATATCGCGGAGGCGGTGACCGCAATAAGGGAGAGACAGGCTGGCGGACCAGCCCCTCGCACACCTGTTAGACAGGAAGGACCAGCGGTTACTGGTCGGCTCCCCACCCTTCAGCTGTCCCACTTTGGGGGTAGGATGGAGGAGTGGGTAGCATATGAAAATATGTTTGAGTCCCTGGTCGTAGCACGACAGGATTTGTCGAAGGCCCAGAAGATGGCCTACCTCCTCTCCACTCTTGAGGATGAAGCGCGGTCGCTCATCCAGCACCTCCGGGTGGAGGACGACCAGTACGACACGGCCTGGGAGTTATTGAACTCCCGCTACCAAAACTTACGTTTGTTAGCGGATGCGCACGCCGCACAGTTGATGGCCCTGCCCAAGGTGGCCAACAGGGCACAGTTGCGCCTGCAGTTGCTCACGCCCGTTACAGTGGCCTGTAACGCGCTCCGCACACTGGGGCTGCCGGTGGACCAATGGTCTTTTTTGTTGGTGCACATTGTATTGGGCAAATTGCCCAATGACATCCGCTCGCGATTTGAGCGCGAGAATGCGGAACGGGATAGCACCACCCTACCAACATTCACTGACTTGGTGAAGTTTTTGGAGTTTGAGGCACGGGCTGCTGAGAATACCATGACGGACTCAGCGCCATCCAGAGCGCCTGAACGTAGGCCCTTGGAACCCTCATGGCGAGGGAAGCCCCAACAGGGACGGCAACCGCCACCGCGTGGAGCTGGTGTGCGGGTTGCACACACGGCAGCAGTCGCGGGGGACGCGGACTGCCTGCAATGTGGCCGGATGGGCCACAGCCTGCTGCAATGCAGGGACTGGCAGAGACTGCCAGTACAAGATCGGCGCCGCATGGCAAGGCGGCATGAACTATGCTTTTACTGTTTGGGCAGTCACTATGCACGTGACTGTCCCAGGGCCATACCATGCAGTGCATGCCGTGGGCTGCACCACGTGATGCTCTGCATGAACCGGAACGGGGATGGCCCCCGGTTGTTGAGGCAGGGGTCCCCTATGGGCGGGGGCGCTCCTGCGCGAAGCCCTCCACCACCGGACGGAGGACGCGGCTTCGCTCGTCGCACCCCCCTCGGGAGGGGGTCGCGTACCTGCGCGGGTCTTGGCGGACCGGGACCACGCGCCCCAAGGTCATGGCCAGTATGTAGCTGGCCAGGCCCCGGATAGGGCCCCCATGGGCGGGGGCCCTAGATCGGACGTGAGAGTGGGGACACCCCTCCACGCGGGTTACCAATACCCAACACATGCAGCCGCAGCGGTTTTCTCCGCCGCTGCACGAGTACCCACGGCTGGAGTACCACCCGCCGTACCATATGTATGGCCGGGCCGCGGGTTATGCCCCCCTCAGATGGGGATGTGCACTCGCCCGCCATATTATCCGGGTCAGTGGCGCGCCCCTGGTTTGGAGAGAGTGGGGAGCCCGTAACTAGCTTGCTCCCTTGCTGGGACAGAGCCGCGGACGGTTCTGCTCCCTACCGCGGTGGTCCGCGTATGGGGTCGTAGGGGGAAGCCATTAATTTGAGAGCTCTGTTGGACTCAGGGGCTCAAAGCAGTTTGGTTACCACTCGAGTGGCACGCCAGTTAGGTTTAGTCGTGGAAGACTCGCCTGTGCCACTTCTTGGAGTTGGTGGCATACAAGTGAAGTGTCTGACGGGCCAGACACTTGTCACCTTTTCTTCGCTGAAGTCCTCCACAATGAGGATCACGACTTCGGCTATGGTAATGGATACCATTGCGGGTTGGCACCCCTCGACAGACATACCGCCGGGTGTGTTGTCTTTGGTTTCGGGTCTGGATTTGGCCGACCCCTTTGTCTTTCACCCCGGCCCAGTGGACTTGCTCCTGGGCTCGGACGTATTGGGTTGGATTTTGTTGGGTACCCAGAAAGCTCTGGGTTCGTCTTCACTGATGGCAGTGTCTACTATCTTTGGTTTTGCCCTGATGGGCCCTGTGTTTGATAATGGCACCGCGGAGGAGCCACCGGTTGTCGCATCTGCGTCCTTGGCCAAGACCATGCAAAGGTTTTGGGAGGTGGAGGAGCCACCTATGAGTTCCAGGATGGATCCGGAACAC
Organism: Ephestia elutella; assembly: GCA_018467065.1. Classification (NCBI taxonomy): domain Eukaryota; kingdom Metazoa; phylum Arthropoda; class Insecta; order Lepidoptera; family Pyralidae; genus Ephestia; species Ephestia elutella. The sequence continues at coordinate 3,080,821 of CM031575.1, forward strand.
GCTGAGTGCGAAGCCCTTTTTCGATCGACCACGGAGAGGTTGCCCTCCGGTCGGTTTGTAACTAGGTTACCCTTTGTTGCCTCTCGTCCTAGCCTAGGGCACAGTAGGGCGCTTGCGGAGAAACGACTGCTGTCCATGGAGCGACGTATGCAGCGTGACCACGTACTTCGCGATAAATATATTGAATTTATGCGCGAGTACGAGGATTTGGGTCACATGTCTCCGGCTCGAGTTGATTGGAGCTCAACTGAGCATTATTTTTTGCCCCACCACGCGGTGGTGAAGGCCTCAACGGGCAAGTTGCGGACTGTCTTTGATGGGTCCGCACCCACTTCGAACGGAGTTTCGTTGAATCTATGTTTGCATTCAGGTCCCAAATTGCATAGGGATATAATTGACATCATCTTGAACTTTAGAAGACATCAAGTGGTTTTTGGTGCGGACATCCGGATGATGTTCCGCCAGACAGTCATACATCCTGAGGACAGGCGATTCCAGTTGATACTCTGGCGTGAGCGCCCTGAGGATCCTGTGACGGTGTATGAACTCAACACAAACACGTATGGTTTGAAATCTAGTCCCTATATCGCCATCAGATCATTGCTTGAATTGGCAGAGCGGGAACGGATCCGCTTTCCCCGTGGGGCTTCCGTGCTGTCACGTGACTTGTATGTTGATGACGTGTGCACCGGAGCCCAAAGTATTGAGGAGGCCCTCCTACTGCGGGATGAATTGATTGAAATATTGAAGACAGGTGGCTACGAGCTACGTAAGTGGTTGTCTAATGAGCCTAAAGTTCTAGAAGGGATCCCGGAGGATCACCAACAGAACCCTCACCTGTTTGAGGATGTGGATGATCCCAACAGGATAGCGGTGCTGGGCATGCAGTACCAGCCGCTAACCGATATTTTTACATTCCAAGTGGACTTGGAAATACCAAAGGTCTGGACTAAGAGAACGGTGTTGTCCGTAATAGCCCGTATGTTTGATCCAAGCGGTTGGATCAGTCCAGTGATATTCTCTGCGAAGTGTCTTCTTCAGAGACTTTGGACTTTGGGCGTCTCGTGGGACGAGCCGCTGTTTGGCTCTCCATTGGATGATTGGCTCGAGTTGTTTTCATCGATTAAGGAAGTCAATCGGATTGCCTTGCCTCGTCGAATATTGCCACCCGGGAAATATCGAGCCAGCCTGCATGGCTTTTGTGACGCGTCGGAGCGAGGCTACGCCGCGTCAGTCTATATGCGGACAGTTGACGCCGATGGCCGGGTCAATGTCTCGCTTTTGTTAGGGAAGAGCAAGGTCGCCCCCATCAGGACTAGGCTGACTATTCCCAAGCTTGAGTTGAGTGGAGCTCACCTTCTTTCTAAATTGTTGCATCACGTTGCCAGTGAGCTGGCGGCCACGGTCGAGATACGGGACATCTTCGCCTGGTCGGATAGCCAGGTCGCGCTTGCATGGTTGCGCGCGGCCCCACATACCTTGGAGGTTTTTGTGGGAAATCGGGTTTCCCAAATCCAGAATATCGGAATTGATATAACATGGAGACATGCGCCGGGAGAGCTTAACCCAGCGGACTGTGCTTCCCGAGGTTGTACGGCACCAGAATTGGTGTCACACCCGCTCTGGTGGGGTCCAGAGTGGCTGATGGGATCAGAAACATCTTGGCCTGTCTGTCAGACAGATGTTACTTCTTTGAGTTTGACTGGGCTCCGTGTACATGCTGTAGTCGCTGAGACGACGTCGGAGCCGGATTGGCTACTTGCTCGGTATAGCAGCTTGGATAAGCTTCTGGGTGTTACCAGTTGGATTAAGCGTTTCATACATAATTGTAGAAACCCACAGGCAAAGCGGTTGGAGCCGATTGCAGGTGCAGAAGAGCGCCGGAGCGCATTGTTGCATTGGGTCCGTGTCGTGCAGACCGGACGGTTTGAGTCAGAGCTTCGTATCTTGCGCGACTCACGCGCTAAGTTGAAGGGCGCGGTCGCTCGTTTGAACCCGTACATCGACTCGGATGGGCTTCTTCGGGTTGGAGGCAGGCTCCGGAAGGCGGATCTTCCATATGAGACTCGCCATCCTCTGTTGTTGCCCAAGGGCGGACCCTTGGTGCAGCTTTTGGTGTCTGATCGACACATTCGTAACGCCCATGCTGGGTGCAATGCTTTGTTGGCTATCTTGCAACGCGAGTTTTGGATTTTGTCAGCCCGAAGAGCAATCCGTAGTGTTCTGTTTCGATGTATTGCATGTTATAGGTTGAAGGCATCCACGATGCAACAACAGATGGGTGATTTGCCCGCTGATCGAATCCGACCTTCGAGACCGTTTGACGGCGTTGGAACCGATTTTGCCGGTCCCTTTTCGATCAAGGCTTCTCCCTTTCGTAATGCCCGTATTGTGAAGGGCTATTTGTGTGTATTTGTTTGTTTGGCCACCAAGGCTGTCCATTTGGAGGTGGTATCGGCTCTGACTACGGAGGCCTTCGTCGCCGCGTTGGATCGCTTTGTTTCGCGTCGAGGTCTACCTTCCCTTATTAGGTCTGACAATGGCACAAACTATAAAGGAACTGTAAATTATCTTAAGGATGTTTCTGTGTTTATTGATAAAAATTGTACTAGTTTAAGTCAAATTGCTGCCCAAAGGGGAATAACCTGGAAGTTTAGTCCCCCAAGTTGCCCCCATTGGGGAGGGATTTTTGAAGCGGCTGTGAAATCCGCAAAGACCCACCTCCGCCGCATTATCGGAGAAACGGCTCTAACTTTTGAAGAGCTGGCCACAGTGTTTTGTAAAGTTGAGGCGGTCCTCAACTCTCGTCCTCTCTGTCCGCTATCTCCAGATCCAAATGACTTGGAAGCTCTCACCCCTGGTCATTTTTTGGTGGGAGGGCCGTTGAATGCCCTGCCCGAATACCCGTGGAAGGATGAACGCGTATATCGGTTGTCGCGTTTTCAAATGTTGCAGCAAATGAGCCAGGACTTTTGGCGTCGCTGGTCGCTTGAATATTTGCATTTGCTGCAGCAAAGAGTGAAGTGGACAGACAGGACTGAGCCTCCCAGGGAGGGTGATTTAGTATTGTTAAAAGAGGCAAATTTGCCCTCATTGCTTTGGCGACGAGCTCGCATATTACGTTTGATTCTTGGCGGAGATGGCACTCCGCGTGTGGCTGAGGTGTTGGTCGACGGTTCGATTTTAAGGAGAGGTGTGACCTCTCTCGCCCGCCTTCCCGTAGAGTAAGCTAGCGGTCTGCTTCTCAGACCGGGACGGGGGGATGTTTGTAATATATTGGGTAAAACTAAACGCAGGCGTTTCGCATTGCTGCCGCCAGAGGGCGTTCGGGGTTTTCACACTGCTAGCGTGGATGGCGTCGCGCGGACGGTCGCCATTGCATTGTCCAGGGCGATATCGGTTTGATTTTAATACGCGGAGCGGTCTCGCGTCTTTTGCTTGTTGTTTAGTTTGAGTGATAATTGTGAATTTCCTGTTTGTTAAATAACTATTGAATTTGTGTTTGTGAAAAACTCTGTTATTGTGACTTTTTCTTGTGAGAGGTGAAACGTGGCTGGCTGTTCACATCTGGTTGTTCCCGAGTGAAACTACGGGAAGAAATCTATTTAGTTGGTCTGGGGAATTGAGATCTCAAGGGTTAGGTAGGGTGATTAGAATTTCCTTCCCGAAGACCCTCAAGTTTGGATCCGAAGAGAAAGAAGATTTAATTTGGTAAGTTTTCAATTGTAATTAATTTATAGGTTAGGTTATTATAGGGCCCTGTAGCTCCCTTCATAAGCTACGGTGGTAGCAGACTGCGTTAAGTTAATTAGGTTTTAGTCGGGCAAACGTGGTGCCGCGTGGAGATTTTTTCCCGGTACTTATTTTTACCGGTGGTTTTTTCCCGGTGAAGTTCCGGTACAGAATTCTTCCCGCCGCTTCGTTTGTCCGGATTCGCTCTGCGCACATTTTCTGGCAGCAGACCGTAGTTGCTCTGCACAGACATCATATTTCTATACCGATTATGTATATTATTATGTTTAATTATGCCTAAGCTAACAATATAATATACGTAGAGAACGTAGCGAGAAATAATCTTTATTATGTCTGTTTTTGCATCGTTACAATATCTTCCGCCTTGAGAGGTATTATGGATCCCTCGTTTGAAATAAATTAATAGTAAATATTATCAACAGCATAGAGCAACACGGACTAAGTCCTTGTTGCTCGAAGATCAACAATCATTTTATTGTCCTTACTGCTAAATTGATGAGGAGGTTGAGACCTGATCACTTTGATTCAAGGTTCCTTTTTTCTCCATAGGATTTCAAGAATTTTAAAATAAAAGGGTCCATGGACGTGACGTACGAAGCAATTAACTTAACCTTTTTGCAGACTTCGCATAAAAACTAAAAACAAAATCGATAAAGTGACAAGACTACAATGACAATCCGTTGATTTACAAAATTTTAGTATACATTAATAAATTTATTTTCTTATCAAAATTATGCGTTAACAAATTGAATACTACTAATGCGAGGACGACAAGATAAAACGAGGCGGGTAAGGAAGCTATACGTATAACATTTTTGGAAAAAAAATCTTACCTTTTAAAGGGATCAGTATTCATCGTAACAACATCGTAGTAACATCTTCAGAGCGTGCGAAGAGAATGGTGAGTGTAGGTTGAGGAAGCAAAAGAAATTTGTGAACATCGTAGCAAATGGAAATCCGTAGTCTATGCCTGCTTCCGCGGAAAACAGGCATGATGATACCTACTTGCATCCTTGTTTGTAGGTTTAAATGCCTTTATTCATGTCTTATTTTCTCTTTAGTTCCTTTGGATGTTGGTCTCCTTAACGATTTTTTCCATTTCGCTCTGTCCTCTTCAAGTTTTGCTCGAGACAATCATTTTACTGATTTATAGGTCTGTCTTAGAGATTTTATCGCCATTCCTTTTTCCAAATGACTTGCTCATCTTGGCTTTAAAGCTCAACTCGCATGCTATAATTAATAAAATAAATCGCATATCTATTTTTAATGTAATATTTATTTTTCATCACGTTTATTTTTATTTTCTTTTTTTTATTGCCTATATATATTTTTTCTTTTTTTTTACAGAATAAATTTACAATCTAGGCGACATGGACACTTCATGTCTTCGGTTAAGATTTACTCCTCTATTCAAAAATGATTGTAAAAGTGACTCAAAGTGTTGTTTAGAAATAGTTCCAGAAGTGTCCTGTGTACAAAATCTTGATAAAATCCAGTGGCAACATGGAGACGACTCGATAGAGTACATGATACCAATAACTTACAAAGTAATTCTCAAGAAAAAACACAAAAAACATGTGCCCAAACAAAATGACGACGGGCTTTTGAAAACTTACCATTCCTGTGTCGATTTGTTGGTACCTTCATATTTAGACGTTACGCCTAGTGATGTCACAAAAGTTATAAGCGATAGTTTTATCTTGAATAAACAGATGGAATGCAAGGACAAAGTTGTAGAAATAATAGCTTCACGTCCAATAAACAGCAGCTCACACGAATTGCAAGCGAAAGCAAACAAGCCCGAGCTAACCAGCTGTACTGGACTAAATTCTAATAAAAAGAAATGTTATATAAAAGGTAATGATTTTCAAGTTCAAATGATTTGCAGTGTCAAAACAATGATTCTTCATAATGCCTAAATATAGTAGAAGACCAAGCACTTTTATTTTTTTATTTTATTGGCATGATTTTCTTTTCTTTTTTTTCAGAAATAAAAGATGAAAGCACACAATTCCTAGAAAATGCATTTAACAGTAATGCCTGTCGCTATAAAAAAATATATTTAATTGATAAAATAACTAGTGCTCCATTTGCGGGCGATTTTAATAACATAAACAACGTCAGATCCTCATCAGTCGATTGGGATTCATCATTTGCTGGTAAAGTGGATCGCAAACTGAGCATTACTCCGATTTGCTCTATTAACACTCAAGACAATTTACCAATACATTACAAAGAGAAGACTTCTAACTTAATTGTTTTACGAGTCCAAGAAACAAACCCACATAACAATACCAAATATATTGTCCCAAATGAAAAGAAAGCATTTAAGATAATCAAAGAAATTGATAATAAGTCTTATGAAACAATAACAAACAAATCTAGTGAAAGGATTTTACCAGAAGTGAGAGTTGCTCAATTCATGAAATCAGTAGAAAAGGAGCTAATGCCTCTAAACGAAACTCTCAATGATTTGATAAGGAAATGTGTTTTACTAGGATTTATTTGCAAGGAAAACCAGAACCCCATGATGTTCAACTTTACTCCGAGTGTAAACGATTCATCGTTTTTTAAAAAGGAATCTAAAATGTAATCGTGTTGTTTACTCAATGGTGTTCGACGAGTGAAAATTGGTGATAAAGTTTGTGAAAAGGATATAGTTTTTTATTCATATTTTTCCTAAATAGGGTCTTGCGACTGTTGTGCCTGGACTAATATTTTATTATCTATACATATAATAAAACAGTAAAAATATTTTGTCTGTATAATTAGAATTTTTGACTAAAATGGATAGAGGGACACTTAATCCTAATCCTAACTAATATTATAAATGCGAAAGTGAGTTTATTTGTTTGTTTGTTTGTTGGTTTGTTTGTTCGTTACCTCTTCACACTTTATCTACTGAACCAATCTTCCTGAAATTTCGCATACACATAGCTGGAAGTACGGAGAAGGACCTTTCATCCCGGAAAAAGCACTGTTCCCGTGGGAAATTCACGCGAGCGAAGCCGCGGGCGAAAGCTAGTATAAAATAAATTAATAATAAATAAAGAAATAGTTATCACAGGTTACACAGCTAGCAGCAACCATTATTACATAATTTATTTAAAAAATAAACACATTCAAAAGCACGAACTGAAATATTGCTGACCGATCAATATTAATTGTTGTTAATGACACCACAAACTAAGCTATTTTAAATGATCATAAATACTTGAAGAGCACTACGAACTATACGAAACACGCGTAAGTATTTTGAACAATTACTTGGATTATGCCAAAGAGGATGACGCTCAATAATCCTATAAAGCGAATGAAAATTAAACTAATAAAGAACAAAAAAATTTGAGAATCCGCCCTCTACAGTCCCTTGTTTGATGTTTGATCTGTGTTAATATCAAAACCCGTGTGGTTCCCGGGTTAGAATAGGACCACTCCATCTCATTCCATGGATGTCGTAAGAGGCGTCTAAGGGAAATGCTTCCGATGGGCAGCAGCGTCGGAAGCTCACAAAGCCAAAAAAACTGCGCTCGCCAACCCGCCTGCCAAGCGTTATGAGTATGGCAAATCCCCCCAAAATCTTGGGGGAGACCTTTATCCAGCAGTGGATATTTTGCGGTTGTAATGATGAATATCAAAATATATTTTTGGTTACCAAGCCAATCAAATAGATATCTACCAAAGGTTTTAAACGGTATTACCGGTACTCACCTAACTGTAATAACGGTGACAAACCTACTTTTTTGAACAGAGTTTTCGGTTTGATTTGTTATCATCATAGAATTAATAAATCCTAGTAAATATATACTTACATTACTTACCTGGTTATCATCAATTTAAGTGATCTCAATCATAATAGATCTGCCTAATTACGCAATCTGACTACGAGGATTAAAATAGTAGGTAAATCCACGTTTTAAACTCTTTATTCCTTCGATCTGGAATTATAAACGGGATAGAATCAGTCAACTAGGCATAGTATATCTGGTAAAAGGGTATTTATACTCTAAAGAATCTAAAATGACTAGTCCGTAGAAAACGTTTTGGATACGGACACTATTATAATGTCTTCTCAAACAGCCTCTTCTGACTACGACGAAAGGGGGCTTAACTTATTCTACTGATAAGTATTCGCAAATGGAAATGTATCTAAATAAATGATATAGATAAGACACGAGCGAATTTTTTAAATTTTCTATGAAGCATGCTGATACATGCTATACATACTACACATGTACCACAAGTGTTTTCGAGTGATCTCTAGTCAACAAGAAGAAACATCCTATCTTAATGTGGCCGACATGCAAACGATCCAAGTCGGTAAAAAAACTGATATCATCCCGAATAGATAAACAATTTAGTTGTACTGCGCTGCACTAAACTATGGAATAAACTTCCCTTTTAGTCTCGATGTTTTAGTACATAATAGACACGGAATAATATCCCGCGTGTTCTCGAATAGGTTCGACATCGAGGCCTTCAAGAAAAGAGTTCTCAAAAAGTCAGCAACGCATCTTCGTCTTTTTAGAGTTGCTGGTGTCCATAGAATGCGGTGATTGCTTACCATCAGGCAAACCGCATGCTCGTTTGCCTACTACTTATTATATTTCAAAAATTACAAAAAATACAACAAACTACACATAGCAAAGAAAAAAATAAAAATGTGCAATTTTATTTCACGTTTTAGAGAAATGGCCAGAAATGAAGTAGCCGAACGTATCATTGACAGTTTGGCATTTGAAGTGGAAGCAGTACCACAGGATAATATCTTGGAAGTTTCTGGTACCTCCAAGTCTACTCCGCTTAATCTCAAAATAAAAGTTCGTAAAAAAGAAGAAGCATTATTTAAGCAGGGGGTTGTGTCAGTCCCTAAATTAGGACAACCGAAAAAATCACCAGATAAAATCAGATTAGTCAGCAGCGACCATACTGTCTTATCATTTAAAGTATTTGTTGATACTGATCCGGAGAAGAAGCCTGTGAAGAAGCGTAAAAGATTTTTTGGTAATTTTATTAAGTTATGTACCTACTATTACATACATATTATACAGGTTGACTTTCTAACTACCAGAACTCAACAACTTTTGAAAGAATTTGAAATATGAAAAAAATTTCTCCTCCACTCTGGTATTTTGAAATTTAGATAACATCCCAATTTTATTCAGACTAAGATGAAAAGGCGAAATATATTTTTATGAAGGCACGATTTTTTAAAATCAGATTTTGCTGCTTATTTCGTTTATTCATCCATTTTGTGAACCAAACATGCTACAAGAAATTGTATGTTGTTCAAAAAGTCAACTGTATAGATTAGCTTTTATTTTTATTTTATCATCATGCATCTGGCAATAAATGATAGTTTTGTAAACAATAATGATTATTTTAATAATTAACAATAATTGTGAAATACAGGAGGATGTCTAAGTTCAGAAGATAACGATGATGATGTTTATGTGGAAAGCAGTGACGTGGCCAATCCCGGTGAAGTTGTAAAACTGAATTTTGGTCTATCAAAAAATGTTGAGGATATGCAGTTACAGACTCGCAAACCAACTATGTTCTTTGGTAACACGTGTAAACCAGGTACGTAATCTAAATTATCATCATCATCATCATCATCGTCAGCCTTTCATGACCCACTGCTCTATGGGTATAAGCCTCCTTTTGTCTACGCCAACCTTTCCTATCCTGGGCCATTGCAATCCAGTTCTTGCCAGCAACATTCTTAAAATCGTCGACCCATCTTGCTGCCGGGTATCCTACGCTTCTTCTCCCATTTCTAGGGTCACAGCCATTTCTACGGTAACAGCCTCACTCCGCCTACCATCGTTCCTTCAAGCCAGGTGTCCCGCCCAGTCCCTTTGTCCAAAATCTAAATTATATAACTATGTTAATTGTTACAGTTAAAAGAGTGACAGAGTTTTAAGAGTAAATGGTTAGATTTTGCCTTAAATTGGGAAATTTGTAAAGAAATGAGGGAAACCTTTGCCCAGAATTGGGGCAAGAAAGGTCAAAAAAACTGATAGTAGCTATTTGGCGCGAACTTAGACCTCGCTATAATTTTTGTACAAAATAATGATGATCGTTCAAATATTACTAAACGATTATATGGTCAACGTATTTAAGTAGTTTTATAAATAGTTCAAACGTTATAATGCACCATAGATCAAATTCTATGTAGTACTATTGAATCTACATTACTCACTTTGAGATTTATATATGACCAAGCGAGCGAAGCGGTAAAATTCTAAATTGTATTAGATGATTATAGAGAATAAGATGCTTTAATTTACACACAAACTTCTTGAAAATTAAAGCATCTTATTCATTTTCTTGATTTCTGATTGGAAATTAAATTAAATAAATATTTTACAGGTGGATGTTTAGACCCTCCTTATGGCGAAGATAGATATTCATATGGACCAAAACAATATATTGACATTCCTACCGAAAATGATAAAAAACTTAGTAACGCTGTGACGACAGAGAAGATCAGCATAACTGAATCATTAGATAAAACAACTAACAACGATAAAATTAAAAATGATGTAATTAAAACTTCAGCTCCTAGGGATTTTATTAGTACTGGTGGAATTAGTACTGGTGGAATTAGCACTGGTGGAATTAGCACTGGTGGAATTAGTGCTGGTGGAATTAGTGATGGTGGGATTAGTGCTGATGGAATTAGTGCTGGTGGAATTAGGTCTGGCGGAATTAGTAGTACTGGTGGTGTTAACACAGGTAAAATTAGTACTGGTGGAACTACTACCGGTGGTATTAATACTGGTAAAATAAGTACTGGTAGAATTAGTACTGCTCAAATTGGTAAGAGAAATAGCAATCAGAAAAGAAGTATTCAATCCATGGATGTCAAACCATCGTTCAGAGACCTTAGTGACCTAAGTCATTTTAGTTTAGTCAAAGAAAAAAAAAGGCTAACACAAACCGAAAATATTTCTGAAGTGTCTACTTCTGATGATGAAATGGTAGTAACAAAACTTTACCCTAAAGAAAATGATAGAAGCTTTAAAAGCGAAACAAACTCAGCCACACAAGATTTAAAAGGCAATGAAGAAAATTTAACTACAACTATTCTGGGAGTTGGAGGAGCTATTACCGTCCCTGTTTTGATAGCAGAAGCAGTTCAGGAAGTGACGAAATCTAGAGAAGATACTATACACGCAAATAATGAGAAAGGCTTGACTTCGCCGATAAGCACGAAAGAAAATAAAATGATTCTTAGGTCTGGAGATGATAATGACAATTCCTATGGTCCTTTGATACATCCAGAAACAGAAGAAGTACAAAACTCTTCAGAAAAATTAGACAATGTTTTCCAAAATTCAAAGAGCGAAGACGATTATGAAGACCTTAAAACTGTAGAGGAAAAAATTAAATCAAACAAACCTGACGAAATTTCAAGTAACAAAGGACCCAGAAACCTTCAAGTTTCACCTGACATCTTGATATATGATAATGAAGCGCGTGATCAAAAATTTGGATCTGGCGAGGATGAAAACATTGTTCAAAGTGTAAAGAGTGAATCAACTAACAATTTGTCAGATGTAAATGAAAATTCAACAGATGAAAATAATGTAGATAGAAAATTATCAAATGAAATAGAAACAAATATTGATGATTCAACGCAAGAAGCCAAAATTCATGATGCATTTCAAATAAATGGAGATGTAGAAAATCTTATAAAGGAAATAAGGAATAAAAATAATACAGAGGTTAAATCCAATGATCAACCAGTAGACGAGCTTGATAGCGATGATTATCGTAATAAAAATACGGAATCACAGAAGCCTGAAGACTTGATTAAAAGAAATAAAGACAAACAAATCAAAAATTTACCTGAAAAATTTGGCATAGACAATAAAAATTTACACCAAATATCGGAATTACAGGATCCTGAAGACTTGTATAATACAAGTGACGGCGTAGGTATTAATAATAATCCTGAAAGCTTTGGCAAAGAGAATGAAAAAATACTTGATAGTCAACAATCCAAGTCTTCAGGTGTAGATACAAACGATACAAATAATACAGATTTTTGTAAAATACAAGATCCAAACAAATTGACCAATCCTATTGAAAACTTTAAGCAGCAGTGTACATGATAATAAGAATTTAAAAGTAGATTTCATTAATGACAGCACACCAGACATGAATGATGATATACACAAATTGAAAGATAAAGATCAAGCAACTGATTCTATTCTAAATTCCCGAGATGGATCTAAATTTCGAGTGAAAAAAGATTTCATAAATATGAACCTTGCATTTCAATCGTATACTAACGACCAAAATGAGAGCGTCATTAAATCGCTTGATAACATAAATGACATAAAAAGGGAACCGCAAGACAATGTAACAATTATAAAATCTCAATTACGAATAGACGCACAAAATGTGATTAAAGTTCCTATTGACACACGTAACTACATGATGCTTGAAGTGCGAGCGAGTGATCATCAAATGCCTTCTCCCACCTCATCGCAAACACCTGAAGGTATTATTTTCTATATTAGAATGAAGTCCTCCCGCTTTTTTATTTATATTTTATGCTTGTTATGAATAAAATGTATTCCTTTATATATTTCCTCCACTTAACAACTGTTTTCATTGCATTAAAACATCTTTTTTTTCAGGGGCTGATTCAAGAGTGTCTGATGTACCAGCTTTAGCAGCTAATTTAGGAGCTATTTCGACAGGATCTAAAAAATCATCCTCTATTTTAGACGATGTTTCCAAGAACTTCGATAACAAGGGCAAATTTCCAACAGTGCCATCACAGGGCTCCCAAAAAAATGATGTGGATTCGTTTCAAAATCTTCTATCGACGGTTTATGATCACCAATTGATTCCACTGCGTCGTCTCATTTCTGATTTAAAAACAGATGTGGATAAACTGGCATCGGAACAGCTTTGGCTGAAAGAGAATTGTCGTAGAATGAGGAGGCCCGCCAAACTTACTCATTCTAGCAGAAAATGCGGATGTTCTAGAAAATTATCGTAAATTATGATAATCGGAATTTGTTTGATGTGATTTTTTATTTAATAAACAAATTTCATTTTTGTGCTCAATAGGAAACTAGTTGAAAAATTATTATATATATGTATTACAAAGAATTATATTGAATGAAAAAAAATTCTCTTTGAAGTTTTTTATTGCGCACACAGATTAAACTATTAACTTTAGTATTATCTGTTACTAACTTTCGTCGACGTAAAATACACCAAAACCTTCACCACCCACAACCTACCCCATTTTTTGGTGAAAACCCCATGAAAATCCATTCAGTCGTTTTTGAGTTTAACGCGACCAGACAGACAGGCGCGGCGAGGAACTTTAATTTATGTATGAATAACTTTCTGAAAATATATCTCGTCTTAAAAACTTCGCAGAAAATAAGATAAAATAAATAAAGTTAATTGCTACTGATAATGTTTTATAACAGTGCGCGTATTATTTTATTATTATGTTGTTGAATCCGCAATCGATTTTATACTCTGTACTTAGTGCGGGCGTTAATCGAACAGTCGCGTTTTGTGTTGTAATAAAAATTACAAAAATCGCAAAAAAATATTTTTGTGATGTTTGTAATTTTTAAAATACAACAAAAATACAACCATTACTAATGTGAATTAAAAATAATGATATTGTAATTGAAAAATTTAGTATCGTGATTGTAATTTATGAAATGGAAGACAGAAAAATTAACACATTAAGTGAAAATGTTGAAAGTAGTGATCAGAATTCAGCTGATTTGGAACAAGCTCTTTCGGTAGTCGGTTTGTATATTTATTTTTACGGGATAAAATATTATAAAATTGATTAAAATAATTATTTAAAATGAGTGGTTTACACCTAAAACTCATATATCTAAATTAAATGCAAAATATTGAATAAATTTGACTAAAAACTTAATAAACAATACCTAATTCAATTTGGAAAGTATATAGGTAGATGTGAAATTAATTTAAAAATTATTTACTACCTACAACATAAGTATATTTTTTTTAAATACATAATTTTCATTCCACGCACGCAACGGAAGACGGAAGTGTTATTGTTTGTATTTTATTTAATTTAATAGGTATAAAAGTTTGTTTATACTTATGAAACATCAAATTACAAACTTTTAACAATAGGTAATGTTCTAAACAAAAATTTTATGATAATTGTAAAAAAAAAATTCACGAAATAAAGTCGCAGCAACTAATTTTGATGTGGTTTTCACTTTTTACACGACTGACCAAAAAAGGAGTGTTATGTTTTATTTAGGGTAGTGACAAATGCTATGCGAGTTGTCAGTCGTGTCGTGTTTTATTTTTTAATAATTTGCTTGTTAGTACTTTTTTATCACTTAGATAATTTCTCCCAGATGGTTTATGGTAGGTATATGTACTACAATAGGGGACCGGACAATTTTTTTTTTGGTGCTTCTTTGAAATATCTCACATTAATAGAATCATCCGTAAAAGAATCACATCCATAACCAAAGTATTTTCCAAGATATAGCCAAAAACAATTCACATTTTCAAGCGATTTTTGGACGATACCAAAACGCCCCTAACTAAACGTACATTCATATGACGTCACGCGTAGAAAATGGACTTTCCCTAAAAGTTTGAACTCGAATAAATTAGCTCTGGAGAATAAACTCGCGCTGAAAAGTCGCAAAATGGGTTTAATTATATGTATTCTATCATAAAATTACATATTTTTAACAATTCTCATACCTAGGCCGGTCCCCTATTGTATTATTAGCTACTTTGTAATAGCGGGCCGCTAGCTATTAATATCTAAAATTGGACGCTGACTAATTTAATGGTAGGTACCTATATCAACTCCGAGACGAAACCGCTGAACGTAGAAACTTGAAATTTTTAAGAGTGGTTCTATACCTAGCGTAAGTTGAAGGGATTTTGGAAATTACATCCCTACGAGGGTGTAATGGGTGAAAAACTAAATTTACGCAAAACTAGAGAAACTGGGGGCAAAAGCTTATTACAAGTTACAAATAAAATAATAAACTTTAGACATTATAACTGAGCGGGTGGAATGTAAGTACTTATCTACCCAGCACTCTAATAATACTGTTTGCTACTGACCTGATGACATACTCAGATTATATTTAGATTAATCAATCTTCATCCATCTTAGAACAAATACGTAACGGATATCACCAAAAAAATATATTTTTAGTAAAAACTCAAGAAGTTTTATATTATAGAAGACGTCACTTGTTTGGCATCCTACTTCCTTCCTACTATTCAATACTCAATATTGTATTTCATTTATAAAGTTGACATGGTGACATATAAATGATAGTGCATTTATGGAAAAGAGGAGGTCCCATCATCTCATTTTATTATTAACATACATACATAGAATCACGTCTTTATCCCTTACGGTGTAGACAGAGCCAAGAGTCGTGAGACTCGAAGGCCACGCTTAGCTCAATAGTGGGCTTTTTGATGTAATGGAGATTCAGATATAGTGACAGGTTGCTAGCCCATCGCCTCTGAGTAGAGGAATCCCCAGTATAAAGCCCTTTTCCTCGATTGACTTTTACAATCTGCACGGGAAGAGAAGCAGCTGGCACATTCTGTTTTTTCTTCGCTCCCAGACCAGCATGGAAGTATTAACATACTTACTGATATTATATATGCGAAACTTTAGATGTGAGTTTGTGAGGATGTTTGTTACTCAATCACATATAATCCTACTGGACGGAATTCGTTAAAATTTGGTATACGGGTAGAAAAATACTGGGAATAGCACATAGGGTACTTTTTATCCCGGAATTTCCACGGGAGCGAAGCTGCGGGGAGCGGCTAGTAGTAGCTATATTTATATGGAATATACTTATCCCGTTATCCCATAGATAGCGACGTTTTGGATGTGACCTTCATCCAATGTTTGTTAATGATACATTATCAGGCTATCACGTGTTTGTATAACCTTCAACCTTGACCCAGCTTAGCATTTAGCCATAGAGAATCTAATAACGTTTCCTCTTTTGCCCCACTGCTGGGCAAAGGTCTCCCCCACTGCCTTCTAATCTTCTATGTCTAATCTTCTAATAGCAACCTCCAGCCAGTCTTTCCTGAATGTCCTCAAATCGCCGCTCCATCGCGTCCGCGGTCTTCCTCTTTTTCGGTAGCTACCTTGAGGATGCCACCTGGTGGCTACTAAAGCCCAGCGGTCGTGTGCATTTGGCAGACATGACCCACCCAGTTCCATTAGTTTCGTGTGTGTTAGTGAGCGCGGGCCTGCGTTAAAATTTGATGTACCATAGTTCATAGAGTTTCTTGTATCACAATTTGCGCGGGCCCGCATTCAAACAACGCTGCTACTGTCCCGCGTTTGGTTTGCCGAAGCCTTTAAGCTTGGTCAAAGAAAAAATGCTTAGCCGCCTTGCGTCCTACGTCAGCAACATTTGCTGAAATACTTAAGTATACTTTTTTATTTCACCAGGTGTAGGATGGTACAACCTGAAGTATTCCGCGGTGCTGGCCCTATTCCTGATAGCGGCGATAGTGGAGCCGATAGGGTACTCCTACGTACTGCCAGCTGCCAAGTGTGATCTGGACATGACGGATGCGCAAAGAGGAGTTATAGCATCCGTGCCTTACATAGGTGAGTCTTCTTCTTAGCGTCTCGAATTGTGATGACCAATATGACGCCACAGGTACAGCATTATCTGTTGGGTCATACAGGTCTTTCAGCGTGCAGGTAGTAGGGCATGCTGGGCAAGATAATAAATGTGCCATAGTTAGGGGAGAGGCACCACAATGGCAAGCGGCTTCCGAGCTGTATCCTTGGGCATATTTCTTTGCTTCGGCCGACTTGTGTCCGGAGTAAGTTATAGACTTCCATGTCGGCCAAGGTAGATCTTATTTAGAGGTAACAAAGTCAAAGTCAAAAAAGTCAAAGTCAATTATTTTTATTCATATTGGCTTAAAAATAGCACTTATAAATCGTCACATTCTTGTTTTATAGTTAGTTGACGTCATAAAATTACTTAAAGCTAAGTTTACCACCGCCTCCAAAGCGCAAGTGGAGAAGAGGCGGCGCAACAAACTCCACTGCTGTATTTTCTCCAAAGACGTCACTTTACAACATATGTCAATTAAATGACTGTATATGTGGACGAATATACATTGAATATTTATATTAAATGTCAAATTTATAAATTAATAAAATAATAAATTAATAAAATGTAAAAGTACACAATGGTGTACTTTTACTTTTTCAATGACATTTTATTAATTTATAATTTTATTAATTTGTACCTGAATTTTATTAATGTGTACCTGGTACAGTGACCTCCTAAGACTGTCATATTACTCTCTAGGTACATTTACCTAGAGAGTAATATGACAGTCTTAGGAAGGTCACTGTACCAGGTACACTTTCTTTAATAAAGCTATGTCGGCTCTTCAGTCTCTAGATAACCGGCACAGGATCGTGAAGTGGGTACAGTAGTACCTACATAGGTTCGTATCACATCATCAGCCATTTTTCCCATTGCCGGGCTCCTCGCCTTACATAGGGATGGGCCGTCCGTAACCCACCACACGTCACACGATGTAACGTCTGCGAATATAGCCTGGACGTTCCTTCGGAAGTGCAGAGAAGCTCGTGGTAATAAATTTTTGGTCACCCATCTCGTGACCGACTGTAATGAAAGTTGCTTAACCGCCACCATATGGCAAGCCGAACGCGCTGTGACCATCCCTGAATTACCATACGTCACAACATCATGATGAAGTTCGTGGCAAACAGTCAGAAAACTGACAGAAAATCAGAAGAAAATTGTTCCAAAAATTGGCCGGATATTTGAGAATATCACAGTTTGCCAAAGAAAGCCTTGTTAAAAATGTACGGTAATTTTATCTTATCACTGCAATAAATTACGTACACTAGTGCCCCACAGCGCGGTGTTTGTTTTTTTTTCATAATCTCGAATGCGTACGGATATTCACATACATGACAGTACCGTGATAAAGAAATTACATAATTATTGCGAAATACTACATAAGATACGCGCGAAAAACATAACCCTTGCCAGTCGGGTCAAAAATATCATCGTATTTAGCTGTTTTGGTAGACTGGTTTGTACTTTGTATTGGTAGAGAATGCCATCCGCCATTTGTACATATTTTTTGTAATATTGTAATAAAATTTCAAATAAATAAATATTTAGGTACCTGAATACCGAAAAGTTGCTCGTTCTCAAACTTAGATTAAGAAGTAGGTACATACTTTACTCCTGGGCTATCTGGAGCAGAGATCCCCACAGAAGCGAAGCCGAATGGTACAGCTGGGCAATGTTAAAAATAACAAAAATTAAAAAAAAAA
This sequence comes from Ephestia elutella, assembly GCA_018467065.1. Taxonomy (NCBI): domain Eukaryota; kingdom Metazoa; phylum Arthropoda; class Insecta; order Lepidoptera; family Pyralidae; genus Ephestia; species Ephestia elutella. Next base: position 3,098,951 of record CM031575.1, read on the forward strand.
CTATTGCAGTCTGTTAAGAGCGTTCTTTTTCGAAATACTCAGGTGAAAAATGATAATAATTACGACATTAACAGCAAATAGATTTCACGGTTACAACCAGGGATAAGTCTATGGTTACAACATTGCATTGAGAGAATTAAAACAATAAAATTGTGTTAATCAATTCACGACTA
>CM031575.1:3099223-3215891 GCA_018467065.1 Ephestia elutella
TGCCACTCCATAATCAATCGATCCAGCGGTTTAGCCGTAAAAGCGTAACAGCGTAGATATGCGAAATTATAAATTTATTCCACGGTAACTCCTAAACGCCGTATCAGATATCAACGTCCTTAGATTCCATATTACCCTGAGTAACATAGACTATGTGACGTCATAATACATTCAATACGAAACGAAACCCAAGGATACTTTATTGTCCGTACTCTACCGAGCAATACTTAAAGAAAGAATTCCATAGAGTTGTCATCTGCGTATACCATCGACTATACAACCACTAGACATCGCTTGTAGGGCGAACGTTTTCAGACAACACATCAGACTAATACGTCTGATGCAGGGTTGTTGCTGATGCATAATTTTGTCACATCAGCGGATGCTGATGCTGATTTTGTTTCTTTTTTTCTAAAATGTGCTCATTATTATGATTTTTAATATTATTATTTATATAAATATTACATTTTCTTGGCTTATGTATTTCAATAAAATAGAAAAAAAAATCTGTAAGTTTTAATTAACCGAAAAACAGAAATACTTTATATTACTCAATACTTAACCTAAGTATTATCAATATTGAAATTGTATTAAAGGTAAATTATATTTTAAAAACAATAGTTGAGCTGCTTTTTCAGCTTGTAATCTGTTTCGGGAAGGTTTGTATATAATTCCGGCACTGCTGATTAATTGTTCGCTGGGAATACTTGCAGGCGGAGGTGACAGGAATCTCAGAGCTAGTGTGTAGTGATAACTACAGAATTATTTTGAACTTCTAACTGGTTAACCTTGCATATCATATTTTGGGTGAAATAGTTGATATATTGGGATATTATTCCTGTGGCGTATTACCTGCATGATAGGCTCTCGACGCATCACAATAGCAGGCATTCAAATCCATTAGTTTCCAGACAAATTGAATTGGAAAGTGAAACACCGGTACACAAATTTCATATGTTGTTTTTACAATACTTGATAGGAAGACAGGGAGACCCGCACATCAAAACGTTCTCTGAGTCACGCCGAAACCATTGGTAGCAATAACTCGACGCGATTTTGTGTACTTACGGAATTATATTGAAAACTAAACATTCATAACAAAACATTCTATGATTAAATTAGACTGTCAACAAAATCTGCAGAGTTGGACGTCTGACATTGACAGCTGGTGACACACGTTCCGTATCAGTTCTTAACCAACCTTTCTTATCATAAACAAATAAGAAATCATGGCTGGATTGTTGTAGAATTTTAATTATTCTCCTTTAATATCGTCGACTTAGATTATTATAATATTCAACGAATAAATACCTTATTTAAACATTAGTTCTTTTAAAGAATATTAAAAGTTGGTTTGACGTGCGTCCGAATTAAGCGGAATGGAGCGCGACGAGGCGGAATGTCAAATCGAGTGGCGAGGGATCTTTCTCTTCCTGGGTGGCCACGACGACATGTAACATGTCTTGAGCAATTATTAATTTTTTTTGGGGTTTTTTCGCTTTCGCCGCCCCCGGTTCCCCGCCATGGGTATATAGTTTAACCTTTAGCTTTAAAATCCGCGATACGCGCGAGGACAACAGGGGATATTCGTCGCCGCGAAGTTGCCGGGGACATGAGCTGTTGAGGTCCACGTGCCCGTCCGGCCATATGAGTTGACGTTTCCTGGAGTGTACCGCATGCCACGGCGCAGGCCCCGTCGTCGGCGACCCCAGTGCAACACACGGATCCTAACCTTATTTCCAAAGGCCGCACCGCCGCCTTCGATCCAATGTCCCTGTAATGGCTCAGCGCAAACCTCGGAAGGTCCAGCCAGCGTCTACTATCTCGCATACAACGGAGCGTCGCAGGAGCGCCGTGCCTCTTTGATGTCGCGACCAGCGCCAGTGCTCGAACCCAACGGATCATAACGGTGGACGGAACGACGTTCTAAGTGCGCACAGACGTTTGTGTACGGAACCTGGCCAGGTACCTTATATTTGGTTTATGTTAATTTTAACTTTTAATTGCGGCAAAGACTTATCAGATTTTGGTATTAGTATAACATGTGCCCGCCCTCAGCGGCTAGTGTGTTTATGGAATAAAATGCTATATTCTATCCCAACCATATTGTATTAATGATATCACCCTGCTCATGACTCCCAGAACTTAAGGCTTACTAGACAAGAGGTCCTTGTACTTCAAAAGTGCGAGGCTCTATCCTGAGCATTACATCCGGCTCTTTCTAAAATAATTGTTCGTGTATAATCGCACTGCGCAGGGATATTGCCCGTCTCCGCTTCAAATAGTTGGAGACCCCTGCGCACACACACCCAACATACACTTTTATTTTTTTTATTTTTTATACACGACAATGGCGCCCGAACTACTATATTTTTGAGCCTTTGAGTCCTGTGAGAGTGGCAGTTTTTTCTAAAAAATAGTTTTTAAATTTTTTAAACTCGCTCACTTGTTATTTTGAAATTTTGGTGATATCATTGACTGTAAAGTTATTATACTTTAGTGTTTGTTAGGTTTATATGCGACAGGGTTGTAAGCATACATTTAATACAATTCATAGTAATTATTATAATATTACTAAATAATATTATAATTAATAATATAATAATTAATATTTTATTTGGGCTTCGCTATGAATAAAAAGCATAGTGCTCAGCCATAATTCCTATTTAATCTCAATTTGAGAGCTAATTTATATTTATTGACAGGGAGTAACCTGTATATATTTAGAAATTTATCAATTATTATAATCTATTACATACCCTGACACATATAACCTCACATTCTTGCCAACATGTCGGACGGCGAAAGGGAAGAGCAATATCATGAAGTGAGTGGGGAGGAAAACAAACCACCTACCACTACTACTTCCTCATTTGTTAATACACGACCACGGGGAGGTGCAATTGACACCCACCCACCCGGCCCTTCCACACTTAAAGCGTTACAACCCACATTGTCTCAACTAGGAGCTCCCGGTTTAGTACGTCAAGCCAACTCAATGGGTAGGACTACCTATGTTACGGAGACTAGGGAAGATGACGGACGCGTTATTCACATATTAAAGGAGGACCATTTGAGGTCGTGGAATTTAAAATTTTAGGGTGACTCAGACGTCACAGATTTTTTTCTTAGAAGTGATGATTTTAGGTGTAGTCGAAACACTTCAGAACATAAAGTACTGAAATGTTTTTCTGACTTACTTAGTGGTAGCTATCTTTGAATAGCATTATTAATGTTGCCACCGGGCACACACCATTTTTGTTAGCTAAAGGTCGGGAGATAATGACGGATGGCATGTTGCCGAAAAAGAGGCGGCCTTCCAAATTCGTTAATACCTTCAAATGACCAGTCGTTCAGCTCATTTCTTCTCCGCTAAACTAGCACCGCGCTTTGTGAAATGTAAAGTTGTCAGGAAGCATTCGGATGTTGTTTACGACCTTCAGGAGATAGAAACCGGTAAAGTTGGAAAATATCATGTCAAGGACATAATAAAAGTCTCACAAGGTGTGTCCCCTAGCTAGCAACTTTTTTTATCTTGAACTTTGATATTTTGGATTGGTATAACCAATCAGAGGCCTCATTTTTCACATATGACATGACTCACATGTGAAATTTTTTTGTCAAGCGTTTTCATGAAAACCAATTTCTTTTGTAACTACACACTCTAGGCGCCAGAGTAAATATAAGGATATGGATTAATACTCCTTAATTTTTGAGAAAAAAAGGAAAATAAGTTTTTTCCTTATACAATGTCAGCCCAACGGCTATACATTTTAAATTTTAATTTATGTGAGTGCTCTCCATTAGTTTAAAGACTTTATTAGGTGTACAATTTAATTACTAACTAGTACATTATGTAGGAATGCTAGATTACTATACTTTAATTAAATTTCAAATAGTTTTTCTTATTATACATAAGTAAGAACTATATTACTTTAGATAATTCTTTATTATTAGTATGCTACTTGCGATTATCTCATTAGAAATCCAAGTACGATTTTTTAATGCAGGGGAATTGCAGCGGTCTGGCCAGACGCTGTATTCCTGACACTCAACATAAATTGAGTTAGTTTTAGAACTCTAGAACATACATTTTAGTTTAATATATGAAATAGCATGAGTTAGTTTCATATATAGCTGATAGTTTTATATTTAGAAATATATTGCCGTAGGATAGGTGAATGTTTTCTCCGGTTACCCCGGCTGTTTCGGCTAAGTACGACTTAACCTCTTTGCCGAAAAGGGGGGTATTGTAGTGATAACTACAGAATTATTTTGAACTTCTAACTGGTTAACCTTGCATATCATATTTTGGGTGAAATAGTTGATATATTGGGATATTATTCCTGTGGCGTATTACCTGCATGATAGGCTCTCGACGCATCACAATAGCAGGCATTCAAATCCATTAGTTTCCAGACAAATTGAATTGGAAAGTGAAACACCGGTACACAAATTTCATATGTTGTTTTTACAATACTTGATAGGAAGACAGGGAGACCCGCACATCAAAACGTTCTCTGAGTCACGCCGAAACCATTGGTAGCAATAACTCGACGCGATTTTGTGTACTTACGGAATTATATTGAAAACTAAACATTCATAACAAAACATTCTATGATTAAATTAGACTGTCAACAAAATCTGCAGAGTTGGACGTCTGACATTGACAGCTGGTGACACACGTTCCGTATCAGTTCTTAACCAACCTTTCTTATCATAAACAAATAAGAAATCATGGCTGGATTGTTGTAGAATTTTAATTATTCTCCTTTAATATCGTCGACTTAGATTATTATAATATTCAACGAATAAATACCTTATTTAAACATTAGTTCTTTTAAAGAATATTAAAAGTTGGTTTGACGTGCGTCCGAATTAAGCGGAATGGAGCGCGACGAGGCGGAATGTCAAATCGAGTGGCGAGGGATCTTTCTCTTCCTGGGTGGCCACGACGACATGTAACATGTCCTGAGCAATTATTAATTTTTTTGGGGTTTTTTCGCTTTCGCCGCCCCCGGTTCCCCGCCATGGGTATATAGTTTAACCTTTAGCTTTAAAATCCGCGATACGCGCGAGGACAACAGGGGATATTCGTCGCCGCGAAGTTGCCGGGGACATGAGCTGTTGAGGTCCACGTGCCCGTCCGGCCATATGAGTTGACGTTTCCTGGAGTGTACCGCATGCCACGGCGCAGGCCCCGTCGTCGGCGACCCCAGTGCAACACACGGATCCTAACCTTATTTCCAAAGGCCGCACCGCCGCCTTCGATCCAATGTCCCTGTAATGGCTCAGCGCAAACCTCGGAAGGTCCAGCCAGCGTCTACTATCTCGCATACAACGGAGCGTCGCAGGAGCGCCGTGCCTCTTTGATGTCGCGACCAGCGCCAGTGCTCGAACCCAACGGATCATAACGGTGGACGGAACGACGTTCTAAGTGCGCACAGACGTTTGTGTACGGAACCTGGCCAGGTACCTTATATTTGGTTTATGTTAATTTTAACTTTTAATTGCGGCAAAGACTTATCAGATTTTGGTATTAGTATAACATGTGCCCGCCCTCAGCGGCTAGTGTGTTTATGGAATAAAATGCTATATTCTATCCCAACCATATTGTATTAATGATATCACCCTGCTCATGACTCCCAGAACTTAAGGCTTACTAGACAAGAGGTCCTTGTACTTCAAAAGTGCGAGGCTCTATCCTGAGCATTACATCCGGCTCTTTCTAAAATAATTGTTCGTGTATAATCGCACTGCGCAGGGATATTGCCCGTCTCCGCTTCAAATAGTTGGAGACCCCTGCGCACACACACCCAACATACACTTTTTATTTTTTTTATTTTTTATACACGACAAGTGATGAAAGATCTTTACAAGTATTTTCCAATAGCACTATGCCAATAATCACTGAGCGAACACGCGACGTTTTGTTTCGAATGAATGCACAATAGCGCATTTTGATTGGACAAAACTCGCAAGCGAAAGCGACACGAGACGTTAACTCCGCCCACCGGGGGACATGTTGCGACTCGAACATCAGCATCAGCATCAGCAACGATCATTGCGGATGATGATTCTGATGCTGATGTGTAAAATGAAGCTGATGATCAGCTGATGCTGATGCTGATATTCGCAACAACCCTGGTCTGATGTAAGCCGCCGAGCTTGACGTCCCACTTAGTATTGACCACATCCGTGACCCGTGCACATGTTCGTTTATAGAATTATTTTTATTAAAATCAATATTGAGTATTGAAGTGAAATGGCTCCGTGTACTATTAATTGGTGTGGAAAATGTAGCCAAACATCTAATTTCAAAAAAGATGGCATAACATTTCACAGGTAAGCTACTTTTAAAAAGTATTTTAATTTCAGGATGATGACGAGAGCTCTAGCTATATTGGTTGGTTTGGTTGTTTTTGCATGTACGGTGGTAAGATAGCAGGTCGCGTTGATGTCTTTTTTCCATGCATCCCTTTCTTTCCTATGTAAATAATTATCGCTATCCCGTTCTTGAATTATTGGCACGTGTAAGTAGTGTTGTACCACGATTTGAATAGAGAATTATAAATGCTAATTTTGTATAATAATATAAAATAAAACGAAATTATTAATTTTGAATCATAATGTAAATGTATGCACTAGCACTAAGACGCGACTTTGCTCGCATGTATGTGTCTTTATATCTGTATGTAAGTACGTCTATAAGTCTGTATATCTGTCTGTCTGTATTTCTGTATGTCTGTTTGTCTGTATGTTTGTACATATATGTATCTGTTTGTCTGCATGTCTGTTCTATATCTGTATGTCTGTATGTTTGTATATCTGTTTGTCTGTATGTTTGTAAATCAGTATGTCTGTGTGTTTGTATGTTTGTATATTTGTTTGTCTGTATGTCTGTTTGTCTGTATATTTGTAAATCTGTATGTCTGTGTGTTTGTATGTTTGTATATCTGTTGTCTGTATGTCTGTTTGTCTGTATGTTTGTATATCTGTTTGTCTGTATGTCTGTTTGTCGGTATGTTTGTATATCTGTTTGTCTGTATGTTTGTAAATCGGTATGTCTATGTGTTTGTATGTTTGTATATTTGTTTGTCGGTATGTCTATTTGTCCGTATATTTGTAACTCTGTATGTCTGTGTGTTTGTATGTTTGTATATCTGTTGTCTGTATGTCTGTTTGTTGTTTGTTTTATCTGATTTTCTGATTTATTCTTATTAAACAATATTTATAAAATGCTTAATGTTTAATTCCACCCGGTAAATATAAACTATTACTTATTAGTTTCCATCACTAGTTATGATCAAGTACATGTCCTGACCTTGAACTGAGCAATCAGAGCTCAGTACCCCCGACCCGCACACCTCATACTTTTGTCTAAATTGTTTCGTTGTAGAAGTTAGAGCGTGCGGCGTCTAGTGGTTGTATAGTCGATGGCGTATACCCGTTAGGGACAGACTTATTGTAATACTACTAAATTGAAAACACATAATAACAATGGCTACCCTCTCACTATTAACAACCTATCATTTGAATTGCTTATATCTCATACCGGGGAAACATAAATAATTGCCTAGTTCTCAAACCGGCCAAGCGAAAATAAGTGAAACTATGACAAAGACAAAAAATATTAAGTATCTCTTTATCTTTCTTACTGAGACTCATATATAGCTGTCACGTTATTTCATGGTATTATTACTTTTATGTCCAGTCTAGAGATACTTAGTCTGAAAGGCAATAGCATAAAATATGTTGTAAACCTTGGTGTGAACTAGGGATTACGATTACGAACAAGAACTGCTAAAAATACTATGATATTTCATAGAAACTATTAAGTGCTTGGCGAGTAATGTTAGAGATTTATTATTTACGTTGATGAGATAATTTGACCCATATCTGCTTGGCACAAGAAACTTATTATTACCTGAAATGTTAAGCATGTATAAATTAATTTACATTATAAACCATAACTAGTAGTATTATATTATTGGCACAAGTGGTAGTGGCCCGCCCCGGCTTCGCATGGGTGGACATTTCAATATAGCCTGTTACTCAGAGAAAATGTAGGATTATAATAAAATGGTGAAAGAATTTTCGAAATTAGGCCAGCAGTTTTTAAGTTTATTCCTTACAAAAATACAAATCTTTCCTCTTTATAATATTAGTAGGTAAATTATATACTTAATTTCATACAGTAAAATACATAAAACATTTTATTACAGTGTGACATGAAAGAGTAGAAAATAAATGGGGGCGCTGAATTCACTAAGCTAGCAACACTGGGTGTAATATTAAAAGTAACGTCCGGTGGCGGTTATAAGATTCTTGGTCGGCGCTACCTCTTTTAAAAACATTAAAAACGAGGCGCCGAAACATACGCTCATCACCACAGAGTTACTACCTATGGTTACTACGTATGAATTTTATTTATAGAGAGCGTGCGCCTAAATTGTTGCTAGTGGATAGACATATTGTGTGAGAACTATTTGTTCTATATCCAATTTAATCTAATATATATAAACGTAATTTACATAGGTTTTTCGTGTGTTAAATTTTTACAAAGCTCAAAAGTTCGTTAAACATACGTCTTTAATGCTAGAATTACCAAAATGATTGGATTATTTTCTGCTACTTATAACTATTCCCAAATTCCTGCTAGAGCATACCTAATATTGTAGAAGACAATGCATACTTATATGTACTAATATTTTTCCTTAAATGATAATATTATTTTGTTAATAAATATAATGTTTTGGAAAAGTGGGGGTGAAAGGGAGTCGTCCATTGCGTGCACACAATGGATTGCACCCAAATGGCATGCATTTGAATCAGTTATTTGATATGCGTAGTCTGATTGTCTTACTAAAGCATATACAACGAATCTTGAATTGCGATATACTATAAACAATTTGATTGGAAATTATACACGATTACTATACACCATGAAGTCTGATCATTGACTGGTAGAGAATGCCATATTTAAGTCCACATGTTCATAATTTTTATAAATTTTTGCAATAAAGTTTTAAATTTATATCCTAATATTATAAATGTAAAAGTGAGTTGTTGGTTTGTTACCTCTTCATCTGCTGATCCAATCCTCCTGAAATTTCGCATACACATAGTTAGAAGTACTTCTTCACTTGGCGAGTCGATGCCATTCCAACGATCCATTCAAATTGTACCCGAAAAGTGTTCCGCCACTTTTACGGCCTCATCTAGTTAGAAGTACTAAGAAGGACATAGGGTACCTTTCATTCCGGGAAAAGGCACTGTTCTCGTGGAATAAACACGCGGACGAAGCCGCGGGCAAAAGCTAGTATTGTATATTGTAAAGTGAATGAATGAATAATACACCATTAAGGATTACAATACAGACGCGCGCCGCTTATCAGGCGCGGCCGAGCGCTATAGGGCGAAGTGTCCCAACAGACGATAGCTAAAGGTGATATTCTGAAAAATGAAAAAGGGGGGGGAGGTGCGCGTGGTGCGTGGAGGAGGGTGTGACATTTCACACTGTGAGTTTGTGAGGATGTTTGTTACTCAATCTCGCAAAATCTACTGGATTCGATGAAATTTGGTATACAGGTAGAAAAATACCGGGAATAGGGTACTATTTATCCCGAAATTCCCCGGGTCGCGGCTAATAAATAAAAGGATTACAATACAGACGCGCGCCGCTTATCAGGCGCGGCCGAGCGCTATAGAGCGAAGTGTCCCAACAGTCGTTCGCTGAACGTAATATTCTGAAAAAGGGGGGGGTGCGCGTGGTGCGTGGAGGGGGGGCGTGCGTTGCGCGCGATGGCCACGCTATCGCGCACGTGCGCACGAGACACGTCCCCGCGTAATGCGAGCAATCGTGCGAGTTGTTCTTCAGACATGTCGGGACATTTGGCCACTACGCCGTGGAGGTCCAGCGACAGCATTTCGATGTCTTGGCAGCGGAGCACCTATAGGAATTGCCGGCTTGATTTCTGTTTTTTTTTAACATTTCACGCTTGTCTCGCTCGCACAATGCTATATTTTTATGGATTGTAGAAAACTGTTTCTTATATAACAAAGAGTGATTAACCTAACGCAATATTACGGATATTTTGTATATTTTATTAATTTAGTAGAAGGAAATTTAGAAAACTGAAATTCTCATACACATAGTTTGAAGTACTGAGACGGGCATAGGGTACTTTTTATCCCGGGAAAAAGCACTGTTTAGCGGGCTAAAGCTAATTCTACATAATATTGCAATATGCTTGCTTATGTATTAAATTTTAATATGACAGCACCACAGATTTGATATACTCTAGATGCCGCAAGCAGTACTACCAAGCGTGCTCGGCGTTTGTCCAATGGACAAACAATCACGAGTTAGCTACTCAGTTAGCCTTCATTCGCGTTTATGTTGCGCCCATCACTAAAATGACTGGCGTGACGTCATCGTAGGTAGAAAATAATGGCACGCTCGGTTTTCATACTATCGAACAACATGCGGTATCTAGCTTAATCTAAATCTGTGGACAGCACAGTGACCTTATTCATCACCTTTTGGCTTTTGGAAAAAGGACAGTTTTCGACAATCTTTAAAATGATATAATGTGCGAGCGAGTCTTTTAACAAGTGTGAAATGGCTTTTAATAAATGAATACTATTTGTTTTGTACATTTTCAACACAAATACTACTACTTAACGATTAAATGCATCTTCCCTATAAATATGCTACCAGAGTGATCGAAGCAAAATTGACTTAAGCCGAACTCTTATGTCAATGGAGTAAGGGCACTAATTGAATGCAGTGATGCCATCAGCAACAAAAAAACGGCTTAAGCCGATTCCACATCGATAAGTCTGTTTGCACCCTAAGAGTAGATTAAAAAAAAAAAAAATCTCACCTCAGCCAACATACTGATAACTTCAAATGGCCAATCCACATTGACCCCGTCCGGAGCGATTTTCTTGAAGAACGACCGAATTTGATTCGCCTCCTTCACAATCTTCGTCGCAGCCTGAATAAAATCATTTGTTTTTAATTAAACTTTTTTCAAGTCAAAACATACATACATGTAATCACGTCTTCATCCATCACCATATTAAGGCAAATAAAATCATTCATTCATTCATCCCTTACGGGGTAGAGCCAAGAGTCGTGAGACTCGAAGGCCACGCTTAGCTGAATAGTGGACTTTCTGATGGAATGGAGATTCAGATATAGTGACAGGTTGCTAGCCCATCGTCTATGAGTGGAGGAATCCTCAGTTTAAAGCCCTTTCCCTCGATTGACTTTTACAATCTGCGCGGGAAAAAAAGCTGCTGGCACATTCTATGTTTTTTCTTTGCTCCCAGATCAGGATATAAGCAATTAATTACAAAATTGTATAAGCAAAATTGTTCTATATTATAAATCTGAAAGCTACAAACTATTAGCAATTCGGAACGATCACTGATCTGATCGAAACTCATTAAACAGAACCTATCGCCTAGCACGCCAAAAAATAATCATCATACAACAATAAAATTATGTACAGTCAAGGGTCATAAGTGCAATGATACCTCGAAGACCTTATTGCTTAGCCTTAAAGATCATATTGCCTGCACTTTTGACTCTTGACTGTACAATCAAAAATCCTAATCCTAACTAATATTATAAATGCGAAAGTGAGTTTGTCACCCCTTCACGCTTTATCTAAAACCAATCTTCCTTAAATTTCGCATTCACGTAGTTATAAATACTGAGAAGGCTATAGGATACCTTTCATGCAAGTAAAAAGCACTATTCCCGTGGAAAATTCACGCGGGCGAAACCTAATCCTAACTAATATTAGAAATGCGAAAGTAAGTTTGTTTGTTACCCCTTCACGCTTTATCTACAATACCAATCTTCCTTAAATTTCGCATACACATAGTTATAAGTAAGTACTGAGAAGGACATAGTGTACCTTTCATCCCGGTAAAAAGCACTGTTGCCATAGGAAATTCACACGGGCGAAGCTGCGGGCAAAACCTAGTATTATACTAACCTGTTGCGCCTCCTCCACAGTCTTGAACACGATCCTTTTCGACAACATAGCCGTTATATACTTCTTATAAACTAAATTCTGCGCCTCATTGATCACATATTCGAAGTTCTTACTCCCTCAAATGGTTGTAATCCTGGAAGTAGTCGTCTAGAGTGATGCATATGGTGTCGACTGGGATGCTGGATAGGACCCACTTGGTCGTAAATAGGTCGTCGAAGTGAACCTCCAGGTCTAAGAATGCTTCTTCTAGGAGGAACTGAGCGGCTTCGTCTCTTAGTTTCTGAAAAGGTAATTGGCGATTAATCAGACTATCCGACTGATATTATAAATGCAAAAGTTTGGATATGAGTTTGTGAGGATGTTTGTTACTCAATCACGCGAAATCTACCGGACGGTTTTCGATGAAATTTTATATACGGTTAGAAAAATACCGGGAATAGCACATAGGGTACTTTCTATCCCGAAATTCCCGCGGGAGCGAAGCCCCGGGGCGCGGCTAGTTTTATATAAATTACCTACTTATAAACGTGTGAAGTTTGTGAGATGTATGAATTTTTGTTTGTCGCAAAAACTAGAAGAATTTCTTAAGGTGAAAGCCAAGCTTTGGCTGTCCATACATTTTGTTCTACAGCAATGCTCTAAACTTCGTTAATGATTCTCATAATAAAATCGAATTTCCAATTCTTATGAAGTAATTGTGGTCTCATGTTGAATTTAACATAATAATGTATAATAATTTACGAGAAAAACGGCATTTAAAATACGACAAAAATTGAGATTCTTGTTGATGTGTGCGTAATATTTTGTGACATTTAGGGGCGACGTCTAGCAGATTTATTACAAACTACTGACTACTACTATTTATATAAAAGCACTTTGAGACCTAAATGCATGCTTCCTCGATGTTGCTTGCCTTGACAGCGCCATCGGCTGTACGTGAAAAACAAAAGAAAAATCATGAAATGCTAAAAAATTATAAAATAGCAAGTTTCAATATTAAATACAATTTAGGGTTCAATATACTTATTTTTATAAAAGATTTTTTATGGTGAAATTTAAATTTGATTACTGGGACTTTTGGATATCAAGACAGGCTATCTAAATATGACATCTGGACATCACCTGTACATCTGGATCTGATGTCCTGGACTTTATGTCCTGCTGTCCAGGTTTTCGTATCCACATGACCAGACTCCCACGTCTTCAAATTTATATGTGCAGGTGATGTCCAGATGTCCAGGTCTTCAGCTCCACATTTTCAGATCTTCATTTCCAGATGTTCAGGTGATCATCTCCTGAAGCTTTGGTCTTCATATTCAGCTGTCCAGCATTTCATATGCACATGACCAGACACCCAGGTCTTCACATCCAGATGTCAAGAGGTCATATTCAGATATCCCTGCCTTCATATTCAAAAGTCCCAGTTATCAAATTTAAATTTCACCATGAAAAAATCTTTCATAAAAATACGTACTGAACCCTAGATTTAATATATTATTACAAGCTTGCCATTACGTATATGACTGGACTGGAATATTTGTGCGAATTCATCTCAGGTATTCATCGATACGTTGTTGCCGATCTGTGCGAGGTGTAAGATGGCAACGTTGCTATTTTTTACCCAAAAAGATAATTCTTTTTACAATCATAAGTTTCGTTCTGAAACTTAAACAATTTAATTTTGAAAATACTTTTATCAAAAGACATTATAGTAGGTAGATATTATACACGTAGGTATTCATTTACAAAAAATAAACTATAGGAATATGTGCATACATTTATATTTAGTTTCAAAGAAAACAAATATTACTGATTAATTATTTTTTAGTTTGCATTTCACAACATGTTTTCTGAACGTCTAATTTAATCCTAGAACTTCTAGGGCACGAAGTATCCATACTTTGAATTATCGATAAAGTCGAGGTGGGCTCGACCTCCGTGATTTATATTAATTATTTTTTTTCCGATTTTATTTAAATACATTTCATTGAAAGTGTGATTATGTATTGACCGTTGACAGTGCTGAATCTAATCGATCAGATTCGGAAAATGTAAATAAGGTACCTGTGTATTACTTTTTCACTTTATGCATAAAATACGCATTTATTATTTGCAGATTTATTTTTACACGACTGACCATAAAAGGAGTGTTATGTTTTCAGGGTTCATGTATGTATGTAAGTCTGCATGTAAGTTTCTTTATTCCACCATAAGTCCTGAATGGCTTAACAGATTTTGATGTGAGAGGTATTTTTAGATTCCTTGCATTCCTCCGAGTGACATAGGCTATATGACGTCATCATAAAAACAAAATGGCGGATTATATATGCGATAAATAGCAGACCAAAAAACAATAAAATTTGATCAATCTTATCGAGTGGGGTATCAAATTGAAGGGCTTTAAAAGGCGATTTGAAAAATGTATATTACTTATATGTTTGTATATAGGTATACTTTTTGAGTAAAAACTTGTCAGTCGTGTTTTTTATTTTTAATAATTAGCTTGTTGCATATTTAAAAACGATATTAATTTATATCAACAATAAAAGATATCGATATTCGTCGTGGTATCGATGTAAGTCTACACTATATACATATCTATCTACTAGCGTTGCAGGACTAACGATAGTATTGACACGTGTCAAATGTCAATACTGTGGCAGGAAAATGCACAGCACAAGTGTTTCTTTATACACTAATTCTGTAATACAAAAACTGTAACACAGGTTTGTCGTGATGAAGAATTTATCATCACCATCCATCATTCCAAGCTATGAAGGAGTCATCATGAATAATGACTGCAATATTTAACAATTTATGTTGGAAAGGAATAACTATACCTAATCTTTTGTTTTCTTTAATAAAAAAAGTTCGGAAAATAAATTTCCACTTCATTACTAAAAATAAAAGTCAACAATATGTACTATTTAGTTTTATTTAAAAAAATATAATTCTAGTCATACAATTCAATAGAACATTATGACCATAACGTCTGCGGTGCTGCTTGCTGATTGATTTTTGAAAATGGATGTTCGAACTATTGCTAGATTTGTGTTGGGAATCTAAGAGGTGGTGAAATCCAAACTGCTGAAACTATTGGTAGATAGGTATTTAAATTACAGTTTCTTATTACTAATTATGATTTTGCACTACTGAACTAGTGCCTCTCCATTACTGAAGGTTGGCCGTCAGATTCGCAAACTCTTCTCTGTTCGTCGCTAAGCGAAACAGCTCCTCAACCGTGATGACTCTGGTCCACTCACATATGTTTCTCAGCCATGATTTTTAGCGTCTTTTAACACATCTCTTGCCTTCTATTTTTCCCGTAAGTTGAAGCAGCTGATATCTGTTGTGTCGCAAAACGGGTCCCAAATATTCAACTTTGCGCTTTTTGACAAAAGTCTAGACACTGCAACGCGCTGGAGGACTTTTTCGTTGCTGGAGTCCAATTGAAAACTTGAACTACATAGGTACCTATATTAATTCTCATAAATATATTTTTTTGCTTTCTTACAAAATATGACAATGACAAGAAGAAATTAAAGGTTATTTTTCGCTCTTTGTATTTTTTAAATTTCTTTTTCTTTTTTCTTATGCTGCCAGCCAGTCCGATTGGCATTATTGTAGTTAGACACTCTTTTGAAATAAGTGCCATCTAGTAGCGTATTTTTTAAATTTATAACAATGCTTTGCGCTATATTTAATGTCATTTTGAAAGCTCTCGTCGTAGTGTGAGTGAGTGTAGAGATACGAAGATTCATGGCAGATTCTATTCTAAAGCTTTTTTCATTATGTTGACTGAAATATAATCGTAGGCCATAAAATAAATAAAATAGTATGTTTACCGCTCGCCAATTCAAAATGTTTGCCTATAAGTACTGCAACAACGCAACAAAAAAAATAAAACGGAAAATGTTGCTATCAACGCCATCCAGCGGAAATTGTTTAATGAACAGCCCTTCGCTTTATCCTTAAATAAGGGCTTGTTCCCGGTTGTTTTTTATATAAAGTCTCGGAAAGTATCAGTATTTTCCGGGAGTTTATATGGAGAATTTGGTACCGCTGCTTTTTATCCCAAAACGAGCGTGAGCGAAGCCACGGGGCAATTATAGTGTATTATCAAATTATGCACATAAAATTTTCTTTCGTGACATTTCACGTATTGTGATACCTACTACACAAAAACACCTCCAGTAATTGTTACTAACCTGAAAGCTAGCGAGCATGTTGTCGAACTTGGTCTCGGCGTCGGGGTCATGCTTGGCGGGGGGCCAGTGGGCCGCCTGGGTCAGCTGGGCCAGGCGGGTCATCTGCTGTTGTTGTTACTAACCTAAAAGCTAGCGAGCATGTTGTCGAACTTGGTCTCGGCGTCGGGGTCATGCTTGGCGGGGGGCCAGTGGGCCGCCTGGGTCAGCTGGGCCAGGCGGGTCATCTGCTGTTGTTGTTACTAACCTGAAAGCTAGCGAGCATGTTGTCGAACTTGGTCTCGGCGTCGGGGTCATGCTTGGCGGGGGGCCAGTGGGCCGCCTGGGTCAGCTGGGCCAGGCGGGTCATCTGCTGTTGTTGTTACTAACCTGAAAGCTAGCGAGCATGTTGTCGAACTTGGTCTCGGCGTCGGGGTCATGCTTGGCGGGGGCCAGTGGGCCGCCTGGGTCAGCTGGGCCAGGCGGGTCATCTGCTGTTGTTGTTACTAACCTGAAAGCTAGCGAGCATGTTGTCGAACTTGGTCTCGGCGTCGGGGTCATGCTTGGCGGGGGGCCAGTGGGCCGCCTGGGTCAGCTGGGCCAGGCGGGTCATCTGCTGTTGTTGTTACTAACCTGAAAGCTAGCGAGCATGTTGTCGAACTTGGTCTCGGCGTCGGGGTCATGCTTGGCGGGGGGCCAGTGGGCCGCCTGGGTCAGCTGGGCCAGGCGGGTCATCTGCTGTTGTTGTTACTAACCTGAAAGCTAGCGAGCATGTTGTCGAACTTGGTCTCGGCGTCGGGGTCATGCTTGGCGGGGGGCCAGTGGGCCGCCTGGGTCAGCTGGGCCAGGCGGGTCATCTGCTGTTGTTGTTACTAACCTGAAAGCTAGCGAGCATGTTGTCGAACTTGGTCTCGGCGTCGGGGTCATGCTTGGCGGGGGGCCAGTGGGCCGCCTGGGTCCAGCTGGGCCAGGCGGGTCATCTGCTGTTGTTGTTACTAACCTGAAAGCTAGCGAGCATGTTGTCGAACTTGGTCTCGGCGTCGGGGTCATGCTTGGCGGGGGGCCAGTGGGCCGCCTGGGTCAGCTGGGCCAGGCGGGTCATCTGCTGTTGTTGTTACTAACCTGAAAGCTAGCGAGCATGTTGTCGAACTTGGTCTCGGCGTCGGGGTCATGCTTGGCGGGGGGCCAGTGGGCCGCCTGGGTCAGCTGGGCCAGGCGGGTCATCTGCTGTTGTTGTTACTAACCTGAAAGCTAGCGAGCATGTTGTCGAACTTGGTCTCGGCGTCGGGGTCATGCTTGGCGGGGGCCAGTGGGCCGCCTGGGTCAGCTGGGCCAGGCGGGTCATCTGCTGTTGTTGTTACTAACCTGAAAGCTAGCGAGCATGTTGTCGAACTTGGTCTCGGCGTCGGGGTCATGCTTGGCGGGGGCCAGTGGGCCGCCTGGGTCAGCTGGGCCAGGCGGGTCATCTGCTGTTGTTGTTACTAACCTGAAAGCTAGCGAGCATGTTGTCGAACTTGGTCTCGGCGTCGGGGTCATGCTTGGCGGGGGCCAGTGGGCCGCCTGGGTCAGCTGGGCCAGGCGGGTCATCTGCTGTTGTTGTTACTAACCTGAAAGCTAGCGAGCATGTTGTCGAACTTGGTCTCGGCGTCGGGGTCATGCTTGGCGGGGGCCAGTGGGCCGCCTGGGTCAGCTGGGCCAGGCGGGTCATCTGCTGTTGTTGTTACTAACCTGAAAGCTAGCGAGCATGTTGTCGAACTTGGTCTCGGCGTCGGGGTCATGCTTGGCGGGGGCCAGTGGGCCGCCTGGGTCAGCTGGGCCAGGCGGGTCATCTGCTGTTGTTGTTACTAACCTGAAAGCTAGCGAGCATGTTGTCGAACTTGGTCTCGGCGTCGGGGTCATGCTTGGCGGGGGCCAGTGGGCCGCCTGGGTCAGCTGGGCCAGGCGGGTCATCTGCTGTTGTTGTTACTAACCTGAAAGCTAGCGAGCATGTTGTCGAACTTGGTCTCGGCGTCGGGGTCATGCTTGGCGGGGGCCAGTGGGCCGCCTGGGTCAGCTGGGCCAGGCGGGTCATCTGCTGTTGTTGTTACTAACCTGAAAGCTAGCGAGCATGTTGTCGAACTTGGTCTCGGCGTCGGGGTCATGCTTGGCGGGGGCCAGTGGGCCGCCTGGGTCAGCTGGGCCAGGCGGGTCATCTGCTGTTGTTGTTACTAACCTGAAAGCTAGCGAGCATGTTGTCGAACTTGGTCTCGGCGTCGGGGTCATGCTTGGCGGGGGCCAGTGGGCCGCCTGGGTCAGCTGGGCCAGGCGGGTCATCTGCTGTTGTTGTTACTAACCTGAAAGCTAGCGAGCATGTTGTCGAACTTGGTCTCGGCGTCGGGGTCA
The DNA here is from genome assembly GCA_018467065.1 of Ephestia elutella. NCBI lineage: Eukaryota > Metazoa > Arthropoda > Insecta > Lepidoptera > Pyralidae > Ephestia > Ephestia elutella. The sequence goes on from CM031575.1 coordinate 3,117,804, forward strand.
TGCTTGGCGGGGGGCCAGTGGGCCGCCTGGGTCAGCTGGGCCAGGCGGGTCATCTGCTGTTGTTGTTACTAACCTGAAAGCTAGCGAGCATGTTGTCGAACTTGGTCTCGGCGTCGGGGTCATGCTTGGCGGGGGGCCAGTGGGCCGCCTGGGTCAGCTGGGCCAGGCGGGTCATCTGCTGTTGTTGTTACTAACCTGAAAGCTAGCGAGCATGTTGTCGAACTTGGTCTCGGCGTCGGGGTCATGCTTGGCGGGGGCCAGTGGGCCGCCTGGGTCAGCTGGGCCAGGCGGGTCATCTGCTGTTGTTGTTACTAACCTGAAAGCTAGCGAGCATGTTGTCGAACTTGGTCTCGGCGTCGGGGTCATGCTTGGCGGGGGGCCAGTGGGCCGCCTGGGTCAGCTGGGCCAGGCGGGTCATCTGCTGTTGTTGTTACTAACCTGAAAGCTAGCGAGCATGTTGTCGAACTTGGTCTCGGCGTCGGGGTCATGCTTGGCGGGGCCAGTGGGCCGCCTGGGTCAGCTGGGCCAGGCGGGTCATCTGCTGTTGTTGTTACTAACCTGAAAGCTAGCGAGCATGTTGTCGAACTTGGTCTCGGCGTCGGGGTCATGCTTGGCGGGGCCAGTGGGCCGCCTGGGTCAGCTGGGCCAGGCGGGTCATCTGCTGTTGTTGTTACTAACCTGAAAGCTAGCGAGCATGTTGTCGAACTTGGTCTCGGCGTCGGGGTCATGCTTGGCGGGGGCCAGTGGGCCGCCTGGGTCAGCTGGGCCAGGCGGGTCATCTGCTGTTGTTGTTACTAACCTGAAAGCTAGCGAGCATGTTGTCGAACTTGGTCTCGGCGTCGGGGTCATGCTTGGCGGGGGCCAGTGGGCCGCCTGGGTCAGCTGGGCCAGGCGGGTCATCTGCTGTTGTTGTTACTAACCTGAAAGCTAGCGAGCATGTTGTCGAACTTGGTCTCGGCGTCGGGGTCATGCTTGGCGGGGGGCCAGTGGGCCGCCTGGGTCAGCTGGGCCAGGCGGGTCATCTGCTGTTGTTGTTACTAACCTGAAAGCTAGCGAGCATGTTGTCGAACTTGGTCTCGGCGTCGGGGTCATGCTTGGCGGGGGCCAGTGGGCCGCCTGGGTCAGCTGGGCCAGGCGGGTCATCTGCTGTTGTTGTTACTAACCTGAAAGCTAGCGAGCATGTTGTCGAACTTGGTCTCGGCGTCGTGGTCATGCTTGGCGGGGGCCAGTGGGCCGCCTGGGTCAGCTGGGCCAGGCGGGTCATCTGCTGTTGTTGTTACTAACCTGAAAGCTAGCGAGCATGTTGTCGAACTTGGTCTCGGCGTCGGGGTCATGCTTGGCGGGGGCCAGTGGGCCGCCTGGGTCAGCTGGGCCAGGCGTGGGCCGCCTGGGTCAGCTGGGCCAGGCGGGTCATCTGCTGTTGTTGTTACTAACCTGAAAGCTAGCGAGCATGTTGTCGAACTTGGTCTCGGCGTCGGGGTCATGCTTGGCGGGGGCCAGTGGGCCGCCTGGGTCAGCTGGGCCAGGCGGGTCATCTGCTGTTGTTGTTACTAACCTGAAAGCTAGCGAGCATGTTGTCGAACTTGGTCTCGGCGTCGGGGTCATGCTTGGCGGGGGGCCAGTGGGCCGCCTGGGTCAGCTGGGCCAGGCGGGTCATCTGCTGTTGTTGTTACTAACCTGAAAGCTAGCGAGCATGTTGTCGAACTTGGTCTCGGCGTCGGGGTCATGCTTGGCGGGGGGCCAGTGGGCCGCCTGGGTCAGCTGGGCCAGGCGGGTCATCTGCTGTTGTTGTTACTAACCTGAAAGCTAGCGAGCATGTTGTCGAACTTGGTCTCGGCGTCGGGGTCATGCTTGGCGGGGGCCAGTGGGCCGCCTGGGTCAGCTGGGCCAGGCGGGTCATCTGCTGTTGTTGTTACTAACCTGAAAGCTAGCGAGCATGTTGTCGAACTTGGTCTCGGCGTCGGGGTCATGCTTGGCGGGGGCCAGTGGGCCGCCTGGGTCAGCTGGGCCAGGCGGGTCATCTGCTGTTGTTGTTACTAACCTGAAAGCTAGCGAGCATGTTGTCGAACTTGGTCTCGGCGTCGGGGTCATGCTTGGCGGGGGGCCAGTGGGCCGCCTGGGTCAGCTGGGCCAGGCGGGTCATCTGCTGTTGTTGTTACTAACCTGAAAGCTAGCGAGCATGTTGTCGAACTTGGTCTCGGCGTCGGGGTCATGCTTGGCGGGGGCCAGTGGGCCGCCTGGGTCAGCTGGGCCAGGCGGGTCATCTGCTGTTGTTGTTACTAACCTGAAAGCTAGCGAGCATGTTGTCGAACTTGGTCTCGGCGTCGGGGTCATGCTTGGCGGGGGCCAGTGGGCCGCCTGGGTCAGCTGGGCCAGGCGGGTCATCTGCTGTTGTTGTTACTAACCTGAAAGCTAGCGAGCATGTTGTCGAACTTGGTCTCGGCGTCGGGGTCATGCTTGGCGGGGGGCCAGTGGGCCGCCTGGGTCAGCTGGGCCAGGCGGGTCATCTGCTCGCTGTTGTTGACGATCGTGATCATGTGGTGCGTGAAGTACGCCACGCGAGACCGGTCCGCGAAGTGAGCGTTCTATCACAAACATCACACTTATGTATGTTATAAAGAGGAAGTGTTGTGAGTTTGATTGTAGGGAGCAATCTTCGGAACTACTGAACAGATTTAAAAATTCTTTCAAAAGTCAATTTTTTTTATTGAAACTTGGCCTTCATAGAAGGCTCTTTTTCACGTCGAAAACTAATTATTTAATCATAATATCATCAAACTACTAGCATTTCGGAACGACCACTGCTGAGAAGAAATGTTGATAGAAACTCATGAAACAGTCTTGGTCGCCTAACATGCCAGAGGGGCTATTTATTAACTTTATACATACACTAGATTGTGTGCAGTCAAAAATAAAATAAAATATAAGAAACAAATATAATATACTAAAACATGTTGTGTTTGGTTGTGATCGAGGAACCACAATGACATGGTTCAGAACAAAAAATAAAATTCGAATCAGAATCGAGCAGACAAGTTCCCCCTGGCAACACCCGTTCACGAATTGACGCGAGGGTCAGCCATCGCAAAGCTCAACCATAATAGAGGGAACCAATTCACCAATAGACGAATTAACAATAAGACGAATAGAATGTTCGCGACGTGGGAGCACATTGCAATAATCTCAACTGACCTTGAATTTGATAACGCCCTCCCGGTACATATTTCCGAACCTGGTGACCTGTTCCACGCTCAGAACTAGCGCTTTGAATGTGATGTCTTTACTGATTGTCTCGGTCACCTGGAACAAGCATACATTTTGTTAATTCTGTTATCATTCTATCTACGTGTTTTTAGTAAACTACAAGTTATAAACCCTTCAAATTACCCTTTACTTGAAGAGTTTATAACTTGTAACGTAATATTATTTATAACGGAAACTATATAAAAATCAAAGTATTGTTGTAAGACCCCTCTTACAATCTTTTTATCTGTGCAGGAGAAAGTTAGAATAAGTGAAGTCAAATTTTCAAAATGGCTGATTATACTACGGCTGCTAATTGAGATGCTTGAATAGCGGACAGATAACTCACTCCTCTAACATTCTGGCGCCCAACGTGGGGCCTGAGCGCGGGGTGCTGAGGTATAGTCAAGCGTCATAAGTGCAGTCATACCTCGAAGACCTTATCGCCTAGCCTTAATGATCATAATGCCTTGTAGATTGTGACTGCACTTTTGACTCTTGACTGCATAGTAGCAGGTCTCGACAAGTTTTCCCCTACAAGTTTTCAGCTTTAAGGCTGATATTACCGCGCGCGCTGCGCCCCACTCCGCTGTTTCAGACTCTAGGGTCTTGTCCGTCCACTCCATATAGTTTGGAATTATGGTCCAATAAATAGTCACAGTTTAGTTACCTAAAGTTTTTACCTTACCCCTAGCCACAGAATTAATATAAGTACTACGTACAGAAAGGTAACTCCCTGCCCCTCCCGTAACCTACCAGATTTCGGCTTCAAGGCTGGCATGCACAAGTTTTCAGCCTTAAGGCTGATATCAACTGTAATACACATTACCTGACTACTATCTTCCTCAACTTTCAACCTGTAAGACACAATACCTGCAAGTTCTCATCGATCATCTGGAGGATGAGCACGGGCGTGATCGTATAATACGCGTTAGAGTGTGGCAGAGTTGATTACATCATAGAAGACGTGGACATAACGTTTGCAGCATATTTTTTAAACGTTTTCAGCCTTAAGGCTGGCGTTACCTACTAGCCTAATTACTATCTCATCCTAAAAATCACCTCACCTGCATGTTCTGGTTGATGTACTGGTGTTCTGGCGTGAGATACGCGAGCGAGTGCGAAGTATAGTCCAATAAATAGTCACAGTTTAGTTACCTATAAGTTCCTGTCTTAATGGTAGCGTTACCTGCAGGTTATCAATTTTAACTGGCGTAACCTACAAGATTTCGGCGTCAAGGCTGGCATGCACAAGTTTTCAGCCTTAAGGCTGATATCACCTGAAATACACATTATCTGACTACAATCCTCAACTTTTGGCTTGAAAGACACATTAACTGCAAGTTCTGATCAATCATCTGGAAGATAAGCACAGGCGCGTGCGTGTGATATGCGTTGAAGTTGATTATATCGCATTATAGAAGATGTGGACGTGTGATGTTTGCAGCATATTTTTTAAAAGTTTTCAGCCTTAAGGCTGATATTACCTAAAAGACACATTACCTGCAAGTTCTGGTCGATCATCTGGAAGATAAGCACAGGCGCGTGCGTGTGATAGGCGAGCGAGTGCGGCTCCACGTCCGGCGCGCGCGCCGCGCCCCACTCCGCCTGCTCAGACTCTAGAGTCTTGTCCATCCACTCCATGTAGTTTGATTGCATTTTCTGGACAAAAGATTTACTTACATACATAAATTCACGTCTTCATCCCTTACGGGGTGGGGTAGACAGAGCCAAGAGTCGTGAGACTCGAAGGCCACGCTTACGTGGGCTTTCTGATGGAATGAAGACTCAGATATAGTGACAGGTTGCTAACCCATCGCCTAAAAAATTATATTATGAAAACCCCATCGCCGAAAGATTTATATTATGAAAACCGTACTAATATTATAAATGCAAAAGTTAAGATGTGAATTTCTGAGGATGTTTGTTACTCAATCACGCGAAATCGACTGGACGGATTTCGATGAAATTTGGTATACGGGTAGAAAAATACCGGGAATAGCACATAGGGTACTTTTTATCCCGAAATTCCTAAGGGAGCGAAGCCACGGGGCGCGGCTAGTATCTAATATGAATATAAAGCCATCAAATTGGCATGTCTAAAGAAGTTTTCTCTTCAACACCGTTCTGGCTGACAACGTTTAGTCTGTTAAAGAGTCTAAGTGTGTCAAAATGTCCAGGGGCAACTTTGATGAATAGGAATACGATCCATTTTTTATTTTTTACATATTTAAAAATTAACTTTATATATGGTAGAATAAGCCGTTTTAACCCCCTGGGTTCCATTACAAAAAGTTCATGCCATTTTTGCCCACAAAAAGCTCTGTCTAACTAGAACCTTTTGAACTTAAAAGCCACGAATTAACCTAAAGAATAAATAAATAACTTGTAAAATAAAAAGGCGGATTTGTCGATAAGACCATTACAAAAATAATTAAGACAAAGAAAACCATAACAACATATAAGATACCAACCTGCAGATACTCATCTTCCAACTTCTTCATGATCTCTTTACTGAACAGAAATAAATCAAGATAGAACGACTAAAAGGGCGGGGCACGCGTGTCTCAATCTTGCAATGTATAGCAAGATTGAGTCAACGCGCGCGTCTCGACTTGAACACATCGGAACAGTCGTGCAAAAATGCCTTATTGTGCCGTGACCGTGTTTGCCGATTTGTTTCAGTGCATGTCACCTTACTATTTCATTAGTAATGACATATGATTGGGGGCGTGCTCGGGGCGTGGCTTATGCGAAAATCGTCGTGCAAAAATGCCTTATTGTCCAGTAACCGTGAATACCAATTTGTATCAGTGCATGTCACATCACTATTTCATTAGTAATGACATATGATTGGGGGCGTGCTCGGGGCGTGGCTTATGCGAAAATCGTCGTGCAAAAATGCCTTATTGTTCAGTAACCGTGAATACCAATTTGTATCAGTACCTCAAGCACGAACTTCTATCGAAAAAACATTCGTATCGTTAACGTAAGCATTTTATATGGAAACTTGAACAGCGCCTCTGGTGTGCGTAATTTGAACTATTTTTCCGAGCACGAACACTTACACGTAAGTTTCGTATCGTCATCGTATCGAATACGAAACGTAACTTGAGGCGTTTTGTATGAAGATAGCTAGCACGAACGCATAAAATGACGTATAGTATCGTAATTGTCGAAGGCTGGCTTGCGAGTTTCACGAAAGTTTATTCACTTGAAATTTTTCAGTGAGAAGACTTTCGTCGGAGTTTAATAATGCATAAAATAATAATTTAAGTGATTTTGTTGATACATTTTGTTAGAAAATGCTTAGATTAAGAAGAAGCACCTCTCGACATAGTACATTGTACTATTATCTTGCGGCGCGATTGATTGTTGAAAGTAGAAATGTACGAGGAGAAACAAGGTGAGTGATTTATTTTAGAACACTATATTTTAATAAATAGAATACAAGTAAGATAATAAATTTATTTTCTATTATAATTGCAGTGAAATTTCAAGGAGTGTCCTTAGAAAAAATATGGTTAATATTAATATGGAAAACCTAAGCGACACTGAATTTAAAAATAGATTTCGACTAAGTAAGTAAGCATTTTTGTATTTATGTCGCGAATTAAAAGAAATCCAGTCTTAGATAAAGTAACTGAATAACCACAAATATGATACATAAAGAATAAAAAAATTACTAACAATCCTTTATTTTATTTATTTGGTCCACAAAACTGATGTGATACCGTACACACTCACTTAAAAAACATAACAATATTTATTTACAGTGTCAAATACATACATATTTATTTACAGATTTTATAAAAAATTTGGCATCCCTGGGGTAATTGGATGCATTGATGGGTCTCATTTTCACATATTCACACCAAAAAGAGACATAGAACACTTATTTTACTGCAGAAAGCATTTCTACTCACTGAATGTAAAAATGGTAAGATATTTCTGTAATTGTTTCTACTAAAAATATTAACAACCTACCTACCGCATACCCTACCTATGAACTTACAATAAATTAACTAAAATTACAATTAATATCTTATACAGTTATACATTCTTCTACGTTTTTATATTCTAGATATATGACAGTGAATGCAGAATTTTAAATGTTAATGCCAAGTATGGAGGTGCACCCATGACGCTTTTATTTGGGAGAATAGTCAAGCCAATAGGTATATTCAAGACTTAAACCAAAATAATGAGCAAGTGTGGTTTTTAGGTAAACAAATGTATTATAAAATGTATGGATAACAACTCTAAAATACCTAGTACTTTAGAATTTGTAGATTTTTCTTAGATTACATAATTCAATATCTATATAAATATTATATTTGCAGGTGATTTTGGATATCCACAGAGGCCATGGATGATGAAACCAATCACGGATGCTGGTGAAGGTCCAGAGGCAACATATACTACCATCCATGGAAAGGCCAGAGTTGTCATTGAAAATACTTTTGGGAGACTTAAAAATAGGTGGAGATGTCTTTGTAAGGACCGTACATTACACTACAGACCTGATAGGTGTGCTGCTATTATAATGGCATGTAGCATTTCACACAATTTGGCATTAGATTTTATGGTGCCCGACCCTGAAGAAGATATGATACATTCTTCAGGATTAGGTATATCGACAATTTCTTCTCCAGAAGAAGCTTTTCACGAACATGGTTCTAGGGATGACTTGATTCGCGGTAGAGCCATACGGAACATTTTAGTAGATAGGATTAGTAGGCTTCACAATGTAAATAATTAATTTAGGTTTTTTGTAAGCATGTTGAGAATAAAAATGTATAATTTTAAAAACAAATATGATGCAAGTTATTTACAAAACAGAATTGAGTTACTACCTTTTAGATATAACTTTTATAATTATATTTTAAGCAAAATAAATTTTATTCTAACCTTTGTCTAAATCTTTTTTTTTTTAAGAAAAAGAAGTGAATAGTGTAAGTTAAGTCATGTTACAGCCTAGTAAATAAAAGACGCAAACACATACATTAAATATTACATTATTCACTTCTTTTTTCCAAATAAACAACTAATACTCTCAACGCCTCTTTCATAAATTTCAACCATTGAGCTTGCATCTGAAGCTCTACATCACGCTGTCGAATCCTCTCTCGTTCTAATTCTACTGCAATTCAGTCACGCTCTCTTTCATACTCCCTAGCAGTCCCCTCACACTCCATAAACAATTTTAAAACAAAGCACAATCAAAAACTATTAAAACAAGTTTACTCCACAACAAAGGTGGCCTTGAATAAGCTTTGCGTCTCAAAAAATCTCAAGTGTTACGCGTCATTCGTTTAGAAACGCACCTCACCAAACACAAAGTTTTATTAAGTTTCTTGTTTTTGAACGAAACGTTCATTCAATTTTAAGATCTTTCGTTCAGTTTTGCCCATCCTTACTTACGTTAGTATGACGTCACTAACGTTATCGTATCGAGGTCTCGATACTATTTCGAAAGTGCTTCGTGCTTCCGACTTTCGTCGTGTTCCGTTACGGTATCGACAACTCGATACGTTTACGATACGAAACCTACATATATTCGTGCTTGAGGTACAGTGCATGTCACATCACTATTTTAATAGTAATGACGTATGATTGGGGGCGTGCTCGGGGCGTGGCTTATGCGAAAATCGTCGTGCAAAAATGCCTTATTGTCCCGTAACCGTGAATACCAATTTGTATCAGTGCATGTCATATCACTATTTTAATAGTAATGACGTATAATTAGGGGCGTGGCTTATGCAAAAATTGACACGGGCGATTCCTTAGCAACGCACTCGCGTTGCCATTTTATCTTGATTTACTTCTGTAAGGGTGACTATACAATACCAACCTGCAGATACTCATTTTCCAATTTCTTCATGATCTCTTCGCTGAGCAGTTGTGGCAGTGTGGACACGTCGATGTTCAGCTCAGAGTTCCCCATCAGCTCGTTACCCGGGTACGTGTTCAGTACCCAGGATAGTAGGGTCACATATTCGTTGCCTTCCACACCGCTTTGTACCACATCTTGTAACTAAAATTATGTTAATAAGGGGTCCTATTTGAGTATCATGCTTCATAAGTGCAGTAAGAATTGCAAAAGAAGGCAATTTGATTTTTAAGCAAGGTAATAAGATCTTTGAGGTATGCCCACACTTACGAGTCATGAGCATTGAAATGTACTTATATAATTTTAGACCTTATCCACATTGTCTTAAAGATCAAAGTGTTTGTCTCGTGACTGTATATGATGTATTTAAAAATGTAATGAGATTTTTCTTGCGTTTGTTCTCAGCAGTGGTCATTCCGAAAAGCTAGTAGTTTGCAATTTGATAATAAATGAACTCATGAGTTTGGAAAAGTGCCTGTGAAGGTATCTAAATACTTGTTTGAAAGACACTTATCTTAACAGAATTACATTTATTCAAATTAAAAAAACAGCGATAATAATTGCTATACTTTGAAATCTTACCTAAATATTTAACTGAAAACACTACACTAATTTTTCTAAGTCATGTAAAAATATACAAAAAACTACTCACACTGGACGACAAGCACGTATGATACATATTAACATATTTGTTAACAATATCATAATGCGGCGGGAAGCACGGCACACATAGGGTCTTCACAACCCTCAGGTCCTCCAGTATCAACTGCCTCGTCAGCTCCAAATATCTGACAAGCCACAACTTGTTGTCTTCTCTTTCGTCAACCCTGGTGCCTTCGATACGTTGTGCCACAGCGCATTCTAATACTTCGAACGCTTTTGTACGCCAACCCTTTGGTCTACCGGGTGGCATGAACCCAGATTGACTTTGTTGCTGTAAAAATGGAAATGGGAGGGTAGTCAAAATTAGTGCTGCAGCAATAGTATCGATACTATCAATACTGTCGATGGTTTTGGTTATCATCAATAGTATTGCAAACTATTGGCTGTCGATACTACCGATAATATCAATAGGCCTATCGATAGTATGACTATTTTAAAGGTCAACGATTGATAGTCAAACTATCGATAGTCCTGCAACGCTAGTCAAAATAGTTATGGCTGGTAAAATTTGATACTAAAATGCTTCTATAAATGCAAGGCAATACCAGAATGAAATAACTGTATAAAAAATAATATCAGGGGGTCTAAAAAGGCCACTTTAACGAATCAGAATATGATTCATTTCTCATTTTCTAAATTTTTAAAAATGAACCTTATAAGTGGTAAAATAAGTTTCATTTTTTAATATTTAGGAACTGAGAAATGGATCATATTCCGATTCATCAAAATGGCCGTTTTAGACCCCCAGATCTTTATTTTTAATGAGGGATTTTCCGAGACCCAAATAAAAAAAAAAGTTCCAGATGTCTTCATAGATGGCGCTTAGTAAAAGACGAGTACATAGAAAAAGCAAAAATGCACGGGATTGGCATTAAAAAAAAAATCTAATAAAAAAATATCTAAAAAAAGTATCAATTGTGATTTGTGCAACTGTCAAACTGTTAGGTGCTTTTTTTTTTCTTTAGTTGTCAAGAAAAAGCGCACAATATAGGTACAGCCATTATTACGACCCGGCTTTTATAAAACGCCACCTGTTGAGATTTTTTATACTGATTTTTATTATGAAGTACAGTATGGAAAAGAATTTAAAATCATTAATTTTGTGCTACTTTTGCTCCTTGTTTTTAAGACTTTACATTGCAATATTTTGTTTATATTCAGCAAATAAAATATTTCATTCATTCATTCATAACTCTATATGCGTCAATCCACGGGAAAAGGTACCTTATGGTCGTTGGCGGTTACGACATTGTGCTTATTATAAGCTAAGTAAACTCGTATGATGTATTTATAAATGACTTAAGCGCCAACGACCATAAGGTACCTTTTCCCGTGGAATGGCACATATTTACAGTAGTCTCTCACCTGCAATGCCATCTGGTCCCTCTTCTCTTCCCTTTCAATAATCCTCAAAGCAGTCACGATAACCGTGGGTTCCTTACGAACAGTGTTCAAGGTACGTGATAAAATCAACTTGATCTGTTTCTCTAGCATGTTGGAAACCATTTCCACATCTTCAAAGTATGCTTTCAGCATGATTTTGTCATGCGACGATTGATTTGGTAGCCTGTGCAGTTCATACAACAAATCGTCTCTGGAGTTCTCTAGATCTGTGAGACACTGGAAAAATATTTAATAGAATTATTTATTTGCATAGATTACATTAAAACACAGATCATAAGTTGAAATGTAACCAACCTGCATGCAGGCGTGCAAATATTAATATTTATATGTACAGTCAAGAGTCAAAAGTGCAGTTAGAATCTACAAGGCATTATGATCATTACGGCTGGGCAATAAGGTCTTCGAGGTATGACTGCACTTATGACGCTTGACTGTACATACACTAACATTATATTCTAAATTTAATGAAACAACAATAATTATATTTATATTAAAAAAGGATCAAAAATTAATACTTCAATTAATATTTACTACTTTAATTTATTAATATTTCAATTTAAGTGATAATATTAATACTTCGCATTTATTGATCAAATCCTAAGAAGCCGTGGACAAAAGCTAGTCTAAAAAAGTTGCATACTGCTTACTCCACCAATTTTGATAAAATTGCATTGTTCCTATTTTGGATTGGAATGCTAATTGGATTTTCTGATACAGGCATACTTTGCTTACTAGAAAGTCTTAACAATGTATCTTTGAACACTTTGTAGTGAAAAAAATAAACACATAAATGCATTTCCTATAGTTTCCCTACCAGCAAAAGGTCTCTTCTTCTTCTTCTTCTTCTCTCAGCCGAAAGACGTCCACTGCTGATCAAAGGCCTCCCCTTTATTTCTCTCACTACTTCGCTTACCAATTGTGCCAACACTTATTAAAGACTGACAATTCGTTAGAGCACCTCATTTTTGGCTTATAGAAATATTATTTTCAATTTTTTATTTTATTTTAATTGGTTTATTTATTATGGAACAACAAACAGTTACAAAATAAAATAGTTTGTAAAAATAAGACAATAATAATTTTGTAACCAACCACACTATTCACAGTTTGTTTAAATACATAATGATAACAAGTTGCTGCAATGGTTACAATGGAATGTCAATAAACCCATGTACAATACCTGGTGAGCATGAAGCAGCTTTCCTTCCCCGATCCACTCCTTAGTCTTAGCGACGCTCTCCGGGACCGTGAAGATGTGTTTCAGACTGTCCATAGCAGTGACGTACTGAGAGTGCCGGGAGTCTTCCTCGCGAACAGCCTGCAGTGAAGCTAGCAGCGGAGGGACGCCTTTCAGTTGGTCCTCTAATTCATCCATCCTGAATTTTATGTAAGTTTACCAACATAAGAGGAGTCACTATGTGATAATGATTTATATAAGAGATGTAAATAAATAAATAAATAAAAATAAATTAATATTTAACTTGCATTATGGAAATCCTTGGGGGAGGCCTTTGTCCAGCAGTGGACGTCTTTTGGCTGAGAGAGAGAAAGATGGAAGTACAAGCTTTTGCCCACAGTTTCACTAGCGTGTGCTTTTCCTGGGATGAAAGGTACCCTGGTTCCTTCTCAGTATTTCTAACTATGTGTACATGCAAAATTTCAGGAAGATTGGTTCAGTATATAGAGGTTACAAACAAACTCACTTTTTCATTTATATTATTAGTTAGGATTATAATGTATTTTATATTACAATGTATTTTAGTATGGAGTCAAAGTCAAAGTCAAAGTCAAAATTTTTTATTGAAACTTGGCCTTCAAAGAAGGCTCTTTTTCACGTCGATAACTAATTATTTAATCATAATATTTTATGTCTCAAAGCTACAAACTACTAGCATTTCGGAACGACCACTGCTGAGAAGAAATGCCGAAAGAAACTCATGAAACAGTCTTGGTCGCCTAGCATGCCAGAGGGGCTATTCATTAACTTTATACATACACTAGATTGTGTACAGTCAAAAATAAAATAAAATATAAGTAAAAAAATAATAATAATATAATAAAACATGTTATGTTTGTGATCAAGTAACCACAATAAATTGGTTAAGAACAAAAAATAGAAATAAAATTCGAATCAGGATCGAAGCAGGATCCCTGGCAACACCCGTTCACAAGTTTGAACATTTTAGAAAAATAAATACTTTCAGTCACTTGAAGATCACAATACACGTACATGTTTAACAATTAAATGTCAATGTAATTAAATAAAAAAAAAAAAAGTAAGGTTATTTTTTCACAATATCAAAAGAATGTAATCAAGTGTGGAGTGGCGAAGTTGTAGGGAGAGACCAAACTTTTTTATCGTTCAAATAATCACTTATTGTGTAATACGCTTTATTCATCAAAGTATTTTTAAGATATGTTTTAAATTTTTGCATCGGTAAATTTATAGCCTCGTCAGGGAGCTTGTTAAACATTTTTACACTTTGACCCACGAAAGACCGCCGAACCTTTTTAAGCCTAAAGCAGGGCGTATAAAGTTTATTCTTATTGCGGGTGTTTATACTATGTACATCGCAGATTTTTTAAAGAGGTTTAAATTGGATTTAACAAAAATAAGTACATTGAAGATGTATTGAGATGCAACAGTAAGAATTTTTATTGATTTAAAGAGCTCTCGTAGAGAATCGCGTCGTTTTAGCCCGTACATAAAACGAATTGCTCTTTTCTGTAATACAAATATTTTCCCTATCTCGGCTGCATTTCCCCATATCAATAATCCGTATGACATTATGCTATGAAAGTAGCTGAAATACACGAGTCTAGCTGTTTCAATGTTTGTGCACTGTCTTATCCTTCTGACTGCATAAGCCGCCGAGCTAAGTTTTTTGGCCGTGAGTTCAATGTGTTTATCCCACTTTAACTTACAGTCAACGGTAACGCCTAAGAATTTGACACTGTGTACCCACTCTAATACTTTGCCATTAACTATTAAAGGTATATCATTATGAGGTGCGTTCGAGAGAGAAAACTTTATACACTTGGTCTTGTCCGTGTTTAAAGCCAGGTTGTTGGTTGTAAACCAGTCAAGCACAAGTGTCACAGTATTACTTACATCGTCATAATTTTGACTATTTCTGTTGACTTTAAATAGTAATGATGTGTCGTCCGCAAATAAAACAACTTCACACAATTGTTGGGCAAGACATGGAAGGTCATTTATGTAAACAAGGAATAGAAAAGGACCGATTATGGAGCCTTGAGGCACGCCCATGTGTACCGCCGCGCTGCTGGAAGCAGCTCTGTTAACTTCTACTTTCTGAGTTCTGTTGTCCAGGTAAGAAGCTAGTACCTCAAGGGCCGTCCCAGTAACACCATAAAATTTAAGCTTGTTTTTTAGTATATTATGATCCACGCAGTCAAAGGCTTTTGAAAGGTCGCAAAAATACCTATGACATCTTGGCTGGATTCCCACGCTTCATAGATTATTTGAACTAAAGTAGATGTTGCATCAGTAGTGGAACGACCTTTAGTGAAACCGTACTGACGATTATGTAAGATTTTATTTACGTTAAAATAAGAGACTAATTGCGTTAAAATTAATTTTTCAAATATTTTACTTAAAGCGGGTAATATAGAAATGGGTCTGTAATTAGTGGGATCATTTTTTGTACCCTGTTTGAATAAAGGAATAATTTTACTAATTTTCATGAGGTCAGGGAAAACACCCTCGGAAATGCACTTATTGAAAATCACAGTTAGATGAGGAGCAATCAAATCAATAATACTGCTCAGAACTGCGACAGATATACCCCAGAGATCCTCAGTATTTTTCATGTTGAGTGCCTTATACGCAGATAAGAGTTCATCCGATGTGATACTTCTAAATCTAAAAATGGACTTAGGATCGGAGGCATTTCTTTTTAATAAGTCATCTGCAGCACTGGGACAAGAGGAGAGGGATCCTGTGATATTCTTAGAAATATTGGCAAAAAAATTATTGAATTCGTTGGCTACTTAGTCGTTAGAAGTTATGGTTTTATCACCAATTTTTAAAGAAATATTAATGTCGCGCGATTTCGATTTGCCTGTCTCGTTATTGATAATAGACCAAGCAGCTTTGATCTTATCATTAGAGTTTTTTATTTTATTAGTCAGATATAAAGATTTTGCAGCAGCACATACCTTTTTAAAAGTTTTTGAATAACATCTAACATATGATACAAATTCCGGTTTAAAATTATATTGTTTTTGGCCATACAGTTCATATAGCTTATTTCTACTAATATAAATGCCATTTGTGGCCCAATCGCAGAAATTTAGTTTTGTTTTCTTATCAAATGTTTTAAGAGGAAAAGATTTGTTAAATTCTTGTTTCACTGTATTAAAAACCTCATCATAATGGTCATTCGGATTTTTATTTGGGTCTATTTCAGGCAATTTTTTATTTATAGATTCGCGAAAACGCATTTTCCGGTACTTAGTCAGCGGCCTACAGGTTACAGGAGCGGAGCTAAGGTTAGACTCTTCGTCACGTGTCAGTGACACCTGTTGACCCAGGTGGTCAGACCCCAGACAGGCAAAAAGCTTTTCATCAGAGACCGAGCAATCACAGAAAATGTTATCTATACATTTGGCAGAGGTTGGGGTAATTCTAGTGGGTTCAAAGAATGTGTTTTTCAAATTAAATGAATCAAGCAAATTTCTAAATCCATTGCTTTCCGAACATGAAACTAAAATATCAACGTTAAAATCACCGCATAAAATTATATGTTTACTACTAGAACTAACCCGCCTAAGGGCTTCTTCCAAAACATTTAAAAGGGTGTCATAACTAGCTGAAGGCGGTCTATAAGCACAAATAATAATATATTTGTCCAACTCCACACAAGAAAGTTCTATTGTACATTCAAGAGACAGCCTTACTATGTCTTTTCTCTCTTTGCATTTATAATCTCTGTTTATTAATATTAAGGACCCAGGAGGAGTTGACTCTGTACCTAACAAAAAATGTTATTAAACTTTTTAATTAAGTAACTTACTTTAGACTTATCTGCTGGACATCATCCAAACATTCCTGCAATTGTTTCAGGCCAACGCTAACCCCATCCAGTTTCCCTTGCACTGCTGACTTCAGCTGAGCCTCAATTGATGCTTTCTTGTGTGTAATCCGTTTTTTAAACTGCTCAACCTAAAGTATTACAAAATATTTTACAACTACTTAAACTATAATAAAACAGCTGTATTTTGTATGTATATTATTGTTATTAATTAAGTGAGACGTTAAGAAATTCAAGCTTACCTTTTCCAGCTGTCCTGGTCTTTGCATCATGTTCATAACCATTTTTTCAGCCGCGGCCTTGGCCTCTTCCTCTATTTCATCCATAGTACTCATTGGAAATTAGAAATACGAGTCTTTATCAAAGCAAGCTGTGTTTGCTAAGCAAAAGAAAGGAGGCGGTGTATCCGCTAAAGAGCCACTGAACAAAACAGTAAATACCTATGTAGATACCTACATAAGCCGCAATATGAAATGAACTATACTATAAGGAAATAGGATGAAAACAAACCTGAAAAACTATTTAAATAAATAGCTCATTAAAATCTCTTTGAGTAAAATAGTAAAATAAATAGGTTTCTTAATTCTTTTCTCTTTATTTTCGTTGCGTTTGACATTGACTGACACTAACTGGTGACTGACTGCGTTGACATCAAGTTG
This sequence comes from Ephestia elutella, assembly GCA_018467065.1. Lineage (NCBI taxonomy): Eukaryota > Metazoa > Arthropoda > Insecta > Lepidoptera > Pyralidae > Ephestia > Ephestia elutella. Next base: position 3,134,723 of record CM031575.1, read on the forward strand.
ACTAACTGACATTGACATAAGTTCATTCAATGACACAGAATGACAGTAGGAGCTAATAATAGAATAGAGTGGTCCAAAGCATTCAAGTTATGTCAATTTTTATCCATTTAATTTCCCTAATATTACAACGTTTGATTATTTTCTTGCATTTTTAAATTCTTCCAATCACGAATTTGTTTGAAAATGAGAATCTTCTCGGCAAGATTCCAACAATGTCCATTTGTATTTAAGTTCTATTCTATATATTTCCTAGCTCTACGAATCGACAAGTGGATGCCCCAATTCATGAAATCACTAAGTCCACTTTTGATGGTTTTGAGTTAGCAACACTGGCTTGTTCAGTTTTTAATTCTCTTTCGATTGGTCTAATTGATTTTATTCTAGGTACTCTCTAAGTGTAGTTATTGTGATATTAAAAAAATAAAAAATATTGTATTTCAGTTCATAAAAACACTAAGTCCAAGAAATCACTAAGTCCAAGAAAATTTTGATATAAATCACTAAGTCCTTCGACTTTTCCTTTAAGTCTAGTGGCAACACCGAATGTTTTCAGTTTGAAAAAAATTTCTTTTTCACGGAAAATTACGCACCTAAAGGACCTTACGAAGTTATTACTTCCTTGGAATACTATATCAGGACTCACAAATTACCGAATCATTACCAATTACATCAGAAAGCCCACTATTCAGCTAAGTGTGGCCTTCGAGTCTCACGACTCTTGACTTTGTCAACCCCGTAAGGGATAAAGACGTGATTCTATGTATGTATGTAAATTAGCGAATCAAGCAGTTAGACCTTTACTGCGACCTGTTACAGTCAAAATAAAAACACGTAGGTACCTTGGATCAATCATGCGCTTTTAAGGAATAAAAACATGAAAAAATTTATTCACCAGCAGATTACATTTAACTTATAAAAGATACCTAGTCAGAATACACATAAATTTAACGTCTAGAGAGAAGTTTGATAAAAGAAGATAGCTCGAATAATATTTTAAAAGTAAAAGACTACAAAAAGTTGTACGATGAACATATTAAATCAAGTTTTAAATCATTTAAAAATGTCGTAGAGTGATTTTCAAAAAACTGGGTAAACCAGGGTTTGTAATGTCTATGAATGGCCAAGACTACAAGCAGTTCACATTATATAAAGTGGGCTTTAGCCGATTAATCAAACAAGAACCAGATTATTGTTACGAGAATCACCTTTGACTTTAAAGGCCGCTAAAGTAAAATATATAAAGCGGTTACTAGAATTTGTACCCGAAACTTAAGGCGAGATGGTAGTCCAAATGTGTTAATGATTGTAATTTTTCATGACGAAATTTACCTACTTAGAGTTTAATTACGAACTTGAAATTAATACAGCATATAATACACAATATGTGAAAGAGTCTGAAACGTATACTTTTTTAAATATATATATATATTTGGTTAAAAAAAATCATAAAGTCCCCTCTATGAAAAATCTTTCAAGTCAGAATTCTTCAAATTTTCAGCGACAACATATATATTTTTTTTAATTTATAGCAAATATATCTATTGTAATAAAGTCTGAATCGAACACTTTTTTTTCTTGTCTAATATTTCAAAAGATATTTAAGAAATACCATGAAAATTATAACCTCTTCAATCTCCTGAAAATAACAGCAAAATTGTGCTATGCAAAAAACAATCTTAATACTATGCATTCACGCTTGGCTCTCGCTTCGTTCTTGCGTGTCAGTCGGCCGCCGCCCGCGTACATGTGACGTCGTCTCCGGACGCTCTGTCTTCTGAATTAAACAAATTTTTTTCGTACTTTTGTGAAAGAAAAATTGAGGGATCAGCATTTTTGTGCAGTGCTGTGAAAATGGGAAATAAGAAATCTATGAAATTAGCGAAAGAACAAGACAAAAAAAGAGAAATAAATCACCACGACGGAATGTTTTGGGTGAGTTTGAGTATCATATTCCATTCCAATTTCAAAAATGGCGTTTATCTGGAAAGGCTATAGAATTTGTCTCACCCAGCTTGCTTGTAGCAGCTACGTAAGCGTAGAGTAATGGAAAGTACACAGAGCCTGCATGCATATAGCCTGAATAAAGTGCAACTTAAATGCATTTTCATTGTTTATGTAAATCAATGTGTTGTATATTTTACTTTTCAGCTCAAATAAGAGATGCCAAGAATGTGTGTAGTGTAGATGCCAAGATTTTGGTGGTGACAAATTGAATCATTATGATTCGTCAAGCGACAAAACCAAGGCTCGTGAATCTGTTGAGTAAGTACCTTTTTATTATTATTATAGAATTGCTTTCTCATACTTTTAAAAGTGGTGACTAGTTAAAAAGTATGATGTTTTAGATTGCAAAATTATTACATTACACAAAAATTTAAGATCAGAATCTCCATGTACACGATTTTAAGATAGTATATTTATTTCAGGCATTGCACCGTTAATCCTAAACTGACCGAGTTACAAACATTGGAACCAGCAGTTATAATAACATCAGAGGCTCGACACCTCTTGTTCTAAGTAAGTACCTATAATAATATTATTGATATTATTGTAGACTAGCTTTTTCCCGCAGTTTCACCCGCGTGAACTACCTACCTAACCTACCCTACCCTATGTCTTTCTCAGTACTTCTAACTATGTGTATGCAAAATTTCAAGAAGATTGGTTCAGTAGATACAGCGTTTATTTATTTGTTTGTAACAAACAAACAAATGAACTATGTTTCGCCATCACTATAATTTTATCATGATTTAACAATACAATTGTGAAAACCGAATCAAATTTCCTCCAGTAGTTTTTACAGGATGCGTTTATGTGTGCGCCCACAAACATATGGCCAGAAAAAATCAAAACAATGGCTTTTCTTTTATTTAAAAGCTAGTGTAGCTTTTGCCGCGGCTTCGCCTGCGTGAATTTTCTTACGGGAACAGTGTTTTTCCCGGGATGAAGGATGCCCTATGTTCTTCTTAGTACTTCTATGTGTATGCAAAATTTCAGGAAAATTGGTTTAGTAGATAAATCGTAAAGAGGTAACAAACTCACTTTTGTATTTATATTTTATAATATAAGTTAGGATTAGGATGAATTGCTCGTAATGAAAGCTTTTCACGAAAATGAAATAAAATGACTTATTTATCAATTTCCTTTTTTAGTGACCAGGATGATTATACTTATATTGTGGACGTCGAAGAGGATCAATCATTTGAAATTTATCAAGGACGAAGGATAGTAGATATGACGTACTTCTTTAGTAGACTAAAAGAGATTTCTAACCATAATGCACTGTTCAACTGCGGTCCTCAATGTTGGTCTTTTGTGGGAGAAAGGAGGGTAGGATTGAGGTCTTAGTATAAGATGAAATGCGACATGTGTTGTTTTTTTTTTAGGGTCCCGTACCTCAAAAGGTAAAAACGGAACCCTTATAAGATCACTTTGTTGTCCGCCTGTCTGTCTGTCCGTCTGTCTGTCAAACTTTTTTTTCTCAGGAACGCTTAAAGGTATCAAGTTGAAATTAATATCGAATACTCGGATCCATCATCTCTTTCAGCAAAAAAAATAATCAAAATTATACGTCAATGCGATCAAGAGATATTACCTATAACCTATAGAGGTATTGATTGCTGCCTGAAATCGCAAAATATGCGAAAATTCGTAACATTTTAGGTAAACTACGGGAAGTACCCTATGGTACTTCTCATTGTCCTTAAATTATGAAATTTGGCAAAAAGCAAGGTCTAACAGTACTTATACAGGAATAAATCTGAAAATTGTAAATATAGTGTTGGAAGTCTAAAAAAAGTGTTAAAAACTTATTTTTGCGCTGGATTCAGTATGAATCTCAGGGATCGAACTGCAAATTTAAGTTTGTTTTTGAAACTAGTTGGTCTTTTAGTTAGGGCTATAATTTGAGATGCTTTTCGTGGTACGGAACCCTTGGTGCGCGAGTTTGACTCTCACTTGGCCGGTTTTTTATATTGACTGTGAAGATCCAGATCATGTAGAAAATGTTGACGCAAACGTTGACGCTATAATAGTATAGGGTATAGTTTCATCTGGTATAGCATAAACGCAATTTCAAGAAATAACGTCCTCTATCAATGTTCCCATATTTTCTAAAAGATTTTTTTCAAAATTGTAAATTAATTAATTTTAATTTACAACTTATTGCGGAGGCCATTCCTGTACCATGCCTCCAGGCGTTTAGGCGCATAATGTTAAAAGCGCAGAATGATAACCGGTGCCAAAACGATAATGGCGCATAATGTTAAAAGAGCAAAATGGTAAGAGCACAGAATGGTAAAGATTTCAGTGCTATAGTATATATATCAGGTCTATATTAACATCATATTGGTGAATTGTGACTCCCTAACAAGGAAAATATAAGTAAACCGTAAACAGTTTTGCAATTTTTTTATTTTTAAAAAAGCTAGTTTATATATTTGTGTGTGTGTATTTTTTATGAAATATAGTATCTTTGCCTTGGTTCAGTATCCCTTAATAAGTATTTAGAACTTACTTTAGGACTAGAATCTGTTTGATTTGACAGTATATAATATTTTTTTAACTGTGTCATTAGGGCCATTCAAAGTATTTTTATGTTATTTTTATGAATGTTGTTATCATAAATGTAGATTATGAAATTTTGAAAATATTTTTTTTTCAAAATTGATCACGTTTTTTTCTATTTACTTACTTTTACTTGTTAGGGAGTCACAATTCACCAATATGATATTTATATAGTCCTGGCAGCTGAAAGCTAAAGCACTGAAATATTTACCATTCTACGCTCTTACTTTTTTGCTCTTGAAACATTGTACGCTTAAAAGAGCAAATAGTAAATTTTGCTCTTTTAACATTATGCGCCTAAACGCCCCCCAGCTATAGTGTAGCAATGGCTTATATGTATAGGCGCTGTCTAATCTAGCCTAGTACAGTCTAGCCATAAAAATTGTTGTGTATATTTTATAAAAAATAAAAATAAATGAACCATCTTAAACGAATTGTTTTTTTAACCCTCACGATATCCCCGAATAGCGGCTAAAAAACGCAAATGGTCTCTTTCGCAAAATGTCGCATTAGAGACTTTAGATTTTTAAAGAACAACATATTTTTTTTAAGTAACTTATTAACATACAGTAAACAAAAACCCTAAATGTGATAATGTTGGTTGGTACTTAAATTTACTTCATATATATATTTTGCATAAGTGACATTCCACAAAATATGATTTTTACGGGGGACATTTTGTGTAAGAGACCTTGGAGACCGTTTGCGACTTAGCCCATTAGGCACTTTATGAAATCCAATACAATATGTACTTTATGAAAATTTATAGCATAAAATGCAGGGAAATAAAACCAAAAACTCTGAAAGTGTTTATTTTTATTTAGATTATTATGTCTTGATTTGTATTCGTGACATGTTTGTAAACTACAGGTGAAATTAATAAATAATATTACTATTTAAATATTTATCTGAATTTAATTACCCAATTAATTTGATATTAGCTATCTGGGGCTGCGCATAAGCAAGCACATTCCTTGCGACCGTCGCGTTCCGCTGCTCACCACTCCTCGCCACCGCTACCGAGTGTGGCAAGCGTTGACGTCAGCGCACACTAGGTGGCGCTAAAATCGTGGTTTAGCTGACATGTTTGTGTTATTTTTTCAATTTCCATTTTTTTTTCTTACTAGCGCTCCGCCCTGTCTTCACTCGAGAGGTAAGTACATACATAAATTGTAGCTTATGTCCAATTGGTAAATTTTTAAAAAAAATCAGTTCGGATGGGATTTTAAAAATTTATTAGTTGTGTATGGCAAAATAGATATTATTTTCACCCATTGCACCCCAAATGCAAGTATACTGGAGCCATCAACGATCTCATCTCTGCGTTATGCATACACTGTGCCGGTGTGTCGGTGCAGGTGTACGAGCGGACTATTCTAATTGGTTAATGAGTTCCGCGGGATCCGCCCACTATGTCTATGTGTGTCTAAGGTGTCTTTGGTTGTGTGCTCGTTAATCGTTTTGAAGTTGAGCTAGGACCTGGTCTTAAAGGTATTTTTATAAGGATCTAATTAGTACTAATCCAGAGAACTTACGTAAAGAATTGGATTCTGCAGACGAGATCGAGTGACACTCGAAATTCAATGGATGGATGTACTACATCCATTAAAAATAACCCTTAGTCCATCGTTTTTGATTGAAAAAACACTAAGTCCTTCGATTTGTAATAAGTCCAAAATGTTTATGTTTTTGTTTCTTTGAAAGGGTATTGTTTTGAGTTTTGTTTCTTTTGGCAAATTAAGCTATTTGATTGTTACTATTACGTGTATTTTTTTCACAATTTTTACTCAACAGATGTTATTTCAGCATTGATTCAAAACATTAAAACAGCCAAAACTCAAAAGTGACTTTTTGGACTTGGTGATTTCATGAATTGGGGCATCCAAGTGTCATTCATTCTAAAATTTCTAAATTGACATTTGATGATAGTGATGACAGCTTGCTTGCTTAGATAAGTCAAAGAGCATATAATCACTACTACGTTTTAATACATGCATGCATGTATTTTTATCCGTTTTTACTTGTAAAATTAGTAAATAATAAGTAGGTAAATAAAGCGATATATGTTTTCTCAAGTAACAAGTTATTTCTTTATGAAAATTCCAAAATGGTAAGTAAATTCTAAATACTTTCAGTTTAAACCCTATGCACTCCAGACATAACCTACAAACTGTTGTTTATTTATAGGGAAAACAACGTAAAACAAGGAAAATTGTCGAGAAGCGATTTGCGAAAATGAAGAAGATGATCAGCCCAAGCGATAGCAGGATAAAAGCTAATGAAAGAGCCGAGCCAAGGAAAAAAAAGCCAGTAGACCCACATGAACTGAAGATACGTGAAGTTACACAGACGAGTTCGGCTCTTTTTTTCCAGTATAATACCCAGTTAGGACCGCCATATCACATACTAATTGATACGAATTTTATTAATTTCTCCATTAAAAATAAATTAGATATAATGCAAAATATGATGGACTGTTTGTATGCAAAGTGTATACCATACATAACAGACTGTGTGATGGGAGAATTGGAGAAGTTGGGTAGGAAATATCGTGTTGCATTAAGAATAATAAAAGACCCACGTTTCGAAAGGATAGCTTGCCTTCATAAGGGCACTTATGCTGATGATTGTATTGTTCAAAGAGTGACCCAACATAAATGTTATATAGTTGCAACAAATGATAAAGATCTTAAACGAAGAATAAGGAAGATTCCTGGAGTCCCAATTATGTATGTAGCTCAACATAAGTATACTATAGAGAGAATGCCAGATGCATATGGAGCACCAAAAGGTGCAATTTAATTTTAATAAAATTTTTAACAAAAGTCTTGTAGTTTTTGTTTAGTTTGAACTTTGGACTAATTAGGAAATAAACATACTAAAAGTCCTAAGGTCCAATTTTTTGTTTTTTGGCACATCTCGAAAACAGTGGCATATGGAATTTTGCTGTACTACATATTGAAAATTCTTCACAACATTGGCTTTGACACTTTTTATCTATCTCTAATTGTTGGCTAGCTATGAGCTCCAAAAAACGCCAATTGCCAAAAATTTGTTAACTTTTGAATGTAAATATGTGCCCACTCTTAATTAGATGCTATAGATATACTGAAGGTAAGATAAAGTAGTAAAAAAAATCGTTATAATTATGTACTTTATTATCATTATAGAAGAACACACTTAAAATTACTATAGCAGAATAAACTATAAGGTACAATGTTTTAGATTGTGCTATTGTGAGCACTTGGAGATCCAACCACATCAATTATTTCACTCATGGGCTTTGTCTCGTTGTCTGTTGAGCTGCATATCGAAGCTGGTATGGTAAGAGTCTGGAAGAAAAATAAAAATAAACTGGTCAACTTTATAATATGTATCATAAACACATTTCAAAACTCTTTATAATATGTGGGTTGTTCTTTTGTTAAAAATACCTACAATTTGTTAAATATTTTCACATTTAGCACTTAAATATCAATTAACTAGAAAATGAAACTTGGTTTTCCATTCAGATTTCATGTCTATTTGTTATATAAATCTTTAAGTTTTTATTTGAATTATCATTATAACAATAAGAAAATACCTTAGTGATCATGATAATATGTTTAGTGTAACAACTTACAGCCTAGTTATGCCTATGGTGCAAGAGTATCTAGAATCTAGATATTTATGCACCGGGAGCATGATGAGAACTCACCTTTCCAGGATTGACAGCTTCGTACTGATGCCGGAGAGCCTGCAACTCGAACTCACAGGACACCAGCGCACTCTTCAGATCCAATACCAAAGCCAGATCTGATCGCAAGTCATTGAAATGTTTGCAAATAGCCTCCGTTGGTGTTGGCGCCACATCTGAAAGAAGTCATAAATACTAATAATAATACTAATAGTCATTAATCACTTGAATCATCAAATTTTTTCAATGACCAATAGATTGCATTCGCTAATGCGATTATGCGCGCCCATTGTAAAACAATTGTTATTAAAAACGCTGTGATGAAAGGATTAAAGTCTTAAATTTTATTAATTTATATCAAGATGTAACCTACGTCAGATTTTAAGTAAGACTTTCAACAATGCAATTGGAAACCGCATCAAACATCCAGTAGCGTGATTTACAAAGATAGAAATAGACAAAAATAAAAATATCGTGGCTTCTTTTGGCCCTAGTCCACTTATATTTTTTTAAATATCTCCTATGTGCAGACAGACCTAATACCAGTTATTTATAATTACATACCTACATAATAAAATTTACATAAATAACCATTAAAATGAATCAATTGCCCATTAAGGTATCTGGTGCAAAGGTGTCCAGCACAATGCGTGGCAATAATAAAGCAAAAAATTCACGGGTAGTAAAAAAAACAACTAAAAAGTATCAATATTAAGATTTGTGCAACTGTCCAACAGTTATGTGATTTTTTTTCTGCCTCTGGTCAAAAAGCGCATCATAGGTTTAGCCATAATTACGACTCGGCTTTCATAAAACGCTATCTGTTGAGACTTTTTATACTGATTTTTTTTTCTTAGTTTAGATGTCAGAAAAATCGCTCATTAAGAAAAAAAATCAGTATAAAAAGTCTTAATAGATAGCGCTTTATGAAAACCGAGTCGTAATAATGGCTGAACCTATATTGTGCGCTTTTTCTTATCAACCAGAGACAGAAAATAAATCACATAACAGTTTGACAGTTGCACAAATCACAATATTGATACTTTTTAATTGTTTTTTTTACTAAGTTTTATTTAAAAAAAATGCCAATCCCGTGAATTTTTGCATTTTGTATGGAACTTTTTCTCTCGCCTTTTACTAAGCGCCATCTATGAAGTCATCTGGAACTATTTTTTTTTTATATGGGTCTCGGAAAATCCCTCATTGTTTTTCCTCACCAATATTGAGAAGCCTGAGTTCCTGCTCAATAGCCTTGGCCTTGCGGCCCACGCCGGGCGGCAGCTTCATGCGCTGCGAGCGCAGCGACACGCCCGCGCCGCGCGCCTCCGGGAACTTGATGCCCGACCACTCCACCGTCTGGAATACAGGTGGTTGTAAGGAAAATTGTGGAATGTGTAATAATAACTGAAATTTAATGTTCTAATCTCTGTGATTGTACCTTGTTTAATAAAATATAAATAAATAACTCCTGTAATCCTACTAATATTATAAATGCGAAAATTTGGATGTGAGGATGTTTGTTACTCAATCACGCAAAATCTACTGGACGATTTCGATGAATTTTGGTACATATACTTTGGAAATTTGGTTGATTTGGTAGAAAAATACCGGTAATAGCATATACGGTACTTTTTATCCCAAAAATTCCCTCGGGAGCAGAAGTTCCGGGGCGCGGCTAGTTTAATATAAAATAGAATCTATTGATAAATAACTGTGGAATAGGGAAAAGCACAACACAGCTTTTGTCTTTGTCTAGGTGAATGTTAGGTAATTCCAGGATTCATAGAGTTGAAGGCAAGATTCAATCAAGATGAAAAAAAATTTTTTTTTTAATATGTTTTCTAACTTATTTTACACCACTTTAATAAAATGGGACTGGACGAGCCATACTAGCCATATAGAATGGAAATATGGATAGAAATAGTTACATCTTGGGTCCCGGCTGATAATAAGAGCGAGAGTTAAACAGAAAAGAAAGTGGTCTGAAGAATTGTCCGTCTAATAATAATAAGCGATGGCATCATCTAGCGAGCGATAGAACTAGTTTGACAAATAAAGGACAGGCTTTTTCCCCGCAGTAGGACCTATAAGCTAAATAAAAAAAACACCATTGACTTACCACTGCCTCAACAGCTCTTACTGGCCTCTGCTGGGCCGTCAGTTTCTTCTTCTGTAACTTCTTATCATGTCGTCTGGCCGCATTGGGCGTAGTGTTTGCCATGTTGGCAGCACTGTCGTTATTATTGGTCACGTGATTAGTCGCCGCCACGTTTCCACTGTCCGCCCTCGATATCAGTTTCTGCAGATCCTGAGTCTTCCTTTCTCTTTCTCTCTTTCTGGCTTCTATCTTCTTCAACTCGGCTAGCAGCATTTGCTCTTCATCAATCTATCGAATTAAGAAGCAACTCTAATACAATTTTACTCCATTTATTAGGAAGAGTTTAAATGATTATTTTTTTTTAATTATTTTCATTTTTCATTTCATTTCTAATTATAAAAGTGTTCCAAATGTTGTTCTGACGAAAAGACTTATTGTGCAGATCCCAGATGATAGGAGCCCAAAATCAATGGTATTGGGTAGCATTTGTGATCGAAGGGGCTTGCATCATCGACTGGATACTGGATCACATAATATTGCATAAGAAAATGTCCTAATATTATAAATGCGAAAGCGAGTTTGTTTGTAACCTCTTCACGTTTTATTTACTGAACCAATCTTCCTGAAATTTTGGATACACATATTTAGAAGTACTGAGAGAAAGATTTCCTTTCATCCTGGGAAAAAGCACTGTTCCAGTGGGAAATTGGGCGAACCCGCGCGCAAAAGCTAGTTGTTGAATATTTATTTTTAAGATACCTGTTCCTGTGTCCTTTCAAACAGTCGCCGCAGTTGTTCCTTCCGCTTCCTTTCGTGTTCAGCGTCGTAGTGGTAAGTCCGTTTTTCACCGTTGATCACAGTGCTTGTGTTAGACCAGGGATTTGTTTTCACCTTTAAAAAAAAAGGATTTTGGAGTGTGATTCATTTATTCAAGTATAATACTGTTTTTTGTATCTTTATTACACCAGTTACTGAAGGTTTTAGGACATTCAATCCATACTTGCATACATACAAATATTATAAATGCCAAAGTATGTTTTTATGGCAAAACTGCTAAAATTATTTTGATGAAATTTGGCATGGAGACACAAGGTCAAACATAGGTTACTTAGTGCTATAAATTAATCCTTTAATTGGCTAAATATGGGAATAAAGAATAAATGAAAATGATGATTAAAAAATTGTGACATTACTATTGAAAGAAAAAAAATGTGTAATTGATCTTCTTCTTCAGTCCTTGCCATTTCCCATTTCATTTGGGGTCGGCCCTCCTAATCCTCTTGCGCCATTCATCTCTGTTGTGCACCAACCATGTCAGGGGTGAGGTAAAGTTTATTTGATAGTAAAAATAAACTCTTTCCGGGAGTGGTCACATGTGACAGCCAGTAAAAAAAAATTATATGAAAACCTAAGTACCTTGCTCAATATAGCACATATGTTATAGTATCTCTCCTTTAGGTCCTCAACGCTCCTGTCTCTGAAGGCAGCGCGGTCCCACCTGTCGTGTATCACTATGAATCTGAGGTCAAACCGCTGACAGAGGTCCATCAAGTGATCCGTTTCGGCTTGACTCCAGTCTTCCGACTTCAGATACTGGTTGTATTCAGATTCCGTGTACGATGGCACAGAGACTTGCTGTGAAGTACATAAGTAATTTTCAAGACTAAAATCTATGGAGGTAATCAATCTATTCATTTATCTTACATCAATAACCCCAATATAAATCTAGTTTCGACCAATATAAAGACTTTAAAGGTTGTCCTTAAAGTCTCACCACTCACAGCTGTGTAGGCTGTGTTTAATATTACTCCTATAAAAATACATAGCATAAAATAAAATTTTTAATAACTGACGCTAGGGTACAATTTTGGTGTATATGATATGAGTATATGTTTTTACTCTCATTAATTTATGAAGAAAAATCAAGCAATCAAAAGAATGAAAACAACTTACTTTATTGAACTGTGCAAATGGATATTCCTTAGCCTCATCAGCAGCACGCTTCCAGTGGTGGAACACTGCATTGTCAGTGCGGGCCGGGTTCGTGAACAGGGCCCACACCCATTTCCTCACCTTTTCTCATTCCCAACTTCGCCTTCGTTTGTTTGTATGCCTTGCCTAAAAGATCAGCATAAACCAGCTATTTATTTACTCTACATTTGCATCCAGTAGATGATACATTATAACAATATTTTTGTACTATTCTGTCATTATTGTTTATAGGATCACTTTTACCATTATTTTTAAATGCAATTATAGCATATTTTGGTATCTAAAAAAACTATTATAAAAAATTCACCTGTATCTGTTGGTAACATAGGAGGAAGCTCTTTGTTGGAATCATTGTACAAGAGGGCAAACACTTCCCGGTGCATGCCCTCTGGCCGTTTCACAGCCTTTGCAGTCACATACTTCTTTTTTGCTCTGTCTCCATGAATGATACTGTCCCTGCTGATTTCAGATGCAGGCATCTCTATGTCCAATATATCCAGTATATCAGCCATCTTGAGTGTTTAGCTACTAAGTTAATTCAACTAATTTTACAAGATTTCTCTTGAATGTCCTGAAATATTAAAGATGTACTTTATTTACACAGATAGGATCAACAAAAGGCGTTGTCAATAGTTCTTCACGCGAGTTAGCAATATAATGTATTATACAACCTCCTTATAGTGGTACTTACTTAAAAAATCGATTTGAAATTGGATTTATTATATTATTATATACCACAGTATCACCATTTATTTTATATTTTATTTACATTTACACATGGACGTAGGAAAAAAGAACGGACACCGCCTCAGTAACATTAATAGTGATGCAATCAAAGTAAGCCGGCGTATTGTACCGACACGAGCGCACGCACACACCCACAGCAAAGTAAGACGGCCAGTGTTGCCGTTTTAGCGTATTTTACACTAGATCTAGTGCAATTCTCAGGTCTTTAGTGCTTATTTTTTTAATACAATGCGCTAAATATAATTTAGTGCAATCTGGTGGATTATTTGTAAAAACTTTTGCGCCAAAGAAATTTTAACGAGGCAACTCCGTCAACTCACACAATCGTAAGTCGCCGCCATTGCTTTGCTTCACTCTTTATTAAGCCAAGACTCCGTCCGTTCTTTTTTCCTACCTACGTCCATGCATTTACATGTAAAAGCAAAGTTTGGTTGCCATTTCCATATTTGACACTGACATCCATCGGTGACAGTCATTCATTATAGATTGACAGTGACGGATTATAGTTTTTATTTGTTTTCGAGTTTTCGGCATAGATTTTGAAAATATGTTTCTGCACGGACAAATTAAAATTAATAAATAAATAACATTATTTAACATAATCAAAAATGTGAAGTTCGTACGGCTGGCTACCTTTCCGATATATAGCTGGTATCCTAAACTTCAAGCAACGCGGACTTCCGCCTGCTCTATTTGTAACTCTCTCTCAGCCAAATGACGTCCACTGCTGGACAAAGACCTCCCCCAAGTGTATGTGGATTATATAGTGGAGATAGGTCAGATAGGTACTCTTATGGTTCCTCCATTCTACCATGTCATGATAGAATGGAGATAGGTACTCTTATGGTTCATATAAATATAAGTAGGTACTTAGATGCTCCCAGAACCTGAGTACAAAAACGTTGGTAGGTATTTGGATTTGTGGTGGCTCAGGAAGTCCCATTTTATCTACAGAGCGTGAGTTTATTTTGGTTTGATATTGTTGATATTAAACGATCTCTACTGCCACATTGCCATGCTAACAAAATGGCTTAATTTTATGAATGTAAGGAACAAAACCACGTTTAAAATACATAAATCTTTATTTATAATTTATTTACATTACATAACACACATGAATAAAATACAGTGAAATGCGGGTATAACGACGATGAAGGGACCGCTGTGATTTCGACTTTATATACGGATGACGTTACAGGCAAAGGCCGATAATTTCCGCCTTTTCTTTAACAGCGATATGTGCGTCTGGGAGCTACTCAGAATATCACTTTGTAACTGTCACTTTGTAAAATTTAACATCGAGGTATAGGCAATATACATATACTTCCTTTGTAACTGTCACTTTGTAAAATTTTACATCGAGTTATAGGTACTATACATATACCTCGCTGATATTCAACTCCAAAATCACAGACCACAGTGTCCAAAATGCACACCCTAACCTACCTGCTTAGGTAGCTAATATCTATAAACAAAAGGTAAAGGTCCCCACATTTATTGCTGACCATCTGTGTGAATGTACACAAAAGGTCTCCACATTTATTGCTAACCATTTGTGTGGATGTACACAAAGGACGCAATATCTGAAAGGGATTTCTAGGAATTGTTACAAATAACTCATTAAACAACAGTCTCTAAAACCGAACGCGGCGTTACTTCCGAGGTCGCTATTGCCAAATGAATTTTGTACTAATGTGCAGAACAACTACGCTCTGCTGCCAGAAAATGTGCGCAGAGAATCCGGACAAACGAAGCGCCGTGAACCTCTTCACCGAAAAAGACCAGATTTTAAGTGGAGACCTATAGGTCCCCAAAAAAGCCCGATGATACCCGACGGTAAAGATTATATACGGCACTGCGTCTGTCCGACTAGAGCCTAAAACCTAACCTATACGCAGTCTGCTACCACTATAGCTTATAAAGGGAGCTATAGAACCCTATGTACTAATAACTAAGTAACTAAAATTCAAACCACTTACCAAACTGAATCTTCTTAATCTTCAGATCCAACTTCGAGTGTCTTCGGAAGTGGATGCGGTCCCTAAACACCCAACCTACCCCGAGATCTCTTCCCCAGAATAAATACGTAGGTTTCTTCCAGCAGTTCCACTCGGCGACGGGATTCGGCGCCTCCAGGCAGCCACGTTTCGCATCTCACAAGAAACAGTCACAATAACAGGGTTTTTCACAAACACGAACGTTCAATAGTTATTTAACAAAAGGAAGCTCACAATTATAACTCAAATCAGTTATTACAAACAAAATTAACGCCACGCCGCGCGGCTTCAAAATGCAACAACCCAAGATGGTGGCTATATCACCGCGATATTTCCTGCGACACGGCCTCGTGCGCGCGCGTTCCAAGGACGACTGAATGTCGACGGCCGGAAGCCGTCCGCGCAATGTTGCCAGCAGGCAAAACAAAGGCCTGCTATTCACGGCACAGCACACGCTCAATGCAATGCTTAGATTTAATAAACATCAACAAGTTTATTACAAACATCCCCCCGTCCCGGTCTGAGAAGCAGACCGCTAGCTTACTCTACGGGAAGGCGGGCGAGAGAGGTCACAGCTCTCCTTAAAATCGAACCGTCGACTAACACCTCAGCCACACGCGGCGTGCCATCTCCGCCAAGAATCAAACGTAATATGCGAGCTCGTCGCCAAAGCAATGAGGGCAAATTTGCCTCTTTTAACAATACTAAATCACCCTCCCTGGGAGGCTCAGTCCTGTCTGTCCACTTCACTCTTTGCTGCAGCAAATGCAAATATTCAAGCGACCAGCGACGCCAAAAGTCCTGGCTCATTTGCTGCAACATTTGAAAACGCGACAACCGATATACGCGTTCGTCCTTCCACGGGTATTCGGGCAGGGCATTCAAAGGCCCTCCCACCAAAAAATGACCAGGGGTGAGAGCTTCCAAGTCATTTGGATCTGGAGATAGCGGACAGAGAGGACGAGAGTTGAGGACCGCCTCAACTTTACAAAACACTGTGGCCAGCTCTTCAAAAGTTAGAGCCGTTTCTCCGATAATGCGGCGGAGGTGGGTCTTTGCGGATTTCACAGCCGCTTCAAAAATCCCTCCCAATGGGGGCAACTTGGGGGACTAAACTTCCAGGTTATTCCCCTTTGGGCAGCAATTTGACTTAAACTAGTACAATTTTTATCAATAAACACAGAAACATCCTTAAGATAATTTACAGTTCCCTTATAGTTTGTGCCATTATCAGACCTAATAAGGGAAGGTAGACCTCGACGCGAAACAAAGCGATCCAACGCGGCGACGAAGGCCTCCGTAGTCAGAGCCGATACCACCTCCAAATGGACAGCCTTGGTGGCCAAACAAACAAATACACACAAATAGCCCTTCACAATACGGGCATTACGAAAGGGAGAAGCCTTGATCGAAAAGGGACCGGCAAAATCGGTTCCAACGCCGTCAAACGGCCTCGAAGGTCGGATTCGATCAGCGGGCAAATCACCCATCTGTGGTTGCATCGTGGATGCCTTCAACCTATAACATGCAATACATCGAAACAGAACACTACGGATTGCTCTTCGGGCAGACAAAATCCAAAATTCGCGTTGCAAAATAGCCAGCAAAGCATTGCACCCAGCATGGGCGTTACGAATGTGTCGATCAGACACCAAAAGCTGCACCAAGGGTCCGCCCTTGGGCAACAACAGAGGATGGCGAGTCTCATATGGAAGATCCGCCTTCCGGAGCCTGCCTCCAACCCGAAGAAGCCCATCCGAGTCTGTGTACGGGTTCAAACGAGCGACCGCGCCCTTCAACTTAGCGCGTCCGTCGCGCAAAATACGAAGCTCTGACTCAAACCGTCCGGTCTGCACGACACGGACCCAATGCAACAATGCGCTCCGGCGCTCTTCTGCACCTGCAATCGGCTCCAACCGCTTTGCCTGTGGGTTTCTACAATTATGTATGAAACGCTTAATCCAACTGGTAAACACCCAGAAAGCTTATCCAAACTGCTATAGGTCGAGCAAGTAGCCAATCCGGCTCCGACGTCGTCTCAGCGACTACAGCATGTACACGGAGCCCAGTCAAACTCAAAGAAGTAACATCTGTCTGACAGACAGGCCAAGAAGTTTCTGATCCCATCAGCCACTCTGGACCCCACCAGAGCGGGTGTGACACCAATTCTGGTGCTCGTACAACCTCGAGGAGGCACAGTCCGCTGGGTTAAGCTCTCCCGGCACATGTCTCCATGTTATATCAATTCCGGGATATTCTGGATTTGGGAAACCCGATTTCCCACAAAAACCTCCAAGGTATGTGGGGCCGCGCGCAACCATGCAAGGCGCGACCTGGCGCTATCCGACCAGCGCGGAAGATGTCCCACGTATCTTGACCGTGGCCGCCAGCTCACATGCAACGTGATGCAACAATTTAGAGAGAAGGTGAGCTCCGAACTCGAACTCAAGCTTGGGAATAGTCAGCCTAGTCCTGATGGGGGCGACCTTGCTCTTCCCTAACAAAAGCGAGACATTGACCCGGCCATCGGCGTCAACTGTCCACGCATAGAGCAGACTGACGCGGCGTAGCCTCGCTGCGACGCGTCCCACAAGCCATGCAGGCTGGCTCTCGATATTTCCCGGGGGCAATATTCGACGAGGCAAGGCAATCCGATTGACTTCCTTAATCGATGAAAACAACTCGAGCCAATCATCCAATGGAGAGCCAAACAGCGGCTCGTCCCACGAGACGCCCAAAGTCCAAAGTCTCTGAAGAAGACACTTTGCAGAGAATATCACTGGACTGATCCCACCGCTTGGATCAAACATACGGGCTATTACGGACAACACCGTTCTCTTAGTCCAGACCTTTGGTATTTCCAAGTCCACTTGGAATGTAAAAATATCGGTTAGCGGCTGGTACTGCATGCCCAGCACCGCTATCCTGTTGGGATCATCTACATCCTCAAACAGGTGAGGGTTCTGTTGGTGATCCTCCGGGATCCCTTCTAGAACTCTAGGCTCATTGGACAACCACTTACGTAGCTCGTAGCCACCCGTTTTCAATATTTCAATCAATTCATCCCGCAGTAGGAGGGCCTCCTCAATACTTTGGGCTCCGGTGCACACGTCATCGACATACAAGTCACGTGACAGCACGGAAGCCCCACGGGGAAAGCGGATCCGTTCCCGCTCTGCCAATTCAAGCAATGATCTGATGGCGATATAGGGACTCAGATTTCAAACCATACGTGTTTGTATTGAGTTCATACACCGTCACCCAGGATCCTCAGGGTGCTCACGCCAGTAGTATCAACTGGAATCGCCTGTCCTCCAGGATGTATGATCTGTCTGGCGGAACATCATCCGGATGTCCCGCACCAAAAACGCCACTTGATGTCTTCTAAAGTTCCAAGATGATGTCAATTATGTCCCTATGCAATTTGGGACCCGAATGCAAACACAGATTCAACGAAACCCCGTTCGAAGTGGGTGCGGACCCATCAAAGACAGTCCGCAACTTGCCCGTTGAGGCCTTCACCACCGCGTGGTGGGGCAAAAAATAATGCTCAGTTGAGCTCCAATCAACTCGAGCCGGAGACATGTGAAGCCCAAATCTCTCGTACTCGCGCATAAATTCAATATATTTATCGCGAAGTACGTGGTCACGCTGCATACGTCGCTCCATGGACAGCAGTCGTTTCTCCGCAAGCGCCCTACTTTGCCCTAGGCTAGGACGAGAGGCAACAAAGGGTAACCTAGTTACAAACCGACCGGAGGGCAACCTTCTCCGTGGTCGATCGAAAAAGGGCTTCGCACTCAGCGTGTTCCGGATCCATCCTGGAACTCATAGGTGGCTCCTCCACCTCCCAAAACCTTGCATGGTCTTGGCCAAGGACGCAGATGCGACAACCGGTGGCTCACTCCCGCCGGTGCCATTATCAAACACAGGGAGCCCATCAGGGCGAAACCAAAGATAGTAGACACTGCCATCAGTGAAGACGAACCCAGAGCTTTCTGGGTACCCAACAAAATCCAACCCAATACGTCCGAGCCCAGGAGCAAGTCCACTGGGCCGGGATGAAAGACAAAGGGGTCGGCCAAATCCAGACCCCGAACCAAAGACAACACACCCGGCGGTATGTCTGTCGAGGGGTGCCAACCCGCAATGGTATCCATTACCATAGCCGAAGTCGTGATCCTCATTGTGGAGGACTTCAGCGAAGAAAAAGGTGACAAGTGTCTGGCCCGTCAGACACTTCACTTGTATGCCACCAACTCCAAGAAGTGGCACAGGCGAGTCTTCCACGACTAAACCTAACTGGCGTGCCACTCGAGTGGTAACCAAACTGCTTTGAGCCCCTGAGTCCAACAGAGCTCTCAAATTAATGGCTTCCCCCCCACGACCCCATACGCGGACCACCGCGGTAGGGAGCAGAACCGTCCGCGGCTCTGTCCCAGCAAGGGAGCAAGCTAGTTACGGGCTCCCCACTCTCTCCAAACCAGGGGCGCGCCACTGACCCGGATAATATGGCGGGCGAGTGCACATCCCCATCTGAGGGGGGGCATAACCCGAGGCCCGGCCATACATATGGTACGGCGGGTGGTACTCCAGCCGTGGGTACTCGTGCAGCGGCGGAGAAAACCGCTGCGGCTGCATGTGTTGGGTATTGGTAACCCGCGTGGAGGGGGGTGTCCCCACTCTCACGTCCGATCTAGGGCCCCCGCCCATGGGGGCCCTATCCGGGGCCTGGCCAGCTACATACTGGCCATGACCTTGGGGCGCGTGGTCCCGGTCCGCCAAGACCCGCGCCGGTACGCGACCCTCTCCCGAGGGGGGTGCGACGAGCGAAGCCGCGTCCTCCGTCCGATGGTGGAGGGCTTCGCGCAGGAGCGCCCCCGCCCATAGGGGACCCCTACCTCAACATCCGGGTGCCATCCCCGTTCCGGTTCATGCAGAGCATCACGTGGTGCAGCCCACGGCATGCACTGCATGGTAGTGCACCCTGGGACGGGTCACGTGCATAGTGACTGCCCAAACAGTAGAAGCAAAGTTCATGCCGCCTTGCCATGCGGCGCCGATCTTGTACTGGCAGTCTCTGCCAGTCCCTGCATTGCAGCAGGCTGTGGCCCATCCGGCCACATTGCAGGCAGTCCGCGTCCCTCGCGACTGCTGCCGTGTGTGCAACCCGTACACCAGCTCCACGCGGTGGCGGTTGCCGTCCCTGTTGGGGCTTACCTCTCCATGAGGGTTCCAAGGGCCTACGTTCAAGCGCTGGCAGCTCTGGATGGCGCTGAGTCCGTCATGGTAATCTCAGCAGCCCGTGCCTCAAACTCCAAAAACTTCACCAAGTCAGTGAATGTTGGTAGGGTGGTGCTATCCTGTTCCGGCATTCTCGCGCTCAAACCGCGAGCGGATGTCATTGGGCAATTTGCCCAATACAATGTGCACCAACAAAAAAGACCATTGGTCCACCGGCAGCCCCAGTGTGTGGAGCGCGTTACAGGCCACTGTAACGGGCGTGAGCAACTGCAGGCGCAACTGGGCCCTGTTGGCCACCTTGGGCAGGGCCATCAACTGTGCGGCGTGCGCATCCGCTAACAAACGTAAGTTTTGGCAGCGGGAGTTCAATAACTCCCAAGGTTGTGTCGTACTGGTCGTCCTCCACCCGGAGGTGCTGGATGAGCGACCGCGCTTCACCCTCAAGAGTGGAGAGGAGGTAGGCCATCTTCTGGGCCTTCGACAAATCCTGTCGTGCTACGACCAGGGACTCAAACATATTTTTATATGCCACCCACTCCTCCATCCTACCCCCAAAGTGGGACAGCTGAAGGGTGGGGAGCCGACCAGTAACCGCTGGTCCTTCCTGTCTAACAGGTGTGCGAGGGGCTGGTCCGCCAGCCTGTCTCGCCCTTATTGCGGCCGCCGCCTCCACGATGTCATCGTGCAGACTCAGGATCTGGTCCAGGTCCGCCACGTGACCTGCGTAGACCTCCGGGGTAAGGTCGGCTTCGGTAAGCGCTGCCATGGCCGCTTCCGCGTTGCTCAATCGTGAGCGGAGCTGATCCGCTCTTTTTCCAGTATAGCGGCCTCCCTGTCCTTCCGGGACAGGAGTCCACCGGCCGTCACAAACCATCTCAATTCGTTGGCGAGTGTCGCTTTAGCATTGGGGACCTTCGCCATCGCGTCAAGTCACAAACAAAAAATAACAAAAGGTAAATAAAAAACAACAAAATCAAACAACTACACGAAGAACCGCGGTAGGTATGAGAATGGCACAAACCCGGAACGCACGGTACAAACCGCAAACAAATACAAAAAAGGTTACAAATATTCTTATACAAACAAACTAAGAAAAATCTAATAATTTTTACAAACAATTAATTATTTTTTACAAACGAACAAATAGAGGGTAGATAAACTACGCTCTGCTACCAGAAAATGTGCAGAACAACTACGCTCTGCTGCCAGAAAATGTGCGCAGAGAATCCGGACAAACGAAGCGCCGTGAACCTCTTTCTACTGGGAAAAGACCAGATTTTAAGTGGAGACCTATAGGTCCTCAAAAAGCCCGATGATACCCGGACGGTAAAGATTATATACGGCACTGCGTCTGTCCGACTAGAGCCTAAAACCTAACCTATACGCAGTCTGCTACCACTATAGCTTATAAAGGGAGCTATAGAACCCTATGTACTAATAACTAAGTAACTAAAATTCAAACCACTTACCAAACTGAATCTTCTTAATCTTCAGATCCAACTTCGAGTGTCTTCGGAAGTGGATGCGGTCCCTAAACACCCAACCTACCCCGAGATCTTCTTCCCCAGAATAAATACGTAGGTTTCTTCCAGCAGTTCCACTCGGCGACGGGATTCGGCGCCTCCAGGCAGCCACGTTTCGCATCTCACAAGAAACAGTCACAATAACAGGGTTTTTCTACAAACACGAACGTTCAATAGTTATTTAACAAAAGGAAGCTCACAATTATAACTCAAATCAGTTATTACAAACAAAATTAACGCCACGCCGCGCGGCTTCAAAATGCAACAACCCAAGATGGTGGCTATATCACCGCGATATTTCCTGCGACACGGCCTCGTGCGCGCGCGTTCCAAGGACGACTGAATGTCGACGGCCGAAAGCCGTCCGCGCAATGTTGCCAGCAGGCAAAACAAAGGCCTGCTATTTACGGCACAGCACACGCTCAATGCAATGCTTAGATTTAATAAACATCAACAAGTTTATTACAAACACTAAAGTATGCCCTAAATTCAAGGGAATTAGATTTAACGTCGCTATATCAAAAGTGGTCGCTACTACCAAGGGCGTAATAAATGAAATCCACTGTATAATGAACTTAACGGTATATTTTAGACATCAATTATAACCTATTACCTACCTAGTTGTGCAATATTTATTTATCTAATAATTTTAACTTAGACATTAGCCATAGGTTCCTACGTGTTAATAGATCTTTACTTTATCTATGTCTAAAACGATTGATGTTGGGTTCTTTTCTTTTGTTTCCTGAAAGTCGAAAAAAAATGCGGGCGGAAAATATGTACTAATCCCAAAGAGGATTAAGCCTTTCTGATATAACCATTCCACTTGATAATCTACTTCAAATTAGTCGGTCTTTCCGGCAAGAACCAGCCGTGTAGACACTTAGGGACCTCCGAGGGGGTCTGGAACTCTGCGCGCGCGACTTCCTGCATCGAGCGCGCGTCCAGCACGAGCAGCGCGACCGAGCACGTGTTCTCCCCGCCCCACACCACGGCACTGGATCAAAACTCCGTCGTCTTCTTCCTGCGAAAACAAAAGAGGAATGTTTTAGAATCGAGCTATCGAAAGTTGTTTTTTTCTTAATTTGATACATATTTTTACCGTCGTGTGTCTTAATTTTGTTGCTTAATGCAACAAAATAAATATAATATAATATAAATGTGTGACAAATAAAAAATCCGATATTGGGTCATGTTTATCATAATGATAC
This sequence comes from Ephestia elutella, assembly GCA_018467065.1. Lineage (NCBI taxonomy): Eukaryota > Metazoa > Arthropoda > Insecta > Lepidoptera > Pyralidae > Ephestia > Ephestia elutella. The sequence goes on from CM031575.1 coordinate 3,157,777, forward strand.
ATTGTCTTTAGAACTAAAGTCAGGAAGTCGGAAAATTTGGTAGGTACCGACATACCTACATAGACATACTCCGGGACAGGCCAAGCTAAATAAAAGCGTGTAAAATCAAAAAAATTTGTACAAGTTTTTACAGGCGGAAAGCGTATGTTTAAGCACTGGGCGCCGAATCAAATGAGCCCCACTGGTGTTGCATGGTTTTGTGACGAAGACCTTACCTTTCCACCTGGTGAAGGAACGAAGATGGGCTCGCTGGGGTAGTTATTGGTGTCGCACCATGTTTTGACTTCCCCGGATATCGTGTCTACTTTTATTATCTGCAAAGTATATATTATTTAGGAGGTACTTTATGTGCGATAGTCATTTAAACATAAGTGGGTATTAGTTATACATATACAATACAGTATCACTTCATTATCCCAGGGGAAAACTGAGCAAAGAGTTGTGAGACTTGAAGGCCAGCTGAATAATGGTTCTGGGTTTAGATAGTGACAGATTCAGGTTGCTATCCCATCGCCTATGACGAGATTCCCCAGTTTACAACCCATTCCCTTGATTGACTTTTTAGAATCTGCGCGGGTCGAGAAGCCACTGGCACATCCTACAGGTACCTTTTCTTCACTCCCAGACAGCATTATAAATTAAAATAAATTGCAGCACCAAAGTGAATAAAGATAGATGGAATGGAACTTACTGTGCCTGGATTTGTTGCATCTACGTCTGAACTGATAGCATAGAAGTATCGATACGGACGACCTGAGAAAATAACGAAATCTAGTTAGGTCGTGGCCTAAGTTTTATTCAATTCCATAGTGCTTATCAATCGGATGGACGGATTTTGATAAAATATGGTACACAGGTAGAAAAATACCGGGAATAGCTCACAAAAGTTATTTTGTCAAAGTCAAAGTCAAAATTTTTTATGGATCCTAATGTCCTGAAATTCCCACTGAGCGAAGCCCCGGGACGCAGCTCGTTCATATTATTAGTGGGATAATGTACCGTTGTGCAGATCATAGTGTATCCGGGGCGTCTCGGGCAGCCCTGTAACAGCTTTCAGGAGTGTGGCTTTCACCCGGGTACGGTTTGGCGCGTCCAAGGGGACCACTATCCGCTTCGGCCGGCCTCGGAACCATTCGGCGTAGTCCACGTTACTTTGCATTGTCTGAAAAGTTTTCATTGTAGTTTGTAGAGTGCATAGCACATAGAGCAACACTGGCCGGAGAGAGGTCCGTGTTGCTCTAATTTCGTGTACCTAAGTAACAATCTCACTGCATGTGCCTAGTGAGTGATCATCATCATCTCCAGTCGAAATGGCTCCAATAGTTGGCCAACCATTGTAATAACATATCGTTGGCCTCATAATGACTTTTGTACAGGAGGAAGGGCATTTGGGGCATGATAACAGATGAGCCATAGATTGAAAAATCCGTAATCACATGAATTTATTAGAAGAGTACCCCCAATTCGACTCGGTTATCACGTCATCTCCTAACCCAATACCAGCCTGAAATCTGTTTAGATTGTGCTAAATTATGTTAAAGAAAAGATGTACATAGGTTCAGAGCCTTGACATTCCTGTAGGAGCAGAGGTCGATCACCACAGAGTTGTTCTGCTCGAAGCGTTGATATGAAGGTTCGAACGTGGTAATTTAGAGGCAAAGGGTAGTCTTACCTCAATGACATAGATGTACATGGCGTCCAGAGCTTTAACATCCTTGTAAGCACAGAGGTCGACCACCACAGAGTTGTTCTGCTCGAAGCATTGATATGAATGTAGAATATGGTAATTTAGAGGCAAAGGGTAGTTTTACCTCAATGGCATGGATGTACATAGCATCCAGAGCTTTGGCATCCTTGTAGGAGCAGAGGTCGACCACCACAGAGTTGTTCTGCTCGAAGCAGTTGATAATGTGAAGGTAGAACATGGTTTCCGTGCGGTAACGCTTGAACTCCTTGCCGTCTTTCCTGCTCAGCAGGACTATGTGGGTCTGGAAGTTGATTGACGATTTTTGACGTAAAATTACAGACACGCACAAGGTGATCCTATATAAGGGTTCCGTTTTATCCTTTTTGCATAGGTACCCTATTTTTTATCTCTCTCTCTCTCAGCCTAAAGACGTCCACTGCTGGACAAAGGCCTCCTCCAAGGATATTATCTAAAAATTCTAAATTATTTTTTATCTAAATACATGATATCTAAAAAGGCACTCCCGACTCCCGAAATTGATTATCCTGACGTACAGGATAAGTAATTATTTAAAAAAATAATCATTCCTGAAAATGATACTTATTGCAGATATAACTACCAAAATCCGGTCCTTTGCACCTGGACGAAAGGAGGCCCAGGTAGTGCCAAACTGGTTAAAACTGGATATGTATGACATACCTCATGATTTGGGTACCAGTGCAGACTGGATGCGAGCGGCTCGTTGGAGAGCTGGTTTCTCAACATGGAGACCAGCGCCACGGACAACGGCTGCTCCACTATCACGAAGTAGTTCTCTGTTATACCTGCGGACATTAACATTATTCAAAGTCAAAAGTTAATTAAATTTAAATAGGCTTAAAAATAGCACTATTAAATCGTCATATAGGTACTTAATAAACTAGTTACTTAGTTCGTTGACGTCAGACTATCGCTTCAAAAGCGCAAGTGGAGATAAGAGGCGGCGCAATAAACTCCACTGCTTCATTTTCTCCAAAGACGACACTTAAAAACATATGTGTCTTATTATTTGGACGAATAGAAGTACTTATATGTTGTCTATATATTATGTTGCGATGCAAGATAGGCGACTTCTCTCTCTGGCCAAGTGGCAAATATTAAAATAGAATTGCATTATTTAAACTAGAATAAAAAAATGTAACTGAACTTTCAAACTTCGTAGCGCAGTCGTAGCTGTCAGTAGCTACTCGTAGCAAAATACTTGCAACGTTTTTACAAATCTTACCAAAAGTATGCATGTATGAGGGATGTAGCGGCCATTTTGGTTTTAGGCTGGCGACCACTTGGGCGTTCTCGAACATGTCTCCTGAAAGTGGCATTTAAAAAAGGATGAATTAAAAAATAGGTACCCAAGGTCTAAAAATCTATTAAGTACCTACTTAACTTTAGTTTTTTAAATATTACTAACTACTTATATCCATCTATCCCTCCCCCTCCTAACTAAGTAATTAATGGTTATTTTAGTTGCCTACCTTTTTCTGTAAAAGGAAATTTAACAATGACGTGCTTTAGTCGTCCTTTAATTACTGACATTCCCAAGTTGTAGACGTCACCTGAAAAGTAAAAAAGAAAAACATTGAAATTTTACACAAACAAAGGATATAAAAAAATAATGAAGGAAAATGGGAAAAAATGTAATTTTTTATGCCGAAACAAGATCAATTCGAGCATTCATCTACATATCAATTTATTTAATTCTCTGCACATAAACTTTTAAAATACCGTTAGGCATAACGTGGGGGTGTGAAGTGTGGTTGACCAGTGCTACGCTGTCCATGAGATTTTTCCTCTCCAAGGTATCCAAAGTTATCGGATCCACTCTGAAAATCATAATATTAATTTATATTAATTTTGTTAGTCTGCATAATGTAAACTGAAACTGGTATATTTACTTATGCTAAAGCATTATTCGGCGAAAATGGAAATGAAATATTTTATTTGCTGAATATGGGTACAGATAAGATCTTAAATTAATACAGATAACAACCAAACATATTCTACTGATGTTACAGCATGCAAAAATTGATGGCAAATTATATTCGTTAAATAATCGAAGTACATTTATATCTCGATGGTTGTTACTAAGTTGTTGGATTGACAGAGCAAGCCATCCATGTGTATGAAATATGTAGAGTTCCAAATCAAATCATTTATTTGCAATAAATAGGGTTACAAAAGCTGTTACAGATATATTGTCCTTATACCTAAAAATATCCCGAAAAGAAAAATAAAAATATTATTATATGTATATGTCCAGCATAAAATATTTTTCTAATCAAGTCATTAGCAAGTACCTATACCAAATCTCTTACAAGTCATTACATTATTGCTTAAGCTTTTAAGGCTGCCACACACCGGATGCGTCTGTGACACTGTGTAAGTGTTTCATCTGCAGCACGGCTGCGGCAAAAGCAATTCACACCGGCTCAATGGCGTCGCAGACGCACGGTGTTTCGCAGACGCAGTGCGTACCAGTTCGCGACGCCGTGTTTTCGTTTCGGATCGCGGCTGTCATTTTGTTTCAAGATGTCGGAACGACGAGGAAGATAGCATTTCAAGTGAACTACTTAACTTGCAACATAATAATCTTCATTTAGCACTTACCTTCAATTCCTAATTCCCGTCCTATTTTTTCCCACATCATAGTTTTATATGAACTGTTCTTATAATTTTTGTCCTGTGGATTCATATAAACATTTGTAACTGCGTACTAGTATTAATTATCTTTTTTCGCGTATTTCAGTAACCTATGATCGAATTAATAGTCACCAAAATCCAAACTAAAATCTGTAAATATTCACAACTGGAGTGCGGCCGGTGTCGCAGACGCACGCAGGACGCACAGATCACCATGGTGTGTTTTCGATCAAAAATCCTACGAAATACAACGTCAACACGCCTGAGCGAGTGAAGCGACGTTGCTGTTCCGCTTATGCGTTGATCGCACCGAGGCCATGTTCAGTTTGTATCGCGCGGACTGCCGGCCGACTGATGCACGCAGACGCAACGCAATGCATCTGCGACACCGTCGGTGGGAAACTACCGCGTACAAATTCAAATAATACAAATCAAGACGTAGTGCAGCACGTCTGCGACACCGTTTGCGCTGTGGCCTTGGCGGCTGCCACACACCGCCGGATGTGTCTGCGACACCGGGTGTTTCATCTGCAGCACGGCTGCGGCAGCAATTCACACCGGCTCTGCTGGCAGCGCAGGATGGATGGTGGGCAAGTCGCAGATGGCGCAACAGTCTGCGACGCCGTGTTTTCGTTTCGGATCGCGGCTGCCATTTTGGTGTCAAGATGTCGAACGACGAGGAAGATAGCATTTCAAGTGAATTACTTAACTTGCAAACATAATAATCTTTATTTAGTACTTTCACACTTCAATTCCTAATTCCCCAGTCCAATTTTTTTCCCACAATATAGTTTTATATGGAATCTGTTCTTATAATTTTTGTCATGTGGATCATATAAACATTTGTAACTGATGCGTGCTATATTAATTATCTTTTCGCGTATTTCAAAATCCATGATCACCTAGTCACTAAAATCCAAACTAAAAATCTGTAAATATTCACAACTGGAGTGCCGCGGCCGGTGTCGCAGATGCTCGCAGACGCATAGATTACCACGGTGTGTTTTCGACTAAAAAAATCCTACGAAATACAACGTCAACACGCCTGGGAGCGAGTGAGCGACGTTGCCGTTCCGCTTATGCGCGACCGCACCGAAGGCCAATGTTCAGTTTGTATCGCGCCCGGACTGCCGGCCGGACTGATGCACGCAGACGCAACGCAATGCATTCTGCGACTTACCCGTTGGTGGGAACCATCGCGTACAAATTCATAATACAAATCAAGACGCAGTGCAGAACGTCTGCGACACCGTTTGGTGTGTGTCAGCCTTAAAACAGTACAGTCGGGGGCAGTCAAAAAGAGCGGCCCTCTACACATCACCGAATCTTTTCCCAGGTGGTCAGGTTTATCCAGGACGTACCTACCTAGCTCTATGGGTTTAGCTGCCCGTGACCTTAGACTTATATATAACTAGCTTTTACCCGCGGCTTCGCTCGCGTGAATTTCCCACGCGAACAGTGCTTTTTCCTGGAATAAAAGGTACTTTATGTCCTTCTCAGTACTTACTTCTAATTATGTGTATGCGACATTTCAAGAAGATTGGTTCAGTAGATAAAGCGTGAAGAGTAATAAACAAACAAATAAACAAACAAACTCACTTTCGCATTTATAATATTAGTTAGGATTAGTTAGGATTCTTTGGTTCATGCACCCGACTGTACACACCTGTGTATAACGGGACCCCTCCGTGGCAATGTTAACGATTTCGTCCCCAAATGGATAGAGCGATATCATCGCGTTGTCTGAGAGAGACTCGCCAGGTTTGAACACAGCTGCTACCCTGCAACACTTCTGAACTTTAAACATACAGTCAGGTATCATCTACTTAACGTTTTCAGGTAAATATTAGTATAAGTTATCTAATATGACGGTCCCACTACCGTAGTTTATAAAAACGAGAATCATAATAACTAAGTATAACGCGATATAAGTTAAAAATAACGTATCACTTTAACACCCATAGGTAACTTGGAAGGTAGATTTCTGAATGCAATAAGGCATTTAGGCACTGAAAATAAAGATTGTGGGAGTAGTCAACTGGCGAACCATCGCGCAGAACAGAAGACTATCGCACTCTCTTGTTTCTAAGGCCAAGATCCAATTAGGGGTTACTGCGCCAATGGAGTAGTTTGTGTATCGGATGTGATCGCGTCATTTAAAAAGAATGATGGAAGGGTGAGGAGGGGGAGAAGTTGCGTATGGGTGCGACTGACGAACCAACCGCGTTCGCCGGACGAGACATAGACCGACAAATTGCCTACCTCGCAGTTTAACCGCCATTAGTCATCTTACATGACGAGACTTATACGTGTTGTGTTACCTATCGAAGATCCGTGTGGCAAGGATCTGGCACAGCCTTGGTGCGAACTCGGTGACCACCCGATGCGGTCGGCGGCGTGGTTCTTCTTGTACGTGGTGGACTGCAGGGAACCGGCACTGGTATGAAGTCACCGGAACCCTCGTGGATCGCGAACCTGGATGATGGGGTATCGTTGTGTGAATTCGGTCAGCATACTCATGTCGCCTAAAAATCGAACGTTAAATAACTATGAAGTTAATTAACTGATGGACCGACAGTAATAGTGTCTCCAGACGCTCCGATTTGGTTGCGGATCCAACCGTCCGACCACGACCGAATCGGAACGTGTGTGGAGCAGTCGGCCCGACATTATTATTATTAATATCGGTCGGACGTGGTCGGATTACCGACGCGTCCGACAAGCCGACCGTCCGACCGAATCGGAACGTCTGGACGCTTTGTTCCAGCCAAATCGGCTTTGATCGCATTCGCAACGCGCCGCCGATGTAGGACGTCTACATGAACGACAAGGGAGTGGCGATCCACCAGAACGCGATACCGACGATCCTACTATCCTACTAATATTATAATATGTATTGGATGTGAGTTTGTGAGGATGTTTATTACTCAATCACGCAAAATCTACTGGACGGATTTCGATGAAATTTGGTATATGGTACGAGTAGAAAAATACCGGGAGCAGCACACAAGGTACTTTTTTATCGCGAAATTCCCACGGAGGGCTTGAGCCCCCCGGGGCGTAACTAATAAAGTTATTAGAACTTTATAAAGACTTTTCCTGTTTGTGGGACTTAACCCACAAAGAATGAGACAGAGATGTAAGAAATCAAGCATATTTAATAATGCTGGAAGTTTAAAAAAAAATGTAAATTAAATAAATAAATAAATTCCATAATTATTTGGATAAATTAATTTAAATTATTTTTTTATTTCATTTAGTATGTCTGTGGCCGCAACCAACGCCTTTTTTACCATTTTTTTATAATACCGGTGGCATGATCCATGACGTCCGTTCACTACTTCAGAGCAAACTCAACTGACAGCGGAGTCGGTCCGGAAGGCCGAAGCCGTCGGACAAAGGCTCTCAGCAATGTTGGAATGGTTGCTATGTCGGTTGGATCCAACCAAAATCGGAGCGTCTGGAAGCACTTCTTAAGGTGTGTAGCAACTAGTGATGTGCCGCTGAGAAATTCCCTGGTTCCCAAAAATTTTTTTCTCTGAAAATTTCCGAAAAGTCTCGGGTTTTTAGGAAAATTTTCTGTCTCTGTGTTCTCGAGTATACATTACCGATACACTTTGCCGTTTGTCATTCGAAAGTTTCGAGAAAGGCACATCACTAGCAGTAACTACCCTTAATGAGTTTCATATACAAACACAAAAAATTGACTTCCTTATTCTGCAAATTCTGCATCGTCGATCAGCATCATGGATTAAATTAAACCACACAACTTAACATATTAAAAGAGTTACAGTAAATCCTTTGTTTTAGCCGCAGACCTAAATATAGAGACCTAAGAAAAATACTTAAGTATAACAAATGGGTTCCATAGTCGTATGAACAACATTGGTTTTAATCAGACCAGGTACTCAATTGAGTGCCTAATCACCTGTGTACGACATCGCGAAGCTAATTACAGTGGGTAAAGATAGCTAGGCTATTTACCAATTTGCTAATTGTAAATGTGGGTTGTTGTCGTGCATTTAACTAGGTACTAACCTCTGTATGACAGACATCCTCAATCGTTTCATGTAAGTTTATCTGATTACCTTGTTGTTATACTGATACGGTAGCACGTCTTTATCCCTCACGGTGTAGACAGAGTCAAAAATCGCGATATTCGAAGGAATACCTACCGAAAGTGCTATTTGTTGAAACTTGGCCTTCAAAGAAGGCTCTTTTTCACGTCAAAAACTAATTATTTAATCATAGTATATTATGTCTCAAAGCTACACACTCTAGCATGTCGGAACGACCACTGCTGAGAAGAAATGCCGAAAGAAACTCATGAAACAGTCTTGGACGCCTAACATGCCAGAGGGGCTATTTATTATCTTTATACAGAGGTACACTAGATTGTGTACAGTCAAAAATAAAATATAAGAAACAAAACATGTTATATTTGTGATCAATGAAGATCAATTAAGAACAAAAAATAAAAATAAAATTCGAATCAGAATCGAGCAGATCAGTTCCCCCTGGCAAAACACCCGTTCATGATTTGACGCGAGGGTCAGCCATCGCAAAGCTCAACAATAAAACAGGGAACCTTACGACCCGGCCCACGACGCCGTCACCAGTTTGAACATCTTATCTCAGAGGGGTAGCTCACCTATGGAGCAATGCAGAACTATCGAATAGGTGCTGAAACCGCATGGAGCCGACCTTGAGGCTCCCGGGTCCATTCCGGAGCAGCGTGCCTTGCAGCCAGCTAGGGATCTCCCCTGAAACAAAGGTAGAGTTATGACTTTTTTGGATTTTTGTGCTCTCTAGATGATGCAGTAAGTACTGCAGTACTCTGTAATAAAATTAAAGTTTTGACTGTTGTTTCGTCCCAGTTGATGGGTGAGATTGCTATTGGTTATATTATATGTGTTAATTCGGCCGCGGCTGAGTTGCGAGATGGCTACTGACCCGCCAAGTTGAAAGGCGGTATGGGGACGGGCGATCTTAAATTCAAATCATGTATTCAGAAATTAGAATTCACAGGCACTTTTACACGCCAATTTTAAAATTATTGAATACTAGCTTTTGCCTGCGGCTTCGCCCTCGTGATTTTCCTATGGTAACAGTATTTTTTCTGGGGATGAAAGATGCTCAGTACTCTTAACTATGTGTATGCCAAATTTCAGGAAGATAGGTTTAGAAGAAGCGTGAAGAGGTAAGAAACAAATAGATAAACAAACAAACAAACTCACTTTCGCATTTATAATATTAGTTAGGATTCTCAAAGCTACAAACTACTAACATTTCTACACCAGTGTGTGCGGGGTGGAAAGAACATGTGTTAATCAACTGATGAAGTCAATAACGAAATTAGATTAACGAACTTCTATTGGTTGATAAAACACTCTCCTTTTTGGGGGAGATCGGACCTCAAAAACTCTAAGACCATAGCATGATCATTTGACCTTGCAACTATAGTCATAAAAATATGGTAGACTAACCTGTAATCTTGCCCTGCAGAGGCTCAGCGACCTCCTCCTCGCAGGAGCGGAGCCACACGTTGGCGTCACAGTTTGGGTACAGCTTCTCTTCGCTCTGCGCCATTTCAACTAAAAACTTGTTCAGATGCATTTGATGCATTTCATTACGTATCTTATTATGTAAACTCTATATTTATATAACAGTTACGCCTAATATTTCACTATAATTTCAAAATTCGAACTTCGATTTTTAGTGTGCATCATGGCGACAGATTATTAAAGATTGCAGATAGCATTTCTAGTTGTTTGATTTATTCTGATTTCTTTGGTTCACGTGCATAAAATAGTAGAAATACACGATATAAATGAAGCTTTCTCTATACAGAGAGTACTCGTAAAAGATATTTCTGTAAATCATATAATAATAAACGTTGCATATATATATGCAACGTTGCATATATATATGCAACGTTTATTTATCCCAAAAATGACCGGATAACCGGTCATTTTTGGGAGACACTATATTGAATTAAATTGAAATTTATTTCAAAACACTACTTCTACTCGAAATTTTTTATAGTTAATTTTTTATATAATCACTTTACAAAAATAATTTTTAAATCATAGTTATCCATTAAGAATTTGAACATTTGAATTTGATTTGTATAGACAATGAAAAATTGCAATGTAAAATAAGAAAATACATGCTTTAAAATTCTTTTGAATCTACACAACTTTTTAATATAAATTGCACAAAGAAGTAGGTACCTACCATATTCGTTTTCGAAAGTACTCACGGTAATTCCAGAGTTAAGTTGGCACTAACAAACGTACAAAGTAAGGACAGGACAATACGACTGCCTTCGCTCGGCGAACTGAAACGACTAGAAGGGATGGTACTGTTGATAGGGACGCCCAGACTTGATCGTGACCTTCGCCTTACCTAGAGGTATATATAGACAATGTTTACTATTACAGGGGCTTCTAGAATTTTTTGATTGATTGTATTATTTTATTTATTTATTTCGTAGAGATTCTTCATGTTATATAGGGTAGTAAAGCCGTGTATAACACGAAGAATTCAATATTATTAGGAACATTCCGCTAGAGCTTTCCTTCTTAAATATTCATGTGATATTTAGTTATAGTTCGCAAACTTGCATGCTAGTATTGTAACGATGTGTGTGTGTCCGACCGGTTTCGGTCATGTAACGATACAATTATTATAAAAAGAATATGCTATATATTTTATTAGGTTCCAAAATTGAGATTACCTCATTATTAACTACTTGTACTTAGCTCAATAATATAGTGCGTTAGTCCTTCTTTAGCAGATTATTGAAGAAATTCCTTACATCAAGTGGGAAGTCACTGGGTGCTTTCTCGACAAAGAGTAGATGAAATAATGTGAATAAAACGAAAACAAGAGCTTATCACTTCCTACACTAGAGAGAGGGTACTTAAATGAACTATCGCCATATGCAACTTCGAAACAAAGTAAGTTTATTGGTTCATAATGGCACAAAATTACCTATGCTTAAAATTACTCTTAAGCTCGTAATTAGTTAATTACTTAGTGATAATTCTCAATCAAACATCTAAATAAAGTGGAGGTTCATGTTGCTCCGTGGTATACAGTGACAGATAGACAAAAAATATAAATGAAATCATTTTGTCTCTAAAAGCACCAAGTACAAAATAGAAATTGAGGGCGAAAGGATGGAATATGTCAATGACTATATTTACCTGGGCCAATTAGTATCCTTTCAGGAACTATTGGTCTATGAAGGAACTTATGAAGGGAAACCTTCCTCTATCATACAAAAGAAAGCTAATGGATATGTGCATCCTTCCGACTCTCACATACGGTGCTCAGACTTTTTTTTTTACAGAAGCTCAGAAGTCCGGTCTTGGGGTTTGCCAGCGAGCCATGGATCGCAGCATGATTGGTGTCAAAATCATTGACCGAATCCGAAATACCACGCTGAGATCCATTACTAAAGTCGCTGATGTGCAACCGCTAAGTTAAAATGGGATTGGGCAGGACACGTCGCCCGCATACCGAAGGAACAATGGGCCAAGACATTAACTTCATGGGCTCCACCCAAAGAAAACCGGCTTCCTGGAAAGCCCCGGCGAAGATGGCGGGATGACATAGAATCACACTCTGCAGAATGGATTTCTTTAGCTCAGGATAGGGATAAATGGAAGGAGGAGAGGGAGGTCTTTGCCCAGCAGTGGGATCTAAACGGCTGAATAATAATAATAATTAGCAAAAGTGCACAATACTTTTTCCAAAATTCCCACGGGAGAGGAATCTTGAAATAAAACTAGTATTAACCGTATTACTCGAGTTATCAACCCGCTGACCTTCCATGATCGTGACATTGATACTCCCGCGGCCGAGGGCAGGGATTAGGGACCGTGCAAACCATAAGCGGAAGCGGCTAATTTAATTAGACGTTGTCTGATTGGTTATCAACGCAACGTTATTATTGGTCAGGCGGGGGTACTCGGCTAATAGCGTATATGTGATTGTGGAGCCGTCCAATCTGTGGCTCATCTTTTAAAAATTAAATTAAAATTAAAATTTATTTATTTCAGGTTTCTTAGACCAGGTTTTTAACATGCTCCAACTGCCCTTCCTCCTGTACCTTGGGGGACCTGAATGAGGCCAACGATCAGCGGTGGAAGTGGCCAAATACTGGTAAAAAAAACGATTTTTTGCCATTTCGACTCGAGATGATGATGAAGAACGCAAAGGCGAAACCGCTGAACATAGATACTTGAGAGGTTCTTTAACGTAGGCAAGTGGGCACTAAGAAAGGAATTTTGGAAATTGCACCTCTTAGGGAGTGAAATGGCTCATGCAGGCGAAGTAGGGGTATAAGCTTTATAGCGGAATAGCAAAATAGTATATTGTACTGTGCCTAATCGTTCATGTTTATACTAAACTTTAGTTTGCTTTGTTGATTGGTTTTCCTTGAACGATGGATTAAAGACTTAAGGACAGATGAAATTTTAAAGAAATACGAATATCTACCACCATTCAAAATAAATTTAAGTCCACCATATGTAAATTATTTTTGTAATTTTTGCAATAAAAGTTTTTAAATTAATAAATATCGCTGTTCTTTTATCGCTTGAAACTAAGGCTACCTACTTGATGCGAAATTTAATCCACGCGCTCCCCCCCCCCTCCCGTACCGCAGCCTTCAACGTAGCAAGGCCCCGGGGAAGTTCAATATCTGCTCAATGTCATGAGTCCCGGGTGAAATCCCATTTATATATTACTAATTACATTCTTTTAGCTTTTGCCTGCGGCTTTGCCCGCGTGAATTTCCCACGGGAACAGAGCTTTCCCGGGATGAAAAGTACCCTATGTCCATCTCAGTATGTGTACGCGAAGGTTGGTTGGTTCAGTAGATAAAGCATGAAGAGGTAACAAATAAATAAACAAACTCACTTTCGCATTAAGGATTAGGATGCCAATGAAGCAAACTCATTTTGCGAATAGATAGAGCGTCAGCGAGATCGTTTCCTAGCGCTTATGAAGTAGCTACAAGGCTTGCTACGAATGCTACGACTTGCTACGAAGAATGGAATAAATCGTAGCACTCCGTAGCACATTTGTCAGGCCGTAGAGTCGAGAATACTGCATAGATATATGTACTGGCGAATTTGCAATGAATTTGGAAACGTTGATGTGCTGTTGACGGTACACGGACAGAACGTGCGATTCTGTGATTCACGCCCTGGCATACGGACTAACACGTGATTTCATACTCCCCTAGTGTAACAACGAATTATGAAATTCCGACAGGCGACAAACCAGTCCATTAGATTGCTACAGGTGGCTCTTACGACAACGATATAAAGAAGCATGGAAGGGACATGTCCGGTCCATATTGTGTCCTATTTAAACGTCACTTATTAAGAGACCTATAGTATAACATGTCCGGTCCATATTGTGTCCTATTTAAACGTAACTTGTTAAGAGACCTATAGTATAGGTAGGTTAATAGGTATTAAGACGGCGACGGCGCCTCATTTAAATAATTTAAAAATACCTACTCTTCAAAAATATGTTTTTTTTAAACATTTTAAAGGTCGCGATTCGGAAGTTCATATCTTCTTTGGTTGGATGCCTCTTAGCAAGGGGCAAGGGGACTAATGTAGGGAGGAATTTAGTATTAAAAACATCTTTATTTTTTTATCGGGCTATATATTAACTAGTCGATTGGTATCATGTTTCTGCTTAATTCATGGAAAAACGTAGTAAAAAACTTTTTTTCAACCTTTTATTGAATTCGTTTACTTATAACTACTTAATATACCACGAAACCTGGCTCATCTAACAGACATAAGATACTCTAAAAATAAAAATATATTTCTGTGCCTCATCTAGAAACTCTAAGGCGCCTATTTCGAGAAGCCCTTGCCATAAGCGACTCAACGTGACAGTCGCGCGTTCTGAAATTCGGTCGTGTCGATGTTGCGTTAATTTTCACGTGTTTGTCGACAACTTTGTCACGCGACTCTGTGGAAATGGATGCGTATACTCTTCGTATTAAGGGCACACTTTAACTAACAAACTATAGGTATACATCTTGATAGATTCCACTGGATTACCTATTTAGGATTAAGATACTAGAAATAGGCGTGGTAGATATTCTTAGTTGAGTTGTAAAACCCATGCTTGTAGGTAATCTCAAGTTGAAATCGTAATCAATTACCTGTGTCAGAATCAAAATTCGCAGTTTGCCTGCCAGACGAATTACCAACTAGACAATCTGCGAAACACCCGATTCGAACCTTCTGATCACAGGCAATACAGACCACTACAAACGGCTGTTGTAACCACTACATCACCACCACTTCATATTCATTTATGAAAAAATTGTATCTACACTTTTCTTCACAAGGTTTGCTGACAGGGCAGGACAGGGCTCACTCAGCACAACATAATAATAAAGAAACACTTTTTTCATATCTTTTCTTTTTATTAATAGGTACTTAATAGTCTCAATTTTTTTGCAGGACAGGCCGTAGCACAACATAAAAACAACTTAACAATTTCTCTACTTTATTAAAAAATCATGTTTAAGCTTGGCTAATTCTGTTTCTTTTCGCACGGCTTGCCGACGGGGCAGGGCGGTTCGCACCACCAGTTGTAGAACTTACATTCGGCCAGGGCGTACTCGTCGCCGGTCGCGTAACAACGGCCCAGGTTCAACATATCTTCGAGGTCACACCTGATAAGAAGAGATACAATACTGAAGCTGCCGATAAAACTGGCTTATAAGGGTCATAAGGGTTTGGGTTTATAAGGATTTTGAAGCGAACAGCAAGATACCAGGTCAAATCAAAGTACCATGACCCTAAACCGAAAAAAATAAAGAAGAAATATAGAATGGTAAGGCTGAGTAAGGCTGTAACCGAGTGGTACAATAACGACAATAACACTTTATTTGTACACAAGTAATCACGTGGTACAGACAGATACATAAAGTAACTTAAAACTAAGAGTGGGAGAAGCGTAAAATGTGGTACCCAGAAATGGCAAAGAAGCGTAGGCAAGATAGGTCGACAATGTAAAAGATATTGCTGGCAAGACTTGGATTGCGATAGCCCAGGATAAAGACGTTGGCGTAGACAGAATGCTTATACCAGCCAGGTCATGAAAAGCTGATAATGAAAATGACGTCGACATAAGCTTACTTGCAGCAAAGCTTACTTATCATGCAGCAATGATATTTTCGCCTAGTTGGTAGACAGAAGAAAGTACATACCCGCATAGCAGTGATTTATAAGCTTTTTGAGCTGTTGATAAGAATGATGCCATATACTTTCTTGATAAAGATAATAATGATGCCACTTACTTGATAATCGGAATGATGTCATATACTTACTTGATGATGAGAATGATGCTATATCCTTACTTGATGAAGAGAATGATGCCGCTTATAATCAGAATGATACCATATACTTACTTATGATGAGAATGATGCCATATCCTTACTTGATGAAGAGAATGATGCCGTGTACTCACTTGCTATCATCCAGCAATGATTTTTCCGCCTCGTTGAGGATGGGCACGGCGTACTCGACGATGCCGCCCTTTCCGACCGTGACAGGGGTCGCGCAGATCGGCATGTCGTAGCATTTCTCCGGGTCGTTCTGTTCCACCAGGGCACTGTCTATGAACGTCGGCTTCTCGAACAGACCTGAACACATCTTAACAGCTGGCAAACATATACATTTACAGCAAACAACTGGACTGTTGACACTAGATTTAAAATGTGACTTTTGGGTATTTTTCGGTGACACAATATTTTTGATTTCTATGTATAGTTTCCCTATAGGGATTGAGTTGTTTATAAACCGCGAATGTGATCAATTGGTCGCAGATTAAAATCCCACTCTGAGTGATTGCAAAGCAATCCAATCCAAAGTTGATATCAAATCTGGCAGTGGCAAACCTGATAAAGAGACACCTACGACATCAGCCAGCAATGTTTGTGAGCTGACCAATAGAGAAGTAGCGTTAGTTACCTTCATTATGTTGATGACGAATCTGGCAGTGGAAAACCGGAAAACCCGATGGCGAGTTGTCCCTACTCATTGTTGCTATACACATTGCAATTGATTTCGTCCGGCTCATACACTAAGAGCAACAAGTAAAGTTCCTGAGCTGACTAAATAAATAGCCTACCCTTCATAATATTGATGACGAATCTGGCAGTGGAAAACCCAATGGAGAGGTGTCCCTGCTCGTTGTTGCTCTTCACCTTGCAGATGATCTCGTCAGCCTCGCGCACCAGCCGGATCAGGCAGTCCAGCTGAGTCTGAGGTATTGCAAAATGAAATGAAGTTTTAGGGTAGTTTGGGTGTACATTGATCATGGTAGTTTCATGGTTAAGAATAATGTATGTTCTTACTAAATGGTAAAATTTTTTAAAAATTACATAAATCCCAGATATCAGCCGAAAAAGAGATGTTAAATTGTAAACGGCTGGACATATTTTTCTGTGATAGCCAATTCATGAAGAAGACTAAGGCTAGCTAGAATCCCTAAATTCCCACGGGAGTAAAGTAGCACATCGACAACAGAAACAGCACGGTGACTACGGAGCTATAGAAAGACAATACTCTGGTGCGTAGCTTAAAGTAGCTAGATTCTAGCAAAAACTACATATACATTACACGGACTACACGGAGTACTCGTGCGCGATACGCTGGCACTCAGGACGCGCACTTACTTGCGGGATGTTGGCAGCCTTGGCTGCTGAGAAGATAGGCACGCGCGTGCAGCGGTTGGTGCCACACATCACGGGCGTGCTGCTCGCGCCCGGTTCGACCCGGTGATGGAGCACACCAGCTGGTTAGCTTGTCCTTACTTGTGGGATGTTGGCAGCCTTGGCCGCTGAGAAGACGGGCAAGCTTGTCCTTACTTGCGGGATGTTGGCAGCCTTGGCCGCTGAGAAGACGGGCACGCGCGTGCAGCGGCCGGTGCCGCACACCACGGGCGTGCTGCTCGCGCTGGGGTCCGACCCGGTGATGGAGCACACCAGCTGGTTAGCTTGTCCTTACTTGTGGGATGTTGGCAGCCTTGGCCGCTGAGAAGACGGGCACGCGCGTGCAGCGGCCGGTGCCGCACACCACGGGCGTGCTGCTCGCGCTGGGGTCCGACCCGGTGATGGAGCACACCAGCTGGTTCGCCCGCATAGCGTTTATTGCGTTCACGCCGAGCACGCGTCGCCTGTCGTACTTGCCCGCCATCTTCAGCGTCTGTTTTGGTTACATTTGTTTTAATACCTTTTCGTTACTCATACTCAGAAAGTAGGTCTGAAGTTGCTTGAGGAGCGGGTTGAAAGTAATTCTTGTCAGCCCTAGGGAGAACAGTTTTCTACTGACATTTGTTATGACTAGTTTTTCATAGTTTGCCAGCTGTAAGTAGAAAACGATTCTCTCTAGGGTTGAAAAGTATTATTTTCAACCCGCTCCTCAGGTACTTTCTAGTATTCGTAATGAAAACCACAGTGTTTACCTCGGGTAAAAGACTTATTTAGTCCCTTACACTAATGGTAAGTTACTTTCACCCCTAGAGTAACAATTTCTAAGCTCTAAGGAGATCAATGAATGAGATAGCAATATAAACTAACATTGACACACAGTGCGAAATTGCAATCAACTGGCGGCGTTTGCACAGCGATAATGGCTTGGGGACAGAACTGTGCGCAGGCGAGCGTGGACGTGCGCACGAGTTGCATGTTCTGAAAGAAGATCTCGCGGTCTGGTGCGCAGCAGCACGGCGGCAGCACGTAGCAGCCGCCGCAGATTAGGACTACATCTGCGTCCTGGATGGAAGAATGATTTGAAAACCTATATCTGACGAAGAAGGTAAAATATTAATTTGAGATTGATAGGAAACAGGAGCATCCTGTACGTTGCAATGTAGAATTTACATTTATGACAGAGTATTATCGATTTAGTTAAATAGAATAAATGTTTTTAATCAATATTTTCTTTTTATTTATGTATTATGTTAAATAGATATACCAATATTTGGCCAATTTCATCGGTGCTTAGCTAATAATGCCATTATGCCCGCGATCTTAACACCAAAATCTTCCTCACAAAGTTCAGTTTTCATATAAGATTCAATTAAATTTAATGGTTTTTGAGACGACAGATGCTGAGAACTTGTTTATAATACATTTCGAAACTTACATAAAGAGCATCCCTCATATAGGCCTTGCCTTGAAACGCTTCTACTTCTGTACTGGTGTCAATATGGGCGACGTCGTTGGCCACTCCAAGCACCACCCTCTCAGGGTAGTCATCGTACATGGCCAGTTTCTTGATGACATTCTGCTGTTTCAGAAATAGAGACGCGATGCGACCCACGTCGCTGCCTGCCCCTATCACAGTCACCTGGACAAATACTCTCATTTTGTTTTCCATCATAAGCATTTACTCGATTTCATCTATCTGTCATATTCTATATAGGCAAGATATAAAACTCTTCCGTTACTGAGTGATTGACAGACAACCCACAGCTGACTACTGGGCTTAGAAAGCTGAAATTTGGCATGTAGGTTCCTTGAGGATTGTAGGGGAGCACTAAGAGGGGATTTCCCGAAATTCTAACGGAAACGCGGAAATACGGGATATTTATGCGCGTAAGAAGTCGCGGGCATGAGCTGAAGAGTTTGTTTCTAATAAAACTGAAGAATTTGTTTGCTAATATAATAAATGTATGCTAATTTCCGAAACTACAGATCCGATTTAAAAATCTTCTGAACCTCAGTAGGTATTCCTGAATATGCGAAATTTTAAGATTGGTTCGGTAGATAAAGCGTGAAGAGGTGACAAACAAACAAATAAACAAACAAACTTACTTTCGCGTTTATAATATTAGTTAGGATACTGGTTTTGACTAAACATGACAGGGAAATATTTTTAGCGAAGATAAGCTTACCTTTTGCGGTGGAAACCTAGGTACAGGACAGAACCGTTCGCAGTCCCTTTCCATCTGGGCCAGCGCATCGGACATCACGAAGTTCTGCCAGTTAGCCCTGGGATTCACCATTGGCGGCCGGGCAACAAGCCGGCAAAGTGAACGTAACATTTTTTTTAATATATTTTTTATTTTTTACGAAAAACTAAAATTACATCATGTATTGTTTGATTTTGTAATTGTTTTTTAACTATAAATAATTTTGGCCATGATATTGAAGATAACAGGTGACATGTTTTGAGTTTACTTCATAGATTGTCAAATGGCTCTTTGGTAAAAAATCAAAACTGTTTCTTTTGAAGTTCTTATTTTTTCCATGGTTTCTCTTGGAGATGTTTTTATTTTTTCCATGCTCTTGGATTATTGACATAACCAGAGACAAGACTTTTGGAAATCCTTTTTACAACATGGGCACCCATGGAAGTAATAAGTACTTTGTACGTAAGTACTTATTACTTCCATGTGAGTACCCTAGAAAATCTAATCTATTATTTCAGTTCTCTAGTAAAAAACCTAAAGTAAAAATTGTAAAAATTTGCCATTGTCCATGACTTCGTTCTAATGATCCATCGAGATATTTCGATGCAATGATCCAATTAATTCTTTTCTCCAATTTTAAATTATTAAAATAATTTCTCTTCGCCATCGTAATTCACTCTTTGGGGATAAAGAAATAAAACAACAAATAGAACAGACATCAAATATAATAGATATAAGTTTCACCTATATTATGTTTAACATTCATATTGATTATATTATATTGTCTACCCATACACAGGCATACTGTTATGTATAGATACAACACGGAGGAATTAAAATGACTAGAACTATTAGAGAGTGAAAGCCGTCTAGACATGTTTACAATTCAACAACATTACACCCCCAGTAAGTACACAACTGAAACATAGGTAATGGCTGAGGCTCTATAAAATTTACCCTTTTTAGAAATTGATTTTGAACCTTAAGACTTTGGCAGAAGGTTTATTTTAAGAGAATATTAGTTGCCTAAGTTAACAAGATTTATTTCTTGCTATTGGAGGAACCTTTTCTACACGTTCAAATTAAAAGCTGCCAAGTATTCTATATTATTAACATCAGCGGGACTAAAGGTGGAAGACTTTGAGGAATTCATACTGTAATGAATTTGTATAGAAGATGAATCATATTGTGATTTGTCATAGTGGCCTGTTTATACCTTGAGCTGTTGTAGATGTTATTATTTTAAAGGTATAAATAACCAATATGTTAGTTGGCAAATAAACGAATATGAACCTCAAGGCAAGTAGCAAAGGGATATATTTTTGGAGCCATTTCTTGTGTATTGTATAATCTGAAAATAACATTACTCACAGTACTTATCTGACACACACATTTTATTCACAGGTCTTGGCTTTATCAATTAGTGCTATAATAGAGTACGTATAACTAAAAGAAAAACGTAACAACTTAATAATATTTACATAAATAAATGATATTAACATCTCCTATTAAATTTTATAATTTTACAATATGATTTAAAAAATTACTAAATGAAACAAATAAATGCATATATTACAACTTTTTAAACATTAAAAAACTGGCGGTAACATATGGCATTTGTGTATATTAGATAACAATTTTATAAATAAAGGTATTTGGATACATTTATGCTAAATAGGAAAAAGTCGGCACTTTGATAATTTAAAAGTAAATACAATGTTTGCCGACTATACATCAGATCAAGTGAATCAGATCTTATCGTGAAGTTACCTGCTGCTTTATCAGATCTTTATTACCAGCTGCTTTTTGTTTATGAAGTATTTGCCGTTCAAAGCTGAGAAAAGATTATTAAAAATCCTCCTTGAATTGTAGAGAAAATACATAAACATCGATAAAAGAATCACCAACGCACTGTTACCAACCGAAATGACCACTCCAAGACTGTCGAAACAACGTTTCAAAAGTACAACACTACGAATAGACCTCTATCGCTCGAACGGATAAATGACTATCGGAGTCGCGTTCGTTCTGTGATATTGTAAGGGCAATATATGCGTATAAACGATCGTGCGAAGTGGAGAAGAAAAAATAGGAAAGCGGACTCTAAGCTCCGACGCTTACGCTGAGGATGCAACCGGGAAAACGCTCAAACGAGAGAGATTCGTATAAACGCCACAGATAAATTGTTCCAGTTCCTTAAACCCGAGTGCAGAATCGAACTACAAATAAAATAAAAATAAAAAATTAAAATACAAGGTCCAATCAGAGTACAATTGCGTTGCGAGACGGCTCCCCTCGGGATGACACGGGTTAACCCGCTGCAGCTCCACTACCACCCTACTATTCACAACCCGCCGATTGCGACGCTTAGAGTAGATCATAAGAAATGTGACGATCACTTGGGTGAGGTCGGATTCGTTATGTTAATCGTGGCTCATACTACACTGTAAGGTTCCGGACACACCGATGCGAATTCGCGTGCGAATTTAGAGCGAGGGAGACGAGTTGCTCTAAGGAGTATTCGCGTCGGTTGTTCAGAGCAAGGCCCATTTAGACGGTGGTTTCTTGCCTGTTGCATACAATTAAATTGAAACAATAATTTACTCGCATGGTCTAAACAACAGTTTTATTGCTTGTAATTATTGATAGTCAATTGTTGCAGTGCAATTATTGATCTCGTATGTACAAGAAACTTTCACCGTCTAAATGGAAGAGAGGGAGAGGCCTCATTAGAGCGTTGCGTAGTCGCTGCGTCGATTCACATATATTTATAGTGTCATGCCGTATCGTCGCAACGCAACGAGTAACATCCGTTGAGGCCTCTCTCCAAGACGAACACTCGATATAAATTTTGCCGTGAATACTAAAATGCCATCCAACGTCCAATAACGAGCCAAAACTCAACGGAGACGAGTAACAAAACGAAGGGACCGAGATACCTACCTTAGACACTAGTTAGGAATATACAAGCTTACACGGGGACTACGTATTCCGAAATACCAACGTATACATTAAAACTGCATCAAAAACCTGCTGTATATAGAAAGTATAACAATGGAAGAACAAGCAGCGATAATTTTTTTTAAGGAAATTGTTATCAAAACAGCGGCAGAAGACAGCAAACTATAGCTAAGTGTAAAATGATCTAAAAATCCCACAACATCGTCTGATATTTGACATTATAATCATAATATCATCAACGTAATATGTAGTTATGGCTGATTTTAGTGTCACGGGTATCGTGATGACACGGCGAAATTTATGAACGCGATGACTTCAGTCCGCGCTGATAGATATACTATATGCGTCATTCTAAAACGCTTCCCAGGCATTCATACATCTCGGGCTGTCAGTGCCACTAAAACCAGCCTAAGTTATGATAAAATACTAAGGTAAAATACTAATAAAGAGGGAAGATTCAACGAGAGTAGATCGAATAGAAAATATGAGTTATATAGACAACGTTAACAATAAATATATAGTATAAATATTTAGAGATTTATGAATATTATACAAGTGACTGTATTTCCTAAATGTTACTTACATAAATATACAGTGTTAAATTCATATCATAGAACTTGTGTAGAAAAAATGGGACCTCATGCGCTACCCTATAAAGATATGCTAACTGAAGTTTAATAAAATGTAATACAGATGTTAAATTTTATAAAAAGGTGCCATCTGTAAAAATATAGAATTTGCGAGATCTTTTCTTATTTGCATGGCTTTCTATCAAATTTTTAGTACGCAAGTGCGACGGCTGTCAAGTGTTAATTTGTGAACGTAAGATAAATAAGAAATAAGTAAAATATATTATCTTGAAGCGTTATAGTTCAATAAATTAGAAATCAATGCTTTCAATACAATAAATGTAGAGAACTGATAAAACTTAGCAGAAATATATATGTGTGCGTAATTATGTTATAGGGTTAATAATTTATCTAATAAAAGAAAGATCCACGGGCAGCACACGGCAGGCGGTAAGGGCCTGCCTTATCCGCGACTGACGGTTCAATAGGCACGACGGGCAGGGGTAGGTGGCCTTGCCTTATCCACTACTGACGGTACAGCAGGCACAGTAGGGCGGGTAATGGGAGCCCAAAGTTTCTCGGCCGATGTGAATTGAAAATCGTTTGCGGCTTCGGTTTCTCAGGTCCACAGCACGCAAAGCTTTTGAATGTATCTCGCATGTTTAGTTGTTAAAATTGCAATTACGAAAGAGTCATTCTCTCTTCATTCATAAAAAATCTAAAATTTTGCCATATGTGATTTAACATTTTAGATTGACGATTTACGACGCAGAAGGCTTGCAGGGTCAGGGTCAGCAGGCCCCGGGACCGAGACCTTTAATTTCGCTCCCGCGCGCTCCGATTTCTCGGAGAAGTGAAGACGACCCGTTCTGACATTCAGCGTCTTTATATAGGCCTCGATTTAGAATTTCGTATTGCTTCATAATTTTTCAAATAAAATACGAAATTAGAACATTTGCGAAAAGGTATACATAGAAATTTATAGAAATTTTAGAAAAATAAAATCTGACATGCGACAACGCTTGACAATCATAATTGTTTACAATGAAAAAGCTTGCAAGTAAAAATTTACACAATTTAAAAATTAAGTATAAAAAAGTGAAATAAACACAGAAATATATATTGGGAAAACCAAAATATACATAAAATAACCAAAAATGAAGATATAGCGGTAAGTTTAAAGAAATATTCCCTAGCTAACGTAGAAATTTTACATACAGAAAGTGTAAAAGAGACATTTTGAGCTAAATAAGTAATTATAATAGTAAAATAGACTAAAGAATAAAAGTTAAATAAACATGAATACACTACAACGGCTGTCAAGTGTTAATTTGTGAACAGCCAGATAAATAAGAAATAAGTAAAATATATTATCTTGAAGCGTTATAGTTCAATAAATTAGAAAATATATGCTTTCAATACAATAAATGTAGAGAACTGATAAAACTTAGAAAAGAAATATATATGTGTGCGTAATTATGTTATATTTATAAATTATCTAATAAAGAAAGATCCAAAAGTTTGAAACATTGAATTGAAAATCATTTGCGGATTTCTCTCGCTCGTGCACGCAAAGCTTTTGAATGTATCTCGCATGTTTAGTTGTTAAAATTGCAATTACGAAAGAGTCATTCTCTCTTCATTCATAAAAAATCTAAAATTTTGCCATATGTGATTTAACAAAGAAAAAGGCGCCCTTTCTTTTATCTTGAATACTGCCATTGGTCGTTGCCTATTTTCAGATTATATATACCTATAAGCTCAATCCTTCCTAATAAAGTGGTTTAACACCGCATCGATCATTGGCGCCACCAGCGACCTTTAACTTGACATTATTTAGCAAATAATTCATTATTATATAAAAGTTTGGGCAAAATGTGTCTTTTATAACATTTCATTGCAAATATCAATTTGCGACGATATTTTTGTCATCAGGTGCATTCCTTGCTGCCAGTATTACAACCTATTTCGAATTATAGACAATAATTAAAAAGAAGACTTCTATAATAATTGTGGCTTTATTCACAAGAGCCTTACTATCAGAGCTTCCTTGTATTTTCTTCTGAAAACCATAATTTGGAAGCTGCAGTCGGGTCGCGGTATTTCCTAACCTTAAAACTAAATTTTCCGAATACTCACGAGCTGTCATTTGTCGGGTTTTTTTTATGACTAATAGATTATATACTAATACACTATAATACATAGATTTAACGATGCTTCAACGAAAACTGCTAATAACTATTATAAATATGTACATGGCAGGCGAAATTTAATGCTTTATTTTTTAATTTCGTGGATGTTGAGTAGTGCCTGGTTCGGAGCAGTATGTAGTTTAAATAAGGTACTACAAACTAATAGCTATCTCCTATCACTTTCAATATAACAATATTTTTCTTGATTAGTTCACAGTGAACTTCACCAGGCTAAAAAAAAAAAATTTTTTAATACGAAGAAAAATGGAAATGGATTATGATTTTTTAAGTTGATTTAATTAAAATTGGATTGATTTTAAATATAAATTAAGTTGGACCCGGAATAAAATGGAAAAGAAAACGAATAATATTTTGATGTTAACTTAGGTTAGGCAGCATTTAAATCAATGACAACTCAAAATATACATACAGATAAACTTAACAGTAAATTAAATTTAACACAAGGCAAGAATAAGTAACACAAACTTCGTAATACCGAAATCTACTTAATACAATATTGTGTTATCAATGTAACAAAGGTAGAAAATACTCGTAATAACAATTCTAGAATCATGTTTCTATTATACAATAGGCTTTTCTTAGGGGAAGGGCCTTTTAAAACTACTGCTCAAAAAGTACCTACACGAATCCAGCCATGAAAACTTTTAAATTAGAGTTTTTGTGTGTCTATCTGTATGTTTTGTACGCGTACCTGACGCAATATTTACTAAATTGATCCGGTTCACAAGTGTACTGTTGGAAAAGCCTAACTTAAACTGGCGTAGATTTCACCTTAAATTTCACCATACGCTTACACCTTAGACCCTGAGAAATAAACAATAGTGAACTACACGTGGGCAAAACTTTTACTAATAAATCTAACCTACTCTTAACACTTTAACACACACAAAATCAGCTATTTTGAAAAACCACGCACACGCATAGGCTTGGCATACCTATACCAAAATTAATTCAACTAGCACTATTGCCTACTATAACTATGTTTAATCAGAAATTATTTTTGAAAGTGCTTGTGCCTATAATAGGAAAAATAATTGTGCATCTTCTAATCTATTATATACGAGTAAGTGTTTTGCGAAAATATATAATAGAGATAGTATTTTAATCGGGCGTTATTAGAAAGATATTCGAACAGTACATGAAACAGTTTTATTATTAAAATTTTAAGAATGTCATAAGATATTGTTGCACTATTTGATTTGTTTGAATTGATTGTGTTCAATGTTCAATAGATGATAGTTATTTGTCTATTATACAGGGAACCTCGAGACGATGATTAAAGATGTTACACATATATAAGATAGTTTGATTTATTAAACGCAATCAATACGAACGCTTTCTTAAAAATATCGTTAATTGTACGTTTCAGTTATTGCAAATATATACGAAGACGGATACAAGTGTCTAATATTATTGCTGCTTATATGAATATTATTAAATGCCAATGGATAAAATAAAAATGGAATATAATAAATATAAATTATTCAGACTGTACTGTTAAGCGAGTAGATATAAAAATTAGAATGTAAGCAGAAATAAATGTCATGGCTAAATAGGGCATAGCTCGAGGCAAATGGCGACACCAGTACAGGCAGTAAACAAACCATCCGTTGCCATGGTGCACGAGTCAATGTCACTTGTCATGCTTTGAAATACTTGTCAATTTCAACATACTCTGTTTACTAAACACGTGCTAGTTTTGCCCACTGCACTGGAGTGATAGCATTGCAGCATCATACCCTATTAAATTAAGGAATCCAGCACGTGACACGTAATCCTAGTGCTCATTTAGCCTGTATCAGTCACACGCCCGGTCAGTTTCCACAAAGAGAAAAATTACTATGATAATAAACAATGACAATATGATTTTACGTACGATGCCACATAATATCGTTTGAATTGAATAACAAAATTATTTTGGTTGTTAAAACACATCTCCTCTCCTCTCCGCTAAAATAAACGGATTTTATTTTATTTATTTATTTAGTGGAGACCGGCCATTACGTGCGCAAGAGATGGCCTAATCGTCCATTTCTGTCTTACGTAAGGCGTGTGACTGAGACACGCTGAATGACACGCACATTTTTAGTCGAAATTACTATAAAATTACCTATCCTTGGTATAAATAGGTAATTTTATGATCATTTCGACCAAAAACGTTTGCTGGGATGCGTTACGCGGCGGTCGCCCTATGGTATATTATCGTGCTAGCTAAAGTGCACTTTACGCTAGGTGAATATAAAGAAGCGTCTTGCATTTGAATAAGTGAGAACACTGATAGTTTTCATAAATTGTTGAGTGGTTTTAATATTAATTTATTGATTGACCCCAAAATAAAAGATCGGTGAAAGAATTAATTTGATATTCCAAAAACATAACAAATTCACAGTCTTATATTGGGCAAGTCCAAATGCATCATGATAAATGATTTGAACTTGTTATGTTTACAGTAAGAACTTAATATTGAATATTGTATTCATGTAGAAAGTGTTTTCGGAAATTTATTTATCAAAAAAATTCAAAGTCCTGTAAAAATTATGAGTGAATTTTGTGACTAATAACGATATTATAGTTATTATGATTTAATAATAATATTTTACGTATTGTAACCTATTTTTAGTTGTACCTAAAATAAATACTGTAAAATTCAATCGGCTGTAAAATATGTGAATTAGTGGTGGTTAAGTGTCTCTAGAATATCAATACTTAATTTAAATTAAATTTATTCGATGCAAGACACCGGAAAATAAATAAACAAAATTATTCAATAGTTAACTCAAATACCAGAGGGTCTAAAAAGGCCACTTTGACGATTCAGAATATGATTCATTACTCATTTCCTAAATATTTAAAGAAGAAATGAATCTTATAAGTGGTTACATAAGTTTCATTTTTAAATATTCAGGAACTGAGAAATGAACCATATTCATCATATTCCGTTTCATCAAAATGGTCGTTTTAGACCCCCTGATCATTGTTAAGGAATATAAAGAATTGTTGCCAAAAGCAATACTAATTAAAAGCCTTCCTATAGACTATTTTTGTTGTTCCTAGTGTAGAACGAAGTGTTAGAGGTAGAACAATTCGATGTTGCAAATGGAAATATCTATACTTTGTATCTAGGACGACTCTACCGTAGTATTATAACGCTATCTGGCAGTGAATGTAGAAAAGTGAAGGTATGAAGGGCTCCAACCTAATGTTATACATATACTTAGGTAAAAAATATCATTATTATGTGCATATGTCAGAGTTTTGTTATATTTTCCCTCAGTTTGGACAATTTTTTTTTTCATATGTTCCTTGTACAAATTCAATATCACCTCTTTATCCCTTACAGGGTAAAAACAGCAAAGAGTTGTGAGACTCGAAGGCCACGCTTAGCTAAATCGTTTCCTCGTGGTTGCGCAAAATCTATATAGACCATTTTTCAAACCATGTTTATCAATTGTAACATTGTTAAAATCAAATAATTTCCATATTATATTAAAGAAACCAATAATATTTACAAAACATGTATGAGAAGAAGGAACCCTTCAAACCAGCATGGAACGACAAGGCCACTACAACTTACCAATAAATATTGTTCTAAACGTTATTGCTTTTTTAAATACACTAGTGCGATAATTGTGCTACAGAACAAAAAAGTATTCTTAGCGCAAAGTGATAAATTTGGTCACCATTATAAAGACAAGTTTTAAAGTAACCTAACAGCGAAAACGCGCCATGCGTGTAGCGCCGCAGATTTTACGCCGCAAATACAACGCGCTAGGCGCAATTTTCCACGGTTAGCGTGTTAATTATAAACATTGTTAAATCTGGTCTTTTAAAGTAGAATTTTCTCTTTTTCTCTGACTCATACAATATATCATGTTTGATGCATATAGAAATGTCCTATAACACGATTAACGTATTTGTGTATTTTTATCGTAAGTGGTAACTATTGTATGTATGTCGGATTACATGTCTCTACAACTACGTGCTAAACGAGCGAAAAGCGAACAGGCATGAGAAGCAACGGCGTTTTTGTAACACTACTATTTAGTAATCGCTAATTCTATACTACAATTGGATTGTCACAATCAAAATCCTTGGTTCCTCCAATAGGGAAGTTTCCGGAAAGTTAAATAAAATATTTTTGCCGATATATTTATATAATTAAAAATGACAATGACGTCATCACTAAGAATAGTCAAATGGTGTTCTTAATATAACATTATTTAAATAGTAGTCATGCCATTTGCATTTGCTTCAAACATTCATGTTTTTCCTTCTATAAAAAACCACACATGAGTCTTAATTGGCATACAAACTCATATATAACAAATTATTTGGAAAAAATCAGTTCCTTAATCTTAGAAAACTTCCCTGTTGGCATTGTGAAATCAGTAGCCCATGTGCTTTCAATACCTACATCTATTCATCTAATTTTTAAAACGCATTTTTACCTAAATTCAATTGAATGAACTATTCCGTTTTATATTACAAGCGATGGAATGTTACCTACAACCTATGGTTACCACACGTTAGTAGTTTTAATAACAAAAAAAAAAACTACACAAATACATCTATTCAAATCACAAGCTCGACCTTTGTTTAATTATACAATAAACAATCCTCATATTTTATACATTATAGATTTACCCTTTTAGTCATGCAATTTTTCAGTATAAATAATGAATAGCCAATTAAAAAAACTTTTGTTGTATTTAACAAATCCGAAAAACCAAATGTACAAATTTAACCAGTAGCGTTTACTGCGTAAAACGATCACTAACCAGAAAATATTGGAATAACCATCATAAGACTTCATATTTTTGATTTGAAAAATCTTTTAAACACTACTTTTATTAATATAAAGGAAGAACCATGAAGAAATGCACTGAGAATCGGTTGTTTGTGCTCAAGATATGTATAAAGTTCGGCTCGGATGAAGAAACTGTCTTATTCCGAGCCTATATAAAGTGGAATAGAACTGTTTGCCGACACGGCGATGACTAGTATATCCATATATCCATAGAAACGAAGCGTCAATGAAAACCTTATTGACTAATCAATTAAATGCATCAATACAAGTTTATTCCCGACCTCAGGATTACAGGAAGAATAACCTACAAGATTATCACGGTATATCCACAGTTTAGCACATAACTATAACAATCGAAAGGGCACATTGAGGGCCTAGATTCATACATCCATAGTTGGGCCAAAAACTGGTCTTTTTGATCCAGTTTGACTTTCCAGAAAAGGACTAAGTCTCAAGTAGACTAACAAAACGGGTCATTAAGACCTCGCTCCTGAGATTCAAGCGTACCACGGTACTATACAATTACCTATACCAAGTAGTGACAGGTATGACGCTGACGTCACAATTTGAACATCTTTGCCGATGATAATGACTTCAGTTCTTGACTAATACATAATAAACTAAATATCCATTATTAAAACAGTATTTACTAATATGCAATGAAACCGCAATTTCATTATAATCGAATTCAATTCCAAAGAAATCGATTCATCACATTTCCAGTTCAAAACAAAACCGATCGACGCAGTTTCATCTGACGTCGACGAGTGAAATAATGATCAATAGTCATCTCGTTTCCTCTCTTCTTCAGCTTCGTAGAGCGAAAGAGACAGCAAGATAGGAGAGTTCTGTTCGAGTACCGCGGCTGCGACGAGTGCCTTAGGCGATAATATCACAGATTCCTAACAGAAGTAACAGCAGATACACTCACGGACACTAGCCCTCCGGCGCGCCACCGCACAGCCCGCTCCAGCTCCGCAGCTCCTGGAAATATAACAGGGTTATTGTTTACTATACTTCCCATCACGTGAAAAGGCCGCTGGTAGGAGTTGAGGAGGGTGAAACTTGCGCATGGGTACGACTGACGAACCAATCGCGCGCCTGATGAGACCCGCCCGACCCCGCTCACCGCATAGACCGATATATCGCCTACTGCGCAATACTTTCCGCCATCGGCCAAATTACGTGACGGCAACTATAATGCTAGTGATTATTTTATTTATTTTATTTACTAGCTGTTGCCCGCGACTTCGTCCGCGTAACTCATGCCTTGACTTCATTCAAATGACGATAACTTTTTTTAATGAACCGATTTTGATGAAATAAACTGTTAATGTTTTGATGAGTTAAAACCAAGCAATTGGTGAAAGTTTTAAGTAAATCGCTTCTGTACTTTCGGAGATTAGCGTGATCATACATACAGACAGACAGACAAAAAATATTTTTTGCTTTCTTTTATTCTTTTTAAGTGTCCCTCTATCCATTTCAGTCAACAATACTAAATGTACAGCCAAAATAATTTTACTGTCTATAGACAGTATCTATAGATCCTAGATTCCTGTGTATAGATTAGGAAGACCAACAGCCATTTAAACAACAATAGGCTAACACTTAAGAACTAAAGAAGCCAATTACATGTCCTCACAAATAGAAGAATGATTACATAGTCGAAAACGAAGTTGAACATTTTGTTTTTTATTAATACAAAAGTCGGTGGTTCCGACTGCGTGAATGACCGTATTAATAATCCCTAGGGTTATTGTTATAATATAAACATCTGGTGGAGGTTGGCACCCCGTCCCACACCCCCTGAACACCCCCGCACACGTCCAGTCACCCACACAAAGCCGTAAGCGATTTTACGGCACACATGCATCAGCATTTCAGAGGTTAAGTGTCGGTTCTTTTCGCGTAGTGTATTTTTCTTCGCCCGCGTAGAGGTGTTTGATGACCGTCTGTATGAACCATAATCCATTTATTCATAATTGTCCTATCATGTAAACAATCTTCACAGTACTTTTTTAAAATTTTGTTGAAAGTAAATCAAATAATAGTTCAAACCTAAACATTCTAAAGTAAAACATTTATTAACCACGAACGTAATTTCCTAAAAAGTCTATTTAATTTATATTGTTGTAAAATCATAAAAAGACATGGTAAGATTGTTTACATAATAGGATAATTATGAATAAATGGACCGGTCGTTGTGGAAATCCTTGGGGGAGGCCTTTGTCCAGCAGTGGACGTCTTTCGGCTGAGAGAGAGGTAGGCTGTGGTATCACTAACAAGCCCTCTATTCCGCTAAGTGAGGAGCCATCGAGGCTTGGCTCTGTCTACCCCGTAAAGGATATAGACGTGATACAGTGTAACGCGGCTACGCGTTCATCCTCTTTGGATTTTATTATACGTGCGCTGGCACATACATACTTATTTCACCTGTCATAAAATTTAAACTGTATTCATTCATATTCGATTCTGCATTTTGGTTGTCATTCTTGGCCTGGCATCTACCGATATCTATTATTATAAGTTACTTTCATTGTGAAGCTACAATAATACTATTTTAATATAACTATAGACCCTTATCGGGTATGTATTATTAAGTTTTATTGGTTCTTTCTAAATTTATAGTGAAGTGTGTTATATTTTCTAATCTTTATATATTTTTGTTACAGGTCTATTTTTTTACCAATAAATTATAATATACGACGCTGAAGGTTATTATTTAAGAGTCTCCCCTGCGATAACAGTACCTGTTCGCGATGCCTCTGCAGCAGCGCTCGAAGCCGCTCGTGTTCGCGCGCGAGCTGTTCGCGTCGCCGCGCGTACGCTTGTTCTAATCGCGAACACTCTGCCACGCCGCGCTCTACGGACTGGAATATTTACTCTTTGGTTACTATTGGAAGATTTATTGACAAAAAATACACGTTCACGAATGAAACCACATGTTCAACTAAAAATTAGAATAATAAAATCACGCGACGCGTGATTTCAGCACTCAACAAGCTAATTATTAAAAAATAAAAAACTCGACTGACAACTCACATAGCCTGTGTCACTCGGAGGAATGCAAGGAATCTAAAAATACCTCTCACATCAAAATATGTTAAGCCGTTCAGAACTTATGGTGGAATAAAGAAACTTACATACCTACATACATACATGAACGCTGAAAACATAACACTCCTTTTTGATCAATCGAGTAACAACACGAATGAAACCACATGACACACTGACAATCGGAACAATAAAAACACGCGACGCGTGTTTTCAGTACTCAACAAAAAACGAAAAAAAAATAGGCAAGAGACCATGTGGATTGCCTGATGGTCAGTAAAATTGTGAAATAGATGTAACAAAACTGGCTTTCCGTTTGGTAGTTTACATTTAAACATGCATTCATTGACCTAAGACTAATAAGACAGATATAAACGAAATTAACTTGGCTATTCAAAATAATCGATACGATTAAGAAAATATGAATAGAGGACCGGACATAGTATGAGAATTGTCAAAAATATGGATAGATTTTTTGCGATTTTTCAGTACGAGTTTGTCCTCCTGGCCTGATTTATTATTAGAGCTCAAATTTTTAGGAAAGTCCATTTTCTACGAGTGACGTCACATGAATGTACGTTTAGTAAATAGCGTTTTGGTATCGTCCAAACATCGCTTAGAAATGTGAATTGTTTTTTTGTTATATCTTGGGAAATATGTTGGACTTCTTTTGTTGATGATTCTAATATTGTGAGATATTTCAGGGAAGCATAAAATAAAAGTTGTAAAGTCCCCTTTTATACAACAACGTGACGAGACGGCACAAAAATACTGCTTTAGTTTAAACATGAAAAAATACAAATTCCTAATATTTTATCATGATAACAAATACACTCACCTGGGAATGTATTTCTCTCTTTATCCTAAGAATTTCGTCTTTATCCCTGTTGGTCTTTTTCGCTAACGCCTTCACGTCCTCCTTCCGGGAGTTCGCCAGTCTGTTCAGTATTTCTTTCTTCTCCACTTCTAACAAATCCTGGAATAAAAATAACAACATTTTTATTTATTTCGGGATAAAAAAAAGATCTCGGATTATGACATCATCCACAAATGCACCTGTGGTGCATAAGTCACGGTTCAACCCTACGGACATAGCACGGACCTGTGCGTCACACCCAGTTAGCTCTACTTGACGCTCCACCGTGCTAATAGACAAAACAACTTATTCTCAAGGCTGACCAATAGCGAAGATCTCCAATATCTCGCTGATGACACCGTTGTTGAAACACTTGTACTTTTTTAAAATGTTTTTACCTTTTATCATGTTTTTACGTAACAACTGAATTGTGCACTTATCCTACTATCTATCCTATTAAAATTCTACTTATATTATCGCTTCTTGCTTGAGTACGGACAGGATTGTCCAGGTTGACTAGATTGATTTCGATGAAATTTGGTATACGGTCAGAAAAATACCGGGAATAGCACTATTTGAAATTCCCACAGGAGCGAAGTCCCGGAGCGCGGCTGGTCACAAATATACATCAAATGTTTAGATACGTTTAATATGAACAAATGATATATCTATCTACACAGTACGCACCGTGAGCGCCTTCATCTGGCTGTGCTGGTCGCTGCGCACAGTCTTGTCCACGAGCGCGTAGATCGTGTGGTGGTAGCGCAGCCCTGGCTCGCGCTTTCTCTAGTACAAATGATATATCTATCTACACAGTACGCACCGTGAGAGCCTTCATCTGGCTGTGCTGGTCGCTGCGCACAGTCTTGTCCACGAGCGCGTAGATCGTGTGGTGGTAGCACTGTGCACAGCTCGCGCTCTCCTAGTACAAATGATATATCTATCTACACAGTACGCACCGTGAGAGCCTTCATCTGGCTGTGCTGGTCGCTGCGCTGAGTCTTGTCCACGAGCGCGTAGATCGTGTGGTGGTAGCGCAGCCGCAGCTCGCGCTCTCCTAGTACAAATGATATATCTATCTACACAGTACGCACCGTGAGAGCCTTCATCTGGCTGTGCTGGTCGCTGCGCACAGTCTTGTCCAGAGCGCGTAGATCGTGTGGTGGTAGCGCAGCCGCAGCTCGCGCTTCTCTCTGAAGTACAAATGATATATCTATCTACACAGTACGCACCGTGAGAGCCTTCATCTGGCTGTGCTGGTCGCTGCGCACAGTCTTGTCCACGAGCGCGTAGATCGTGTGGTGGTAGCGCAGCCGCAGCTCGCGCTCTCACAAACTACAAATGATATATCTATCTACACGGTACGCACCGTGAGAGCCTTCATCTGGCTGTGCTGGTCGCTGCGCACAGTCTTGTCCACGAAGCGCGTAGATCGTGTGGTGGTAGCGCAGCCGCAGCTCCCGCGCTCTCCTAGATACAAATGATATATATCTATCTACACAGTACGCACACCGTGAGAGCCTTCATCTGGCTGTGCTGGTCGCTGCGCACATGTCTTGTCCACGAGCGCATAGATCGTGTGGTGGCAGCGGCAGCTGCAGCTCGCGCTCTCCTAGTACAAACGATATATCTATCTGACAGTACGCACCGTGAGAGCCTTCATCTGGCTGTGCTGGTCGCTGCTGCACAGTCTTGTCCACGAGCGCGTAGATCGTGTGGTGTTGCTTTAGCGCAGCTCGCAGCTCAAAGCCCTAGTACAAATGATATCTATCTACACAGTACGCACCGTGAGAGCCTTCCATCTGGCTGTGCTGGTCGCTGCGCACAGTCTTGTCCACGAGCGCGTAGATCGTGTGCCGTGGTGAGTGCAGCCGCAGCTCGCGCTCTCCTAGTACAAATGATATATCTATCTACACAGTACGCACCGTGAGATTCTTCATCTGGCTGTGCTGACGCTGCGCGTCACGGTCCACGAGCGCATCAGGTGGTGGTAGCGCAGCCGCAGCTCGCGCTCTCCTAGTACAAATGATATATCTATCTACACAGTACGCACCGTGAGAGCCTTCATCTGGCTGTGCTGGTCGCTGCGCACAGTCTTGTCCACGAGCGCGTAGATCGTGTGGTGGTAGCTGCAGCCGCAGCTCGCGCTCTCCGTAGTACAAATGATATATTCATTCGCCACAGGACGCACCGTGAGAGCCTTCATCTGGCTGTGCTGGTCGCTGCGTGACTAGTCTTGTCCACGAGCGCGTAGGATCGTGGTGGTGCAGCCTGCAGCCCTGCAGCTCGCGCTCTCCTTAGTACAAATGATATATCTATCTACACAGTACCGCACCGTGAGAGCCTTCATCTGGCTGTGCTGGTCGCTGCGCACAGTCTTGTCCACGAGCGCGTAGATCGTGTGGTGGTAGCGCAGCCGCAGCTCGCGCTACTCTTAGTACAAATGATATATCTATCTACACAGTACGCACCGTGAGAGCCTTCATCTGGCTGTGCTGGTCGCTGCGCACAGTCTTGTCCACGAGCGCGTAGATCTTGTGGTGGTAGCGCAGCCGCAGCTCGTGCTGTCTCCTAGTACAAATGATATATCTATCTACACAGTACGCACCGTGAGCGCCTTCATCTGGCTGTGCTGGTCGCTGCGCACAGTCTTGTCCACGAGCGCGTAGATCGTGTGGTGGTAGCGCAGCCGCAGCTCGCGCTCCTCCTAGTACAAATGATATATCTATCTACACAGTACGCACCGTAGAGAGCTCTTCATCTGGCTGTGCTGGTCGCTGCGCACAGTCTTGTCCACGAGCGCGTAGATCGTGTGGTGGTAGCGCAGCCGCAGCTCGCGCTTTCCTAGTACAAATGATACATCTATCTACACAGTACGCACCGTGAGAGCCTTCATCTGGCTGTGCTGGTCGCTGCGCACAGTCTTGTCCACGAGCGCGTAGATCGTGTGGTGGTAGCGCAGCCGCAGCTCGCGCTCCTCCGTGGCTGGACCTACGCTTTCTTCATTGGTACTCGGTTCCCCGGTCACGTGCCTGAGATAAACAATCAATGACGGATTTTCCGAGACCCAAATATAAAAAAAAATGTTTCAGATGAATTCATAGGTGGCGCTTAGTAAAAGGCGAGACCAGCAAAAATGCACGGAATTGGCTTTAAAAAAAAAACCTAATAAAAAACATCTAAAAAGTATTAATATTGTGCAACTGTCAAACTGTTATTTGATTTTTTCTGCCTCTAGCTGACAATAAAAAGCGCACAATATAGGTACAGCCATTATTACAACTCGGCTTTCAATAAAACTCCATCTGTTGAGATTTTTTTATACTGATTTTTTTTTCTTAATTAGCTGTCAAAAAAATCGCTCATTGTACAAACAAACAGGTCAAATGCGAGTTGAACTCGCATGGAGAGAGTTCCGTACATTAAAGAACTGAGTTAACTATTTTCCGTAAGCGAACGTATTATATTGAATTTACCACTTATTTTCAATTGATAAAATTCTTGTAGGTTTTCCTGTAATCTACAGGCAATGAACTATATTTTGTATTTTTTTTTTCAAAATTTTAGATTCGGTAGTTTCGGAGATCAGGGGGGAATGGTCAATTTTCTTCATCGGCGAAGCGCGTCTAACTTCCGCGCGAGTTCCGACCGCTTCTTGCGGTCAACTACACTTGAAATAAACTTGATCTATTTATGAAATAAGGCTA
This sequence comes from Ephestia elutella, assembly GCA_018467065.1. Classification (NCBI taxonomy): domain Eukaryota; kingdom Metazoa; phylum Arthropoda; class Insecta; order Lepidoptera; family Pyralidae; genus Ephestia; species Ephestia elutella. The sequence goes on from CM031575.1 coordinate 3,195,277, forward strand.
CGAAACTTACATCTTGTTAGAAGACAGCTTCTTAACCAACTTATTGCTGACGTAGAACTTAGCGGAAGTGCCGCCCCCGCGCTTCTCCTTATCGTATTTGCGGCGAAGCGCGTCTAACTTCCGTGCGAGTTCCGACCGCTTCTTGCGGACAACTTCGCTCGATAGGAGCTTCTCGAGCGCTTCAGCTAAGGACTCGTCCGAATCACCGTTGGTTTTGTTTTCTGATTCTGTAAAAAAACATTTTAATCACGTAAGAAATTAAAGATTCGACACTAATTTCGAAAACAGGATGATATTTAATTACTCGAAACCAGTTTCCTAAAAAGAACACGATTTTTACAGGGTACCTACCTGTCGAATTGAACTCCTAGTTTATTTCTTTAGGCAGAGACCATTTAATATTCCAGTCAGAAAGAATACATTTTTGTAAGAAAAAGAAGATTTTTAAGAAAAAAACTATGAGGGATTTTCATGGGGCCAATAGAAGCCAAAACCATTTTTTGTTGAATTTTTGTCTGTGCGCGCATCACGCAAAATCTACTACTGAACCAAATTTAATGCGGTTTCACTGTTGTATTATAGAAGGTCTAAACTTAAATTGCTTCCATGCTGGTCTGAGAGTGAAGAAAAAACATGAATGTGCCAGCTGCTTCTCTTCCCGCGCAGATTGTAAAAGTCAATTGAGGGAAAGGGCTTTAACCTGGGGATTCCTCCACTCATAGGCGATGGGCTAGCAACCTGTCACTATACCTGAATCTCCATTCCATCAGAGAGTCCACTATTCAGCTAAGCGTGGCCTTTGAGTCTCACGACTCTTGGCTCTGTCTACCCCGTAAAGGATAAAGACGTGATACTATGTATGTAACTTAAAATCTGGCGTAAGTTTCATCTTGATACACCGCTAGGCTAGTTGATAATAAAAAGTGAAGTTTTTCTTTTCTGTATGAACACGAGCAAAAGCTAGTAAATAAAAAAAAAAATAACACTCAATACCTGGAGCCTCCTTGTTGTTGCCAGCGACCACTCTAGCCTCGCTGTCGATCAGTTTGATGGTCTCCAGCACGGCCGACACGCTCTTGTTCGGGCTGCCCTCCATAGAGCTCTCCAGCCTTATCTGATACCACACATATTGATGATATCAAATGAGATACAATACCTGGAGCCTCCTTGTTGTTGCCAGCGACCACTCTAGCCTCGCTGTCGATCAGTTTGATGGTCTCCAGCACGGCCGACACGCTCTTGTTCGGGCTGCCCTCCATAGAGCTCTCCAGCCTTATCTGATACCACACATATTGATGATATCAAATGAGATACAATACCTGGAGCCTCCTTGTTGTTGCCAGCGACCACTCTAGCCTCGCTGTCGATCAGTTTGATGGTCTCCAGCACGGCCGACACGCTCTTGTTCGGGCTGCCCTCCATAGAGCTCTCCAGCCTTATCTGATACCACACATATTGATGATATCAAATGAGATACAATACCTGGAGCCTCCTTGTTGTTGCCAGCGACCACTCTAGCCTCGCTGTCGATCAGTTTGATGGTCTCCAGCACGGCCGACACGCTCTTGTTCGGGCTGCCCTCCATAGAGCTCTCCAGTCTTATCTGATACCACACATATTGATGATATCAAATGAGATACAATACCTGGAGCCTCCTTGTTGTTGCCAGCGACCACTCTAGCCTCGCTGTCGATCAGTTTGATGGTCTCCAGCACGGCCGACACGCTCTTGTTCGGGCTGCCCTCCATAGAGCTCTCCAGTCTTATCTGATACCACACATATTGATGATATCAAATGAGATACAATACCTGGAGCCTCCTTGTTGTTGCCAGCGACCACTCTAGCCTCGCTGTCGATCAGTTTGATGGTCTCCAGCACGGCCGACACGCTCTTGTTCGGGCTGCCCTCCATAGAGCTCTCCAGTCTTATCTGATACCACACATATTGATGATATCAAATGAGATACAATACCTGGAGCCTCCTTGTTGTTGCCAGCGACCACTCTAGCCTCGCTGTCGATCAGTTTGATGGTCTCCAGCACGGCCGACACGCTCTTGTTCGGGCTGCCCTCCATAGAGCTCTCCAGTCTTATCTGATACCACACATATTGATGATATCAAATGAGATACAATACCTGGAGCTTCCTTGTTGTTGCCAGCGACCACTCTAGCCTCGCTGTCGATCAGTTTGATGGTCTCCAGCACGGCCGACACGCTCTTGTTCGGGCTGCCCTCCATAGAGCTCTCCAGTCTTATCTGATACCACACATATTGATGATATCAAATGAGATACAATACCTGGAGCCTCCTTGTTGTTGCCAGCGACCACTCTAGCCTCGCTGTCGATCAGTTTGATGGTCTCCAGCACGGCCGACACGCTCTTGTTCGGGCTGCCCTCCATAGAGCTCTTCAGCCTTATCTGATACCACACATATTGATGATATCAAATGAGATACAATACCTGGAGCCTCCTTGTTGTTGCCAGCGACCACTCTAGCCTCGCTGTCGATCAGTTTGATGGTCTCCAGCACGGCCGACACGCTCTTGTTCGGGCTGCCCTCCATAGAGCTCTTCAGCCTTATCTGATACCACACATATTGATGATATCAAATGAGATACAATACCTGGAGCCTCCTTGTTGTTGCCAGCGACCACTCTAGCCTCGCTGTCGATCAGTTTGATGGTCTCCAGCACGGCCGACACGCTCTTGTTCGGGCTGCCCTCCATAGAGCTCTTCAGCCTTATCTGATACCACACATATTGATGATATCAAATGAGATACAATACCTGGAGCCTCCTTGTTGTTGCCAGCGACCACTCTAGCCTCACTGTCGATCAGTTTGATGGTCTCCAGCACGGCCGACACGCTCTTGTTCGGGCTGCCCTCCATAGAGCTCTTCAGCCTTATCTGATACCACACATATTGATGATATCAAATGAGATACAATACCTGGAGCCTCCTTGTTGTTGCCAGCGACCACTCTAGCCTCGCTGTCGATCAGTTTGATGGTCTCCAGCACGGCCGACACGCTCTTGTTCGGGCTGCCCTCCATAGAGCTCTTCAGCCTTATCTGATACCACACATATTGATGATATCAAATGAGATACAATACCTGGAGCCTCCTTGTTGTTGCCAGCGACCACTCTAGCCTCGCTGTCGATCAGTTTGATGGTCTCCAGCACGGCCGACACGCTCTTGTTCGGGCTGCCCTCCATAGAGCTCTCCAGCCTTATCTGATACCACACATATTGATGATATCAAATGAGATACAATACCTGGAGCCTCCTTGTTGTTGCCAGCGACCACTCTAGCCTCGCTGTCGATCAGTTTGATGGTCTCCAGCACGGCCGACACGCTCTTGTTCGGGCTGCCCTCCATAGAGCTCTCCAGCCTTATCTGATACCACACATATTGATGATATCAAATGAGATACAATACCTGGAGCCTCCTTGTTGTTGCCAGCGACCACTCTAGCCTCGCTGTCGATCAGCTTGATGGTCTCCAGCACGGCCGACACGCTCTTGTTCGGGCTGCCCTCCATAGAGCTCTCCAGCCTTATCTGATACCACACATATTGATGATATCAAATGAGATACAATACCTGGAGCCTCCTTGTTGTTGCCAGCGACCACTCTAGCCTCGCTGTCGATCAGTTTGATGGTCTCAGCACGGCCGACACGCTCTTGTTCGGGCTGCCCTCCATAGAGCTCTCCAGCCTTATCTGATACCACACATATTGATGATATCAAATGAGATACAATACCTGGAGCCTCCTTGTTGTTGCCAGCGACCACTCTAGCCTCGCTGTCGATCAGCTTGATGGTCTCCAGCACGGCCGACACGTTCTTGTTCGGGCTGCCCTCCATAGAGCTCTCCAGCCTTATCTGATACCACACATATTTAATTTATATCAAAAATGTTCAGTGATATTAAATAGAAAATACTTATTTTACACCTTATTTTGAAATTTACATCCAAGTGGAACCATAGTCCGTTTCGGTCCAGTTCTTCTATAGTCCAGTGCGCTCTGAATGCAAGTAATAGAGAGAGATGGACAAGAAAGCCATTTCAAAAGTAGCAACGTTATTAAAGCGTCAAATTTCAGCTTCTTACGCCCAGTAGTTTTGGCTGCCCGTTGGCTGTAAGACACTCAGTCAATAACGGAAGAATTTCATATATACATATATTGATTGATTTAGAAATAAGGATAGGCTTATCCAGCAGAGGACATTTTGAAACTTTAATTATCACTAGCTGTCGCCCGCGGCTTTGCCCGCGTGAGTTTCGCTTAGATGAAAAATCTCTCTCGGACCTTTTCATCAGATGTTCCAGATCCTCAATTTTTATACGTCATCAGAAAATGCTCATCAGGTTGAACGATTTTTGCTAAGGCGCCATTTCCATATATGTTATAGTGTAGCTGGTCTCTTGGAGCTTTTCATCAGATGTTCCAGATCTTCAATTTTTATACGTCGGCAGAAAATGCTCATCAGGTTGAACGATTTTTGTTAAGGCACCATTTCCATATTACTTATAGTTTAGCTGTTCCGTTATGGTTCTTCATCAGGTGTTCCAGTTTTCAAAATCAATTATAGCCTATATGTTGCCCAGGCTTAATAGCTATACAACAAAAAAAGTTTCATTCAAATCCGTCCAGTAGTTTTTGCGTGAAACGCGTACATACATACAGACAGACAGACAGACAGACAGACAAGAAATTCCAAAAAATTTTTTTTGCTTTCTATTGTTCTTTTTAGGTCTCCCTCTATCCATTTCAGTCAAAAATATTAAATGTACAGACAAAATATTTTTACTGTTTTATTATATGTATAGATAATGATAGTCTTACCGGGGCGACAATAGAAAGTCGCGGTTGGTCAGTTGCGGTGGGCAGGTTGGCAGCATTGGCAGTGTTGCCAACCTTGCCATCTGGCGGCGGGACGTCGGTATCTTCTGTCAGCACTGCCAATTGGTGTTCACGCTTGTCTTGCTCGCTTTGGTATTTGATAGGGTTGGCTAAGGCTTCGGCGAGCTCTGACAGCGTGTCTGGGACGTAATCCTGGGAAAATCAGATTTTTTTTTCATTTCAAAATAAATAGCTTAAGGTTGGCTGTACGAAATAGGGTATTACACCATTTTTTAAAAACTGTTTTAAATTAATCCTGAGATCGTAATGAACTAGTAGAAATTTTATTATTTTTTTTTAAAACCGAAAATCGCCTTAAAATCTGTTTTTTATTTATGATTTTGAATTTTCGCGCGGAAACGCTAGCCGCCATGCTTTTTCATCTCGTGACGTCACTCGGTTAGTAAACAATACGACTGCGAAAGACCAAGTAATAAGATTCGTGAAAATAATGAGTTATCATTGGTGTCTTGTGCCTGAATGCAAAAATACAAGTGTAAAAACGCCACAAAAATTATGGATTCAAGTGCCAAGTGATGTAAAAATGAGAAATACTTAAAGTATTAACCATTGGCAGATTTGTACTTTCTGCTTTCACAAAACCGTCTTCCATAGTGAAATAAAGGCTAGAAGTCTACAAACGTGTTAATAACTCGTAAATTTATCAAAATAACAGCGCACAACTTATTTTCAGTAGATTGTTTACTATCGGAATGACGTCACGGCGGGATCTAACATGGCGAATGGCGTTTTAGACATTTGAAAAACAGATTAGAAAATTGCAATTTTATGAATAAATATCGACGTTTCTTGTTTACTTTTTTCGAAATCTATTATGAACAAACATTTTTATATTTTTTCTTACATAGTGTAAAATACCCTATTGCATTTGCGATAAGCCCGCCTTTGCGCTCATTTATGTATTTACTTTTGTCACTACTTTGTATTTCTTTTCTGTAAATGGTGCAATAAAGTGTTGATCTATCTATCTATCTATAGATAGATAGATTAAGACTTTATTATCTATTGATCTATAGATAGATAAATAAATAAAAAATGGCCTTCACGGGACGCCCGGCAGAGAAAAATATCTGAGCATCGACGGCACGATGGAAGGTATTCAAGTCGATTTTACTGCCAATCCACCCCAATAGATGAATTTACATTAAAAAAACTATAAATAAGGAAGAAAATAATTTATTCAAAAACTGATAAATTTATAAGGAACAAAATATACCTAAAGTTACAAAATTGACATTTGATAGCTATATAAATACAGTAATGAAAGTTAATCCCTTTTCTCATTTTCAGCTTAATTCATACATGACAGGTTAATAAACGAACAAACAGTTACAAAACTGCAACGGATGAATCACTTGACATTTTTTAGAGCAGCGTAGTAGTGAAAGTTGCTTCGATTCGAAGCTTCTTATTTTCTACTTTTAATGCAGAACGAGGTAAATTACCTTGACAACCACAAGTTGCAGTAGACTAGCGGGCAATGGCAACCCCAGTTCAGTCCTCAAGTTGACGTGTCGGTAGCCAGGACACAGTCCTACGACTGGCAACACTCGGTGCCCTAGTAGCCGTCCACTCTCTTCGTACGCTGAGACATTTAATTAGACGGGCGATCATTATTACAATGGAGTACAAAAAGGATATATTTACCTTGACAACCACTAGTAGCAGCAGACTAGCCGGTAATGGCAACCCCAGTTCAGTCCTCAAGTTGACGTGCCGGTAGCCAGGACACAGTCCTACGACTGGCAACACTCGGTGACCTAGTAGCCGTCCACTCTCTTCGTGCGCAGCGATGCGAATCATCGCCAGTTCTGGGAGCACCACCTGTTAACAACACAAAAGTAAGACAAACTTACACCCGTATTCACAAACAATACTTGCATAAGTCGATAAGGAATGCCATGCTAAGTGAGGCATTTTTTGTTGAGGAAGTTGAGGTTACCGATGGCAAGCCTTTCTATTGGTAGAGCAGTTACGTTTGTCGCTCAAGTATCGTTTATGAATAGGTTTTTGAGTCCATGTGAGCTGACAGGCACTATGAACCTTCCAAGTAACGTTTGTGAATACGGGTGTTTTGCTCTTGACCACAATCTTGCGCGAGGACAGCGATGAGGTCTACGGTGTAGCGAGCTTACCCAGAAGCAGCCTATTCACTCTGGTTTTGAAGAGAGGTAGGTTCCATGTGCTCGGGAACACAGACGCAGGCAGGGCGTTCCATTCCTTCGCTGTGCGCATCAAGAATGTTGACAAAAAGTGCTTGGTGCGTGCGAGGGGAATTTCAACCGAGAAGGGATGCCCGCAGTGCGGGATAAGACAAGACAAGAATACGTTATTAGCACACAAGATTACATTTTTAGATACATAAAGTTACTTATAATATAGCTAAAAAAAGAAAGGAAGAAGAGGTAAGCAAAGGCCTTGATTTAGTTTCGTTCGTCAAATAGGTTATGACAGAATACCAGTGCTTTGCTGACGAGTATTTATGCTGTGAGTAAGGTTATTAGCTGAGTCATGACCTTTTTGAACTGCTGCAACTTACATTATGTTTATGTAGTTTTAAATTATATTTATCTTATTGTTATATTGTTCGATGTATTGTAAATAACCTGTGTGTGTTTTAGTTTGTATCAAATAATTTTTTATTCTATTCTATTCCTTATCGGGATGTCCGATTTAAAAAAGGGGCAGGCGGTATGAGCTCATTCAGCTCATGAGCACACTCCCATAATATACACACAGACAGCATAAAACTCATATATATACAAACTGTATAAAAGTAATAGGTAGTTTTATCTTTAAAAAAATAGGAATTGAAAATTTTATTACTTCTCAACAATTTATACTTATAGTATATTTTTTTTGGATAAGAGTACGAATCAGCTAATTGAAATGACCGCAGTTAGGAAGAAACAATACACAACAGAGTCAACATTGCATTCATTTTACAGCACAAAAGACCTGAACGGAATTATCTCTCAGAATAGTATTTCTTTGTTCGCTTATAAGATATAAAAGAAATAGAAACAATCAAACGCGGCGTCAGGCGGCCAAAAAAATTGATTTTTAGAACACTGCGATGCGTGGGCGCATTCATAGAAACTAGACGAATTGTTTAGACAGCTGTCTAGTTTGAACATTTTGGAAATGTCGAGCAATCTACTTCAATAACAATATACACCTGTTAAAAAGCTGAAGTAAATATATACTTCTTTTCTTAATTGGGCACGTGAATATTGGAGCTGCTTGGGGAAAATACTAGTATTATAATTGTATAATAATAGTCTAGTACTAGATGTGACCCGTGGTTACGCTTTTGTGGGAAGATCAGATTAGTACTAATAATTTGGTTATCATAAGTCTGATTTCAACAAACAAGAAATTTATATTAAAAATCCTTTGGTAAATCGAACTCGGGTATTACATGGTCTCTCTCAATGATAAGCTTGAAATAAATGCATATAATCCATAGTTCCATACTAATATTATAAATGTGAAAATCTGTCTGTCGGTCTGTTACGCTTTTACTAACACCGCAAACCAGTTTTGATGAAATTGGAATGGATATAGTTGAAGACCCGGGGTCAAACATAGGCTACTTATTTTCGAAATCCAACCCCCAAGGGCTGAAATAGGAGCTCAAAGTTTGTATAAAATCCAAACAAGATAAACTTTTTGCCGCCGCTTTTTTTAAACAGCTAGATGATGGGATATTTGACAATGAATAAGATACAATAGCAGAATATCAATTCACTTCGGCGTTACTGAAAAACTGATAATTCCGTGGATCCTGAAAACGTAGTTCAATGAACGCATGAACTGAAAAAGCGATCAAAGTACAAAAGTCATAAACAACATTCCAATAGCTATTTAAACGTTTCGTAAATATGCGAAAGCGAAGATTGATGCTTTCGCGGTCGTAAACATAATGCTATTAACTGCATGCAAAATGTTATTGGTATAGTCCGCAGGAATTTTATAGCTAAGTATACATTAAAATGAGATGAGACATTTCAAATAAAGTGTGGAATTAATGTGATGTTGTTCTGAAATTACTTTTATTGTTTAGGGAATAAGGCTATAATTATTCGATTCCAAATCCAGTAGTCTATATATATTATATTTAGTATATATATATATTTTTTACGCAAATATAGCAACAAGAGATTTACATAGAGACAATTGATGTTTCGAAACTGGCGCGATTTTGACGAGTCGAGTATAATGTACGGTCAGCGCTCCGCTTCGGCGTGCAATAAGAGAAAACATAGAGGATACAAAAGACAGAGAAAGAGATAATACAAAAAGAGATAACAAACATATCTTTTTGAAGACGTTTGCTATTTAGACTGTCGAAAATAGGAAAAGAGTGAGAGAGAGACAGAGAGAGCGAGAAAGAGATAACATAGCTAAATCTGACCTTTTTAAACACGAAGGGGTCCTCTCCATAAACAGGGTTGATGCTGTTATTGCTGGCTTGCCTCGTGCGGAACTTTTACGCACCGTGATAAAGATAACACAAAGGACACAAAAGACACTTCAAATTGACAAAACAGATAATTTTGAAGACATACTGCTTTGTAGATTCTCTGAAGTAGAAGAGAAAAAACAAAGAAACCAAAAACTGACCTTTTTGAATACAAACGGGTCCTCTCCATAAACAGGGTTGATGCTGTTATTGTCGGCTTGCCTCGTGCGGAACATATTGCGGACATGTCCACCTCCACGCACAGTCAGATATGGAGAATCTATCTCACAGAATCCTATCTCAGGGGGTGAGGTGTCTCTGCATGTGACTGTACGACCAGCTGGCCGGACAGTACCGGTACGATATCACCCTCTCTTTCTTATGCGGTTGCTAAGTCGACTGACTCATACCCTTTTGGTGTTAGTGTCTCTTCCACTTGTGGTGATAGAATTTGTAGTCTACATATTTTACGAAAATATAGCAATAAGAGGAGAAAGAGAAAACATAGAGAACACAAAAGACAGAGCAAGAAACACTTTGTTTTTTTTTAAAGATTTTTTTAATTTATTTTTTTAAACAAAGACACCAAAAACCTACCTTTTTGAATACAAACGGGTCCTCTCCATAGACAGGATTGATGCCGTTATTCCCGGCTTGCCTCGTGCGGAACTTCTTGCGCACCGTGTCGGCCGGCAGCCCGAACATGTCCACCTCCACGTACGTGCCGCAGCGCTTGTCCGTGAGCAGCTGGCCGGACAGCACCGTGACGGACAGGGAACCGGCGATGATGCCGTCTACGGTGCTTTCGGCGAACGGGTCCAACCGGCGGTCCTGTTTGAGATAAAAAAAAATATACAGGATGTTTTTTAAATCATTGGCATCCTTTCTACTGGTGAAAGTACTCATGAACATGAGCAACTTTTTGTATGGGACCGACTCAATCCGATGGAAAAAAAAATCAGCTGTTCCATACATTTCGGGTGAGTAGGTATTGGAAAAAAGTATGGAACAGCAGATTTTTTTTTTCCATCGGATTGAGTCGGTCCCATACAAAAAGTTGCTCATGTTCATGAGTACTTTCACCAGTAGAAAGGATGCCAATGATTTAAAAAACACCCTGTATAGCGTTTTACACGACTGACCAAAAAGAGGAGTGTTATGTTTTCTGGGTTCATGTATTTATGAAAGTTTCTTTATTCCACCATAAGTCCTGAACGGCTGAACGGATTTTGATGTGAGAGGTATTTTTAGATTCCTTGCATTCTTCCGAGTAACATACGCTATGTGAGTTGTAATCTATTCATTTTAGATTATTTCGCGGCAAAATTATTTATCATGCTTTATTGTATCTGTGTTATGCCTATGTACATAGATAAAATATGTAATATTTATTCATAGCATCGATAAAATATGTAATATTTTATCGATGCTATGTATGAGTACATTCAAAAACACTACCCTCCCCCTCCCCCCGCCTTCGGCGTCACCCCTTCCCCCCTTGAAACGTGTTCCGTTTTACAAATTTTCTGAATTCTTAGGAAAACTATACAAGTTAGGACAAAATGATCAAAGGCTACATTATTTATCAATAAATTACCCACAAATAAGTGCAGGTACCCGCAGCGGCGGTTGTACTTCGCAAGGCACCCAGGTTGAGCTGCATCGCCAGGTCCACAATGTCTGGTAGTTCAGCCGCTACTAGCTGGCATTGGTATCAAACTGTATGTTAGTCAGTTACCTTCCGCCGCATGAACTCCGGCTTGAGCAGGTACCCGCAGCGGCGGTTGTACTCGAAGGCACCCAGGTTGAGCTGCATCGCCAGGTCTAATGTCTGGTAGTTCAACGCTACTAGCTGGCATTGGTATCAAACTGTATGTTCGTCAGTTACCTTCCGCCGCATGAACTCCGGCTTGAGCAGGTACCCGCAGCGGCGGTTGTACTCGAAGGCACCCAGGTTGAGCTGCATCGCCAGGTCTAATGTCTGGTAGTTCAACGCTACTAGCTGGCATTGGTATCAAACTGTATGTTCGTCAGTTACCTTCCGCCGCATGAACTCCGGCTTGAGCAGGTACCCGCAGCGGCGGTTGTACTCGAAGGCACCCAGGTTGAGCTGCATCGCCAGGTCTAATGTCTGGTAGTTCAACGCTACTAGCTGGCATTGGTATCAAACTGTATGTTCGTCAGTTACCTTCCGCCGCATGAACTCCGGCTTGAGCAGGTACCCGCAGCGGCGGTTGTACTCGAAGGCACCCAGGTTGAGCTGCATCGCCAGGTCTAATGTCTGGTAGTTCAACGCTACTAGCTGGCATTGGTATCAAACTGTATGTTCGTCAGTTACCTTCCGCCGCATGAACTCCGGCTTGAGCAGGTACCCGCAGCGGCGGTTGTACTCGAAGGCACCCAGGTTGAGCTGCATCGCCAGGTCTAATGTCTGGTAGTTCAACGCTACTAGCTGGCATTGGTATCAAACTGTATGTTCGTCAGTTACCTTCCGCCGCATGAACTCCGGCTTGAGCAGGTACCCGCAGCGGCGGTTGTACTCGAAGGCACCCAGGTTGAGCTGCATCGCCAGGTCTAATGTCTGGTAGTTCAACGCTACTAGCTGGCATTGGTATCAAACTGTATGTTCGTCAGTTACCTTCCGCCGCATGAACTCCGGCTTGAGCAGGTACCCGCAGCGGCGGTTGTACTCGAAGGCACCCAGGTTGAGCTGCATCGCCAGGTCTAATGTCTGGTAGTTCAACGCTACTAGCTGGCATTGGTATCAAACTGTATGTTCGTCAGTTACCTTCCGCCGCATGAACTCCGGCTTGAGCAGGTACCCGCAGCGGCGGTTGTACTCGAAGGCACCCAGGTTGAGCTGCATCGCCAGGTCTAATGTCTGGTAGTTCAACGCTACTAGCTGGCAGCCCGCGTTCCAGAACACCTGACAATAAAACATATACGATTTAATAAAGAAAATCAATTACAGCCAATTACACATTTAACTATGAAAATGAGGGGGATTTTCCGAGACCCATATTAAAAAAGAAATAGTTCCAGATGACTTCATAGATGGCGCTTAAGTAAAAGGCGAGTCCAACAAAACGAAAAAATTCACGGGATTAGCATTTTTAAAAATAAAATCTAATAAAAAAAACATCTCAAAAGTATCTATAATGTGATTTGTGCAACTTTCAAACTGTTAGGTGTTTTTTTTTCTGCCTCTGGTTGACAAGAAAAAGCGCACCATATAGGTTCAGCCATTATTACGACTCGGCTTTCATAAAACGCTATCTGTTGAGACTTTTTTATACTAATTTTTTTTAATACTTTTTTTTCTTAATGTAGCTGTCAAAAAATCGCTCATTGTAAGACCATTTTTGAATAAAAACATTTGAAAAAAGAAGGGGGGGGGGTGGGGGGTGGAGTGTAACCTTTGCTCAGCAGTGGAACGATGGAACGATAAGATGGATGTCGGGGAAGGTGGGGGGGGGGTTACTCTTTGCCCAGCATTGAGACGAAATCGATTAAAGTATCCATATAAGATGGATATATAAGGGCAGGAAAAGTGGGGGGGGGGGGGGGTAGGTTGCCCATCACTTAGACGAAATTTAAGGTTAAAATATCTATATAAACTCAATTTTTTCTTTATAGTTCCATTATGTAAGCAATCTTCACAGTACTTTTTATTGAATTTTGTTGAAAATAAATCAAATATTAGTTCAAACCTAAAAATTCTAAAGTAAAACATTTATTAACCACGAAAGTAATTTCCTAAAAAGTCTATTTTAATTTATATTGTTGTAAAATCATAAAAAGACATGGTAAGATTGTTTACATAATAGGACAATTATGAATAAATGGACTTTAGGTTGGCGTAGACACAAGGAGGCCCATACCCAGCAGTGGGTCACGGAAGGCTGTGGATGATGATGATGATCCATATAAGATGAAGGGGGGAGTAAAAGAGACTAGCCTTGCCCAGCATTGAGACGAAATAGGTTGAAATATCCATATAAGATGGAGGCGGGAGGAAAAAGGGGTTAGTCTTTGTCCAGCATTGAGACGAAATAGTTTAATATATCCACATAATATGGAGAAGGGGGAAGGAGAAGGGGTTTGCTTTGCCCAGAAATCTGATATCAGACGAAGAATTGAGACAACAAAGTAGGTTAAAACATCCATATTTGTAAACATTCCCTCACCTGCGGCATAAAGTTGGAGGAATCGAACCTGGTCCCGGCCGGGTACACGCGCGACAGCTGGTGCTTGTTGTAGTTCACGAACTCGATCGGCCGCTCCTTGAGCAAGGTCGTCGCTTGCTTCTCATCGAATGACGACATCTCGTAAAAGCGGTTCTTTTCTGTCAAATTAATTCATGGTTAAAAAAACACGCTTTTAGCACACTAGTAGATAATCGCTCCATATAGAGATCCATATTGGGATCTCCTAACACAGGTAATTATTTACTTAATTGGAGATCCCGATCACAAATAAGATAATGTAAATGGTACAAAAATAAAGAATTTGTAATTTTTTAATTTAATTTTTTAATAGAGAGAAAGGTCTCTGTGAATGAGGGTCATCGTATTTAGGCTTACTGTCTGCTAGATGATACAATACTGTCATTTGAATTTGACACATCGACATTGACAGCGTTGTACCATCAGACAGTACTGGTAGGTGCTGTCATCTGGTAGAATATTTGAACGCGATAGCCATCATTGTCCTCTAAGTTGACGCTAACTAGTTTATACTCTGGGGCCGCGTACGTGAACTGTCGGTGAGAGGTCACGCACATCGCTGCGCCGTGTGAGTGTACCTTCTTCTCTATATTGTAGAGATTATCAACTCGTATGCTTTTAGTCTACATCACCAGTAAACAAGCAAATTATTAAAAAATAAAAAACACGACTGCCAACTCACCTAGCCTATGTCATTTGGGTTAATACACGGAATCTAAAAATACCTTTCACATCAAAATGTGTAAAGCCGTTCAGGACTTATGGTGGCATAAAGAAATTACATACATACATGAACCCTGAAAACAAAGCACTCCTTTTTGGTCAGTCGTGTAAAAAGAACAGACCTAGTTAAGACAAATATTTTTTTAGTTTGAGTGTAAGTACTACTATATAAACGAACGGATGTGTTTTATTGATCGTGTGTCTTTTTATTTTCAAAAAAATATTAATACATGGGTTAATAATCAAAATGAGCAACAAGTGTAATGCCTGTGATACAGCGATTTATGACATCTCCTACATGGAGTGCTCACTAGACGCCTGTAAGAAATTATTCCACCTGAAGTGCCTGGGTATGGCAAAAGACCAATTTGAAGGATTTACAACGGAATACAAAGATACCTGGATTTGTCCGGAATGTGTGAGCAGCATACCGAAACGGGGCAACTCCAATACTCCAATTAGAGGTAACATCCTGATGAACCAAACATTCACACCGGGAAACTTTGTGAACAATGAACGCGGTAATCGTCTCAACACGGGCAACGTCTCGCTGATGGACACCGAAATTAACATGTTGGAGGAAATAAGGGAGTTTCGCGCGGAATCAACGGCGGGACGTGTCGAGCAAGTAAGGGAATTTACGATACTAAAGGATAAACTGGCTAGCACAGAAACAAGAATTGCTACAGTTAAAAACAAATAATGAAGGTATCTTAGAAAAAGTAACAAAGGTCGATGAACTGGAATCCAAACTTAAGGACCTAACTGAAAAAAACTTACACTTAGAAGGCCTTCTCCAGGATAAAAATGCCTCGGTAATCTCAGATATTACAATTAAGACATCTAAAGTGAATGATAAACCATCATTTGCAAAGGTAGCAAAACAAACTACCGCCAAGGTGTCAACCAAAGAGTGTGTGGCCACGAAACCAGCTTTGGTAACAACTTCTACGAACGTAGAAAAGATGCAGTTGATGATACCGGATAAAGTAATAGAATTACAAGAAAATAAGTGTGAGGAAAACTGGACAGTTGTAAGCAAGAGAAAGAGTAGATACCCAATTTGTGACGTCAAAAAAGGAGGGAGCACTAGTGTGGCCGATATACAAGGTACTGAGCGGAAAAAATTTCTGCATGTGTGGAGACTAAGATTGGATACAACTATGGAATGTGTAGAAAAACACGTTAAAAATATATGTGGAAATGATGTTCAAGTCAAAGTGGACAGAATTAAACATAAAACTGAAAGGGATTATGCATCATTCATAATAGGAGTCCCAGAAAGCCAATATGATAAGCTCTGTCAACCGGATAGCTGGGCTGTCAACATAGAATTTTGCGAGTGGGTGTGGTTTCGAAGGCCAAACAATAAGTCAAAAATCACATAGTAGACAAATAGAACTTTACTACCAGAACGTGAGAGGTCTGCGTACTAAATTAGAAAAGTTTAAAATAAATCTATCCAGTCGCAACGCCGACCTCATTGCTATCACCGAAACAAGTTGTTATAAAGGAATACATGATGCCGAAATAGTACCAACGGGATACACAATACTTCGTTGCGATCGCACAGACGGACGCAAACTGGGCGGCGCGTTTCTCGTGGCCACACCGCGCTACGAGTTACGTCATGTACCGGTCCCGAGCGATGTAAACATCGACGAGCGAGTGTTTGAAATGGTGTGTGCGGCGGTGTACATAAACAATCGTTTTTTATTTCTATGTTGCGTTGTCTATATTCCGCCTAGCAGTAGTGATCGAGAGTATATGCTAATGTTTAATGTAATAGAAAAATTTTGTAGTCAATTTAGTGAAATAATAGTTGTAGGTGATTTTAATTTATATTCTTGCACTAAGGAAATAACATATTATTTTGAATATTTTAAAACCTATTGTGGATTTATTGAGAGCAACAGAATAGGTAACTGTAAGGATCGACAACTAGACGTAGTTTTGAGTACATTCGAGGAAGGGAATGTGACGGTGCGCGCGTCGGAGTCACCGCTCGTACCAATCGACCCTCAGCACCCTGCGCTTGAGGCGGAGGTCAGCATGCGGATGCGAGGCGGTAACAGTGGTAGCGGTAAGTATTTTAATAGAAATTTGCCACAACAACATAGCGATGGTAGTCAACAAAGTTTACAGTGGAATTTTCATAAAGCGGACCTTGCACAATTATATTTATTGTTATCTAATATAGACTGGGCCCCTTTGTACTCATTAGATGCGGATGCTAGTTTAAAATATTTCTATGAAACTATACATTCCATTTTGGATGTTTGCGCTCCGAGAAAAAGACCAAAATGTTCACATCATATGTATACTTACCCGGAATGGTACACGAAGGAAATAATAAATGATTTAAAATTAAAAAGTGATCTCCATAAGAAATATAAAATAAGCAAATTATAGAGGGACTATGAAGCTTTCAGTAGGTGTAGGGCAAGGGTAAAAGATAGCATTAATAAATCTTACGAGCTATATCAAAATCGCATCCAGAATCACTTACTGGAAGATCCAAAGTCTTTCTGGAATTATTTTAAATCTAAAAAGGGTCAAAAATCGCATGAAAACAATTTTGAAAAATGGTGTCCCTCTGACTGGGGAGCAGTGTGTAGAGGAGTTCGCAGAATATTTTCACTCTGTTTACGGTGCTGAACAGGCGAAGCTAAATGTTCAAGACGCTGTCGAGAAGGCTGGCGACAGGAATGGATCGGCGAGAGTTCATGTAGCACAACTGCGGGTGAATGATGTACTGCTAGCATTACAGAGGCTCAAGCCAAAGCGATCGGTGGGACCAGACGGTATCCCACCATTCATATTGAAGGACTGTCGCGCAGTGCTCGCTGACCCACTTTTGTATATTTTTAATCGTCATTTAGAGGCAGGGTCATTTCCAGATTGCTGGAAATTGTCCAAAGTAGTCCCGATACCTAAAGTTGCGGAGAAGGAACTAAGATCGAGGGGCACAGACCAGTAGCAGTACTATCAGCCCCAGCAAAGGTATTTGAGTCCGCAGTACAAACGAGCATTTATATTCAGGTGAAGGAACAACTTACTGATCAGCAGCATGGATTCAGACCAGGCAGGAGTACCACCAGTAATCTTCTATGCTATATGTCTGAAATACAGCCTATGGTAGACAGCGGGGTGCAAGTTGACGCTGGCTACTTCGACTTTAGAAAGGCGTTCGACTTAGTCGATCACGACAGGCTGTTAATAAAGCTGGCCGGACTCGGTTTCACCCCGCATTTGCTCACTTAGATTGCCAGCTACATGAAAGACAGGCAGCAGTATGTGGAATACGGAGGGTGCACGTCGAAGCCGTACTTTACCAGATCGGGAGTGAGTCAAGGCAGTAATGTCGGCCCGTTAATGTTCCTGCTGTTCATTAATGACCTGCCCCAAGTCGTAGGTGAGGCTGGATGCCTACTATTTGCGGATGACCTTAAGTTGTTCCTTCCAGTTGCAAAGGCCACTGATTGCGAAAAACTGCAGAGGGACATCGATAGGGTGGTGGAGTGGAGTAAGGATAACTTGCTTCACTTTAACATCGATAAGTGCTCAACCATCACCTTCTCGCGCGCACGTAACCCGATTCAGTACCAATATAAAATTGCAGATGTCCCGATAAGCAGAGTAACAAAAGTGAAGGACTTGGGTGTTTCTTTTAATGCTGAACTCAATTTTAGAGATCATATTATAAAGGTGTGTAAAAAAGCTTTTAGGAACTTAGGTTTCGTTCTTCGTAATATCAAGAATTTTAAAAGTATTGCGGCTATTAAAATTTTATATAATGCCTTGGTACGGAGCCATTTAGAAAACAGCTCAGTAGTATGGTCTCCACACGAAACCAAATACAGCCTCATGTTAGAAAGAATACAAAACAAGTTTGTGAGATACTTATACTTGAGGCTGTATAATGTGTACCCGTTTTACCCGCTTATGTATCCGACTTTATTCGTGCTCGGTATGGTAGGATACAATGAGCTTAGAGTTAGACGAGAGTTGGCCCTAGTATCATATATATTTATGGTACTGAGAGGGAAGGTGTACAACGCTTGTATATTGGAGCAAATATGTATATTTGTACCGAACAAGTACGTATGGCGGCGTCGTCAGCCGCAACTGCTGGCCGTGCCGCACGGCAAGACCAACCTGGTCAACGAGGCGCCTCTGACGCGAGCGCTGCGCACGTTAAACAGTATGGCTAACGAGTTGGACCTATTCTGTTGCTCTTTAAATGAATTTAAGAAGATGGCATTGTATGTAATCTCATACAGATAGTGGCTTATACTATCGCATTAGGTAATTCCTGTAATGATAGATATAAGAGATGTAAATAAATAAATAAATAAATAAAATATATATACTAATATAAAAGAAAAAACTTACTTTCAGCGCTCTCAAACGAAGAGAAGTGCACAGGCTGCACATAATTCACTAGAGCAGATATCTCTGCGCCCGCGTGAGTCTCTCGGGCGTCGTCGGCCGCAACGCGTCCCCGCCTTCGGCTAACTCCGGCCCGGCTTCTTCTTCTCCCGACGAACTGTCCGATTCCGAGGATGATGACGAGTCTTTGCTGCTTTGTCGCACCAACTGTTGGTTGATGTGTTATTTAATTGTCAATTTTTATATTGGTTTAAGTGGGAAACTGAATAAAATCAGTCTTGGTCTAACTTGCTTTTCATTCACAACATGGTGGCAGCGGTGGGATCCGAACCCACGCCTCCGAAAAGACTTTTGCCTCAAGCAAAGATTTAAAACACAAATATATGTCTCATAAAATAAGATTTGTGCTATGTCCCGTTATTATCATAGTTGTGTATTGGTAATGGTAATGAGTTCAAATTATTACTATCTGCATCCCGAGGCCACGCTTCTGTGGGAATTTCGCGATAAAAAGTACTCTATGTGCTATTTTGCCAATGTTATATTCTACCAGAGTATCAAATATCATCGAAATTCATCCAGTAGATTGCGTAACATCCGCACATTCATTCCAACCAAACTATCCATAATATAAGTTGGATATTTAGTAGACTGTAAAAAAGGTTAACTGGGGATTCTTCTAATAAACGATGAACTAGCAACCTATCACTTGTACCGAATCTAAATCCCACCAATAAACCTACTACCCAGCTAAACGTGGCCACGACCGTTGTCTCTGTCCATCCCGTAAGGGATAAAGACGTGATATTATATCAGTACTTACTGGGGGATGCGCCACTTCACCATTCCCTTGCACGGGCAGGTCCATGCGCTGTTCGGAATCTTCCGACGCTGAGTCCTTTTTGTGATGGTGATGGTGCTTCTTCTTGTTCTTTATTATGATTTTGTGCTTCAACAAAGATGGCGGCGGCAGTTCCCCTCCTGCATAGAAAAAAAAAAACATTAGATAGATAGATAATTAACATTGTGAGATACCAACCAACTATTTTATAAAAAGGTGATAATTTTTTTTTCAAATTGCAAACGACAAAGAGGTCGCGTCATCGCGTCCATTGTTAAAGAATTGTTAACGTAAAACGTCGTGCTTGAAGTTTAATGTTTAGTAGCTTTTGCCCGCGGCTTCGCCCTCGTGAATTTTTCACAGCAACAGTGCTTTTTCCGGGAAGAAAGGTACCCTATGTTCTTCTCAGTATTTGTAACTATGTGTTTGCGAAATTTCAAGAAGATTGATTCAGTGGATAAAAAGTGAAGAGGCAACAATAATTAGATTTTTTGTAGCATACAAAAAATAAGCCGTCATATTCTTATCGCAAACTCTAGTATTAGAATGAAAATTTAAAGACATTTCAACCGAAAACGAGAAACACAAATATGACGAGACCCGAGGGTAAATATAGAGAGACATTGTGAAAACAAAACTCTTTTATCTATCACAGATTAATCTCGCGATCGAAGGCCACACAGCTATGGGCAACAGTCCGAACTACACTGGACTGCTTTAGCCTAATGGGTTTAATAGGCGAAAGTATAGAGATCCGGTAAACGATATTACGGATATCCGAAATTATAAACAACTAGCTTTCGCCTGCGGCTTCGCCCGCGTGAATTTCCCATGGGAATAGTGCTGTTTCCCGGGTTGAAATGGTAGCCTATGTCCTTCTCCGTACTTCTAACTATGTGTATACAAAGTTTCAGGAAGATTGGTTCAGTACATGAAGCGTGAAGAGGTAACAAATAAACAAACAAACCAACAAACAAACAAACTCACTTTCGCTTTTTTAATATTAGTTAGGATTCGTAAACGAATGCGATTAAAAAAAAT